>PVLC010000662.1:77442-189053 GCA_004027655.1 Graphiurus murinus | reverse complement strand
TTACTCCCTCCCTATTCTCTTACTCCTTCTCCTCACGGGAGAGACTCCTTCTCTTTTCCAATCAGGTATCGGAGGAGCGGTAAAGAGGAAAACCCAGTGAGCCTATCAGGGAGTAGATCACTCAGGCAACTTAAGTAACACTACCTCCTATTGGGCACGCACTGTCCACGCTCTGACGTGCTGGCGCATGCGCTCTGACGTGGCACAGCCCTAGGATGTTACCACCTGCAGCTGCTCCTGGCACTCTGCCAGGCGCCGTCTTGAGGCGAGGTCTCTCTGGGCCCGCCGGGCTAAGACCCCAACAGGGGAGGACATTGAGCTGACTCCTAAAGTGCAGGTAGAGTTTGACATAGAGAAACTGTAGAGGTCCCAGGAAGAACCCTTTGTGTAAGAGGTAGGAGTGATGAGCACGGCCCACTTTTGAAAATAGACTGGAGCATAAGTACAGATTGGGCAAAAGTGAGGGCTCAAGTTGAAAAGGAAAGGTTTTTGAAATTGAATCTATAGAGAAACTTGGATTATATAACATTTAGTAGGTAGGCAGTGAAAAGACAGCCATGTTTCCAGAAAATTAGCCTCTCTTTCCTTCCATAACTATGGAAACCACCAAGTCCATAGAATAATGGGGAGAGGAGAAAGGTTTGGGGTAGGAAAATAACACCTGTTTACTTCAGAACTGTTACTATTATTACAGCTATTGAACTATTTTCAAACCAACATAGTGGTATATTTTTTAAAGGCAGCCCTAGAAACAATAAACCTATGTCTGAATTTCCACTCTAAGGTAGTATTAGAGATAGATTAGATTCCAACCTGGAGATGATGCCTGTATCATACATACTCAGTAAAAATTCACTTAAAATAAAAGACGGGATACAATGGTGGTTCATTTTTATTTTTCACTAAGAAAATGTTTCTAGTATCAAATACTGGTAAACTAATGGTTCATTGGAAGGAAATATACACTTTTATAGGAATCCAACACATTCAGTAAAGACAATATTAGTTATTCCAAATGGAACCCCATTATAGAAACAATTTTTTTTTTCATTTTATTTTCTGAAATAAACATATATTGCAAAAACATAGGATATTTTTATACATGAAACTAATGTCTTTGCCAGTTGCTGTTGTGTACTTTCATGATTTGTATATTATCACTAAAAATCTACCAATTCTAAACTAGAGTTCACTTAAAGTTCTAAAATTCATGATATTATAATGTTTTATCATTGAAGTGGTACAAGTAAAATGTAAAGTTAGTAAAGTTAAATAGACTACTTGAACAAAGTGCTGAAAAGAGTAAAAATAACTTCTTACAACTCTGTGGAATTAGAGGTATTTCACAATCAACAATTTGGTAAATGGCAATGAGGAGCTATTTAATACCCTGTTCATTCTCTTTCTCTCCCCCTCCCCCCATGTCTCTCCCTCTCTCTCTCTCTCTCTCACACACACACACACACACAGCTTTCCATATTTTCAGTAGGGATTGTTTTTATTTCAAAAATGTTTTAAACATTAGTTTATTCTTACCCATAGTTCTTTCTTCTTTTCTCCCTTTATATTCAAGCTATTGTAAGCACTTTGGTTTTTTTTCTTATAGTGCCTTAAAGCACATGATTTTAAGTGTTCCATCTGCAAAATAGTTTCATATTTTTGTTTCCTTTATTTTTTATGGTTACAAATGTTTTTCAAAAATATATTTCTTATTTGTTCTATAATTGTCAATGGAAATTTTTATATACTTGTTTTACTTTGTTCTCTCCTGTTACCCCAAATATTCCATTCCCCCTTTCATAATCACAAAAGGTAAATTTAGATGCATATATTTTTTTTTCTAAAACAAATTCAAATTTGTATGGCTAATATAATTTTAAAATTACTGCTGATGTTATTTCTATTTTTAAGATTTGGAAGATGAGAAACAGAGAAGTTATGCCAATCAATTAATATACACTGAAAGTGCTACTGATTTATCTCCTTTTCTTTTTTGGGGGGAGGGGTTGCTCTTTCTATCAGGAGACGTGGCACACCAGTATGAGTTCCTTTGGCACAATGGCCAAGCCAGCTTGGCCCAGGTCAAATTGGCCTTCCTCTCTTCACTGGCAATAGGTGGCCATGAAAGTCCTGCTGAAGTTAGCAAGAATTTTCCGTTTAATTATATCCAATCTGGATATAATGAAGTCCTTGCAGTACTCCAATGTGGTTTGGGTTGTTTTTGGTGATCAGGACTATGGAGAACTTCTTCTACCCAGTGATGGAGCATAAGAGTGGTAACAGCTTCTGCAGCACATCCCAAGGGGTGGTGGCAGGGGTGTTGTTGGGTGTTCAGGAGATTGCACACCTGGAGTGCTACTGCCACAGCCAAGGAAACATCAAGGTGTACGACTTGGAGGGCTGGAAGACTGACCATCAGTAAGAAGCTACACAAGGGCTATGGCATGTTCATCTACTGTACCCCAAAACTCTACCTGTGGGAAGAATATGACAACTTCATGGTGGCCATCTGGAGCCTGGGTGTTATTCTCTATTTCATTGTCATTGGGAGTCTCCCATTTCATGAGGAAAGCTATTCATGTCTTGATGAGGAGATTCTCAACCTCAGCTGTTACATGGCATTCTGAATTAGAATAGGAAAAAATTATAACACCCCCCCCAACAGATAGAGGCAGAAGGAAAACAAACAGGGAAGGAAGATTTAAATCTAAAAACTCCATGATAGCTCTCACCTTCATCCTGAATGTATGATTTTTTTTACAGGCCCAACTTCCTAGATTTCCAGTAAATAAAGGTCTAGTAAATCTTACAGCACTATATGTTCAGTTAATAAGTGCATATATTTTATTATCCTATAGAATACACTTTAGACTGATAAGAGAATCCTGGGCCTAAATTCTTTGAAGGTCCAATAAATCAAGGGATTAAACTCACCCCCTCACTTGCTCACATTTTGCCCACCTCTCAACAAAGTCCTAACTGTAGAGCCCTGCACTCCCTCAGCACACCACCCTCTCTCATTTCTGTGCTGGCCCACATTCTCTCTTGAACGTTTATTTCTTACTTTCCCAAATAAACCTTTGTTTATGTCTCTGACTGACTCAGGCTCTATTTCTTTTCCATTAGGTAAGTCAAGGACCCCACTGATCCCAAGTTAAGGGGACTTTAGAGGCATCAACTTTAGTAAATCTACTGAATTTTTTTTTTTTTTTTTTTTGCGGCACTGGGGATTGAACTCAGGGGCATTCTACCTCCAAGCTACACCCCCAGCCCTATTTTTTATTCTTTATTTTGAAACCGAGTCTCACTAAGTTGCGGAGTGCCTCACTAGGTAGCTGAGGCTGGCCGCGAACCCGGATCCTCCAGTCTCAGCCTCCCGAATGCTGGGATTACAAGTGTGTGCCACCACACCCGGCTCTACTGAAATATTTTTATTTTCTACCTGTCATTGAAGTTTTTGAAAAATTTGTGTATGCATTTGTAAAATTCCTGTCTTTCACTCTCATGAACCAAAAGACATGCATTCAGTCTGCCCTATTTGCCAAGGATCCCCACTGTTGGGAGAGAGAGGGAACTCCCCAAATAATAGAGTTTCAAGTGGCAATAGGTTGACAACTGATGTTGTTGCTGGAGGTCTGGCAAGGGTCTTTAAAATCTAAAGCCGCATAAGAGCTCAATGGTCTCTTTTCTCTTACTCTGCAACTATAGGACTTCACACAGGCTTTTCACCTATCTTTGGTGTTTTATCATGTAATCTATGGCTGAAATGTAACAAGGAAACACCTGCTAGACCCCTTTTATGACATAGGGAAAAAAAACTTATTTTTAAACTCAATCACTGGCCATGGGACTTGAAGACTTGAAGGAGTATTCCCTTCCCTCCTCCTCCATCATCATCGTCGTCATCTTCTTCCCTTCTCTCTTTTCCTCTCCCTCTCCCTCCCCCTCCCTCTCTCCTGGTGAAAGCTTGCTTCCCCTTAGAAGATGACTGCTTGTTATAATGGCACCAAAGATAGGACACTCCCTTTAGGCTCACATACCTTGTTCCTGGGTCAGATAGAACACAACTTGCTCAACCAGAAAAACACACATCAGAGATTAGTCTCACAGTGTTTTAAGCAAACCCAAAATAGGGTCCTTCCGAGGCACCTTGTTGGAGAGATCTATTCCTGATGTGAGTCAGAAGAGCTACCTTCTGAGCACCACAAATTCAGATTTGATACACCTTAGAGACCAATCATTAACCTCTCCAAAGCTTTTGTTATAAATGTAAACAGTAGGTATGTTTGTTTGATCTCTTATAATAAGCTCTGGCAAAATTAGTGTGTCCAGTGCAGTTGTGTTTAGCTAGGGAGTTTTCTCTGAATAATAAAAAAGGGTATAGGTACAATTGCCATACCCACTTCTCCTCATGCTGCCTGACAAGGTCCGGGCATGAGGGAAGTGGATTCAAGGAACCCATCTTCCTAGAAGTGGTCATGTCATAGGGCTTTTGGGGATTTGTCTATTTGTCTTTCTTTTCATCATATGTCTTTTATGCTTGCTGATTCACTTGCTAGGACTGACAACATGGGAGAAAATGTTTGAGCCATATTCTGAGTCATCTATGGGAAATAATGTGGCAGTCAAAGATACTCCAAAAGTTCAAGTGAAAATCTCAGAAAAAGTTCTGAGAAACCATTCAGATAGCATCCTGTTTAATTTAATAGTAAGGTTCCCACCTAAAAGAACAAACAAACATAAAATAGTTAATTCAGAAACTACAGCAGGATGAACTTCTGGCACCCACATGGATGGAATTTCCTCCTGCTGAGGTTCCCAAGGTAGTTGCTGAATAGAAGGACAAAAACAAAAGAAGTTTGTGTTGTTGCCACAGTGCAGGGACCACCATGGGTAACATATTTGGTTAATAGAAGAATATGGTATCCACCCCAAGGTGGTAAGATGTTAAAGAATACCTGACCCCCTGCTGCCATATACAGGAGCTTACAAAGGGATACACATGGTTGAAAAGAATGGAGTGCATGTTCTCTGTGCTAGTTTGAGTTTCATGGGACATCTTGCTAAAAGTAGCCCACCTTGGTGTATAGGAAAACACTCAAATAAGTTTTAGAAAGCAGTGATAAGACATCAGGCAAAATCTAAGAATGCAAACAACTTTTAGAGTGCTTAAGTTGTAAAAGATTTGTGTATATGTGATTAAGTTGGCTATAACTTAAACTATTTTAAGAGTTTTCTAAGATTAAAATTTAATACATTGATGCAAATCCAGAAATGAATTCTGTTTAAAATAATTTTTATATTAATAATAGTTTTTTTCTGCCTTAGGTAACACTAAGAACTAGCTTGGAAAAAAAGCTTTTGTGTTTTGTTAAGGTGATCCTCTGTGTTTACTTTGATAACTTTGATTGTTTAGGAAAACATCTTAACAGAGTAAGGGTTTAAGAATGTTTTATAGTCCTTTAAATGACCACCTTATAACTCAGGCTAAATGAACAATGATTTGGGGGGATATTTAAGTTTATTTACTACATTGTATATCTATAAGTAGAGATATCTGAGGGCTAAATATTCAGTGTATCTGAGCTTTATCTAAATGTTTTATAAAGGTTTGGGGGATTGTGAAAACACCACAGACTAAAAGCCATCAGTGCAGCATGTTTTGCAAAAAAAGAGGGTCCTTAAAGAAGGAAATGTCCCCAGTACTTCAAGGGAAGCCATGTGGTCAACAAGACCATGACCCATCCTAGCAGATGGCACAACTGGTAGAGGAAAAGACTAAAGGAGACAAGAGATTTCTAAGTCCCTGAGAGTAACTCTGAGAAGCCCTGACTGACATTAACAGTAAAGGACTCATGTCTTAGCATTCAGATTTGATAACGTTAAGTCCTGAGGGTTTTAATCTCACCAGTATATAAATCCATTGTAATGAATTTACTGGGTGGTAAACTAGGCAGGTGGGGTGTGGCTGGAGGAGGTGGGTCCTTAGGGGTGTGATCTTGAGGAGAGTACTTGTGTCCTTGAATCCCCTTGTTTGTTCTCTTGCTTTTGGCCTTCCTGATGTGAGAACAGAGCCCCCTCCACCCACCCCCTCTGCTTTCCATCACCATGTATTAAGCTCCACAGACCTGGTCTGACCCTCTAAAATCTCTGGAATTGTGAGCTAATAAATCTTCCTTCCTCTACATTGTTGTAGTCAAGGTTACTGGGCCACTTCGGTGAGAATGTGGAGTGAAACACTGATGGCGTACTTTCAAAGATGCAGGAAAGCATTAATAAAACTCAATAAGGGACAGTAAAATATCCTGGAACATAGCAGCAAGATGGTGGAGCTAGAGCCTACCAGACACTGGAGGAAGCCCATGTTAGCCTAAGCTCCTGAGAGGGAAGACTATCTGCAGAGAAGCTCAATACAAGAGAAGAAGTCCACCGATATGGTTATACGTGTCAGCCTTCTGGGTCACAGATTGAAGAGAGGATAAAGGGTGCATCTAGAGGGGCAAATGATGTATTTTGCATAATACATTTTCATTTTGGGGGGCAATTTTGTAAGTGAAATGCTTTTTCCTCTTTTGTATATGTGGTGTGCATCTGTGTGAAAGTTCTGCCATCCCTGAACCTAAACTCTAAATGAGATGGATAATTAGATAAGGCTGTATTATGGGGGAAACAGATGGTAGGAGAGGGTCTGGTTTACAATTGGAGGTGTAGACAAAAATAAGCATGTGGAAACCTACGGCTTGATAATGTGGAAATTCTTCAAAAATCTGATGGACTTAATATAGGAAAGCTATGTGGTCAGATGTCTGTTTAGGAAGTTCTGATGCCACTATTCACATATCTCCTCTTTTCCATGGGAATATGACCAAGTTGCATTTCCCAGCTTCCTTGTAGTTAGGAGTCATGTCTGACTCCTGGATGAGGGTGTGTATTAGTATGGTTCTCTGAGCAACCGAAGGTATAAGATGCATGCATATATATGGACTGGCTTATGTGATTGTGGATACTGATAAGGCTCAAATCTACCAGGTGGACTGGCTCATGTGATTGTGGATATTGATAAGGCTCAAATCTACAAGGTGGGCATAGACTCAAGAGTCAATAGTACAGATGAAGCATGGAGGCAGTTTCCTGGAGAATTCTTCTTGCTGGAGGACATTAGTCTTCAACTGATTGGCTGAAGCAGACCTACATTACAAAGGCAATCTGCCTTACTCAAAAATTACTGATTTAAATGTTGATTTCATCCAAAACTACCTTCAAATTTGTACATAAAATTAGCAAAATATAGGGTGTTGAGCAGAGTCAGATGTGCCCTTTACAGCCTGGGCATCTAAACCTCATACTCATGTAATGCTCCACACTTTCATTTTATGTTCCATGGCAGGTGGGAGGCAGAGGATCTAGATTAGGACTAGAAATGTGAGGGAATGAGGGAGCCCCTAGATACAGGGAAACAAGGTTCCTGAAAGACAAAAAGGAAAAGAAACTTCATCACACCTTCTTTCTTATTGGACTGTGGCATGTGTAAGAATCAAATGTTTGCTGTGTGAAGCCTTGGGATTCAAGAGGTTGTTGATTACATCAGCCAGTGTATCATGGCTGATGCAGTCATCAGTGAAGAGAATGTGTGGAAACAGGTAAAGGGTAGAGTCAAGGAAATTAGTGAGGAATTTGTGGTACAAATCTAGGCAAGAGATCATAATTATCTGGACTAGGTTAGTGTCATGGGTTGCAACAGATATTTAATCATTCTGTGGTTAAGGATAAACTTTTAGTGTCTAATTACATTACCTCAGTGCAAACTTTATATCCCTATTTTCAAGAAAAATTAGAAATCGTCATGATTAATTCTGCTATAAATGGAAAAGTGAATTATAAAATTTCTGTTTTCTTATTTCACGTCATTTATAAAAGGCACAGTTGAAGTGATCATACTTAATAAAGAGGTACATCTCGGTGTAGCTAGAATGAATGAAAAGAGAAATTAGACAGGAAAGGATAAGAAGCAAATTCAAGGTGATAACCATGTGGGTGATAACTCTGCCTCAGAATAACACATCAAATGGAGGGATCAAAAGGAAGCCAGCTGATTCAGGTCTCTTGTCATCTATTGGTTAAACATCAGGCCAGAGGCAATCTGCTACACTGTTCTGCTGCTTCAGATATGGTGGGAAAAGTCATACTCTGGACAGTTGGACGGCCTGGAATTGATTGCTGTGACTGTAGTGACTTCAGAGCAAGTAGTCCATGACTCATGAGAGCAATGCAGCTGCAGAATCAGAGGAGACACCCTAGGTGGTTTGATAAATCTGGTGAAACTGGTTAGTGCTAGCTCTGATGAGAAGACCATTAGAGTAATTATCTCTAAGGTACTTTAAATAGGGAGTTGTTCTAAACCTCACATTACCAATGTGGCATGATAGTATTATTGCTATTTATGTGGAAATTAAACAATAGCAGCAATTTTTGCCTGGGGTATCAGAAATTTGGAGTGGCATTTCCTATTCATTAGCTTTAAGCTAATTCTTTTACTAAATACAATGAGATGAAGCTCCATGACATTTGCAGATTGCAGATTGTGTCCTATTCTTACCTCTTTTCTCTGCCAAAATCTACATTATCACAACTAAATCTTACAATATACCTATGATGCAGTAGACCTCTAGTAAGAGTCTTATTTTCACATTTATAAAATACTTTTTCAAAAGTCACATAGGGCATTATATGCAATGTTTTTCCTTATCCTTTAGTTTTATCAAAAGTCCTAAAGACCAGGAAAAAATACTTGATCTCAACAACCCCTAAGTTACTGAAAAATACTAAACAATCTATGTGGTACTTGAAAGGTGTTGACACCAAATGAGGAATAGACAATCACCTATTTAAGGTTCAGAACAGATAAAAGTTGAGGAAATTATGTTAGAAATTGACTAGAGAAGAATGGCATGCTGCTCCTCCTCTCCCTTTTGGTGAAAGAGGAAAAGAGTTGCAAGGACACTTTGATCTTCTGGAGTGGAAGACATATATGGACTTACATTTGGCTCAAAGCTGAGGAGACTAATGGTGAGTGGCTGGTGGTAGGGGTGCCTTTGTCTGGTAGTGCACAAAGAGGGCTGCATGAGGAGCAAGGGTGGTTACAAAATTAGTTGAACAAAGTGTGCCTCCTGTGGAAGTTTCACAAATGCCAGAAAGACAGCTGACCTTCAACCCACCCTAGATCATGGCTGAGTTGAATAGTTATATGATGAGTGTGTACTGGCTGGACTGAGTTTTATTATCTGAAAGAGACTAGAGAACTTTTAATGTGAGTAAGACCACAAACGAACAAAAAGCAGTAATGTTTGCTTGATTAATGAGTCAGTGAATCCAGAGAACAAAGTTTTTTTTTTTTTTTTGCACACCATCACATTCTTCTGGTAAAATCAACTAAGTGCATTCTTGTAAAATCAACTAAGTGCATTCTTTTCACTCTCATATTGCCCTTATTTGACTCAGTTAAAAACACCACCAACAAAAGCCACATGAGAAGACAAGAGTCATTAATCAATGATAACACATTAAGCCTGAAGCCTGGGTTAACTGATACAACTGGACTCAGGATTAAGACATTCTACAAGTGAGAATTATTGAAAGACACTGGGCAGACAGAGGTAGGAAGTTCATTAGTGGACAATCAGGGTAAGCAAGCTGAGGGGAGAAGACTCTGGTACCTGGCTGGGTGGAAGAGAGGACAGCAGGGCCAAGCTGCAGATCTCCGTGAATTCAAGTTGATAAGTTCTCTAGTGGCCACCCCATCACCATACTTGAATGCTTATTTCCAATGTCATGATTGGTACATAATCTGGAAGTTGACTCACAGGTCCCTACAGTTTGCATTTTTAAACTCTTCAGGCAGAGAGTTCTTAATACATGTTAATGACTTGACTGCTCAGGTGAAGAATGGGTAATTTTTAATGCACCTTGGTCAGTTTCCTGATAGCTGACTTTGATATTGAATGTGAATTTGTTCACACTTGAAGTGACAGGGGACAGACAGAACACAATTAAATAATTCATCTGTTCCTCAACTGATGTTTGGCATTATTCAGAAAGAGCATATGAAAGTCTCTGGATGAATGCTTGAGGAATAAATATGTGAGGACCTACCTTCTGTATGATTTGTTTCTTTACCGTCATGAATGGGAAGAAAAATTTAAATGATACATTGATATAGTGCCATCCATAAAATTAAAATTCACCTGCAAATAAAGAAATACCTTTGTCTATACTGGATTTAAATGATTCCCTTTTGAGATATTTTGTTCATTACATTTTATGCAGTAAATACAGGACTGTAAGAGGTTCTCATACTTTCCTAATTCCTTTGAGTACAAACCTTGTTCCATGTTATTTGGCTATAATGGGCAAATACTAGACTTAATACCTTATGTTTTTTGGAAATTTAATAATGTAGTCATTTTATGTTCTTTGAACTTTTAGAAGATACTCTGTATTGCAATAATTTTTAAATTTGTTACTTGATTAATGGAGTCAGTAATTTAATCAGTTCCAAGAAGCCTAATGTAATGAGAACATCTGAAGTGCCCAATATACTGGATGTGCTGATTCTCAATTGTCCTCCAGGGGGCAGAAAAGCCTTGTAGCTCACTTCTAAAGACAAGTGAAAATCTTAAAAAGACTGTTCACAGAGAGTTCCCTCACCTGATTATATTTCCCGAACAAATTAAACCTGATGCTTGTTGACATTTGAATTTGCATTCTACAGAACATTAGCTTTTCCTTTGAGAACTGAAAAAGAAAATCAACTTCATCATCTTAGGTTAGACAGAAGAATTATACTTAAGGTTTCAAAATGTGTTGTTTAAACAGGCCAGATGTTTAAATAAGCTAATGTGGGTAGCAAAGAAGAGATATTTTCCCCTCTCTGAATTCATGTATTTGCAACCAGAAAATTGTTGTATTTGAATTTATCAGGACTATTCTGGAAATTGCTTGTCCATCTGTGAATGTAAAGATACATACATCCCAGAACCAAGGAATAGTTGAAGATTGGTTGTAGGAAAATGGAGAAATAAGAGATCAGAGAGGAGAGAGGAGAGAGAGATTCCTGCTCACTTGTGTGGAATGAAATTTGGGCATTTCCTAGGCAGATTATAGGTGCAGTTTGTCGTTAGCACTTAATGCCAGGCCTTTCAGAACCCTCTGTTTCTGGCTCTACAGTACTATTCTTGTACTCAAACAGTGATCAAGCAATCCTAGGAAACATCTTACATGAGAAAACTTGAAAATGATATGTGTATCTCCGATGTTCTGGCATGTAAGAGAGGACTTGTGAAGATTGCAAGATTTTCAAGGCCTACAGGAATGGATAATACAATAGTAGCATTCCAATCCTTAGCAGTTTTATCTTTCATGCATAGTAGGCTTTCAATAAATGGTTAATACATGAATGAATAAAAACATAAATGGGCAAGTGAAAAAATGTAGCTGCTTTTCTACCTATCCAAAGTATAGAATAAGATTTCTCTTCCTTTTAGTGATGCTAACTGTGATGGAGTATTATATTGGAGTGCAGGTTATTTGATGATCCTTCATTATATGAAAGATTGACTATTGAATACATTGACTAGGGGTTAAACAGATTCATTGACTTGGTAGCTACCATGTATAAACCTAAAGTTTGAATTTGAGGGGTTTTTCTCATTTCTCAACTCTTTAAAATCTTGTAAGAATCAACATTCATTATATATATATGTGTGTGTGTATATTCATATATATGTACAAATATATATATGTACATATATATAATTTTTTTGCAGTACTGGGGATTGAACCCAGAGGCATTCTACCTCCAAGCTACAACCCTAGTCATATTTTTTATTCTTTATTTTGAAACAGGGCCTCACTAAGTAGCTGAGGCTGGCCATGAACTCGTTATCCTCCTGTCTCAGTCTCCCAAGTACTGAGATTACAAGTATCATCACCATGTCTGGCTCTCAACATTCATATTTATCAAACACCTATTCTTTGTCAGTTTGTGCTAGTCCTCTGTGGAAATTTACTGCATGCTATAAAAAGTATAAAATACATCCCAGTCTTCAATGAATTTATAATCTCCCTGGAGTCCTGAAAATAGCACACAAGAAAATATTAGTAACCATAAAAAATATAGATCATGAACACGAACACCTGAGTGGGATGTCCGAGGTCAGTAAGAGTTAAAGAACCTGCGGAAAGCTACAGGCAAAGAGATGACTTTGATCTAACTCCTAAAGTGCAGGTAGAATTTGGACACAAAGAGTAGATGTCCCAGGAAAAAACACTTTATATAAGAAGTAGAAGTAATGAGCGTGGTCCATTTCTGAAAACAAACAGAAGCATAACTATAGATTTGGTAAAAGTGAGGACTCAGGTTGAAAAAAAAAAAAGATATCTGAAATTGAAGCTGTAGAAAAAGATGGATTACATAACATTCTTGAGTAGGTAGGCAATGAAAGGATAGCCATGTTCCCAGAAAATGAGCCTCTCTTCCTTAACTACGGAAACCACCAAATCGATGGAATAAGAGGAGAGCAGGAAGGTTTATGATAGGTGAATGACACCTGTTTACTTCTGAACTGTGACTGTTATTATAGCTATTAACTGAATTGTATTTTCAAATCTATATAATAGCTTATTTAAAATAGCCTAAGAAATGATAAATTTGTTTCAATTTCCATTTTAAAGTAGTATTAAGGATAGATTGCAATCTGGAGTTCATGCCAACATCATACAAAGTAAAAATCAATTTTTAAGAAGATGAGATCCAATGGTGGTATATTTTTATTTTTTACTAAGAAGCTGTTTCTAACATCAAGTACTGGTAAGATTATGACTTGTTGGAAGGAAATATATCCTTTAATAAGATTCCAACACATTCAGTCAAGACAGTATTAATTCTTCCAAATGGAAATCCACTACAGAAACAATGATTTTTTTAAAACTTTTCTGAAATTAACATATATTGCAAAAACATGCACAGGGTATTTTTATACACCAAACTAACATCTTTGCCAGACTGCTGTTGTGTAGTTTCATGATGTGATTATCATTGAAACTCTACCAATTCTAAACTAGATTTCACTTAATGTTCTAAAATTCAAGATTTTAGTGGCATTTGAAAAGTTCTCTCACTGAAATTACACAGAGGAGTCATCTTTGAAGAAGGAGAAACATTTTCCATTGAAATTTCAATCTGTATATCACTTTGGTAAAATGCTATTTTGATAATGTTTATTCTATCTATCCAAGAGATAGACATGACTCAAAATTTTGTTAGGAAGGTAGATATTATGTTAAGGCTTCTTGGCATCAAAAAACAAATTAAATAAAATGCACTGTCCCTTTGATTTTACTTTGTTTACATTTTCCATTTTCAAGAATTTCTCCCCATTTGCTACCAGCAGTTTCTCAGGATTATGTTAGGATAATTTACCTGTAGATATGGATGAGGAGCAATGTCTTATGTTTTTAAAATGTCTGTGTGAAAACAAAATCAGGTTAGAAGCAAAACCCCCTGCATCTTAGGTTGGAGGTTTATGGTTTGAGGACAGCCTCAAGCAGGTAGTGAGATTCACAACCTAACCAGACCTGTTTCAAAATAATAAGATAGAATGTCCCTGGGCTCAATTCTCCAGTAGAAGAAAAGAGAAGGGGAGCTGCAGGATTAAGCCATGGTCATAGCACCAGGTGACCAGCTGTTTGGGAAGGTGAGGCAGAAGAACTTGAACCCAGCAATGTGAGGCCAGCCTGGGCAACAAAGGCAAGACTCCTTTCTCTCAAAAGGATGGAACCATTTTCAACAAAAAGTATATGGGAGAAGAATATTTACTGTTAATTAGTTTTTGAAGATGTGGCTGGAGAGGCTGGGTAGGGGGTGGAAGACGTGGAGGGGGGCAGGGCAAGCAGAGAGCAGGGGCCTTTGGATGGAGGAGTCTCAGCAGGAGGAGGAGGAGGAGGGCAGCTAGAAGGATGGAGCCAGCTGATGCTGGTGCTCACCACAGGGGCTCTAAGTTGCAAAGTCAGGAGTCTGGCAGGTGCCGGCACAGCCTCTACCAGGGGCAGTGGGGAGGAGCAGCAGTGGAGGGAGGCTCTAGGGGCAGGGAGCCAGCTGGGGAGGACAGAGCAGGCTCTGTGGGGGCTGGTGGCCACAACTGGGGGACACAGGAAGATGGAGCAGAGATCCTGAGGAAATTCACCGAGAGGGGCCAGGCCTTGAGTCCTGACCACAAGAGGGAGGACAACTTCACCCAGCCTTCATGGGATTGATTACCTACCAAATATAGACCAGCAGAGATGTATCCCACAGCCACTGGAGGAAAAGAAAATGTTAAAAAGAACAGATGCAAGCCAGGAGTGGTGGTGGATGCTTGTAATCCCAGTACTTGGGGAGGCTGAGACAGGAGGATCAAGGTTTTCGGCCCATTTCAGCTACTTAGTGAGGCCTTCTGTAACTTAACAGGGTCCTGTTCCAAAATAAGTAAAACACAGGGCTGGTGGTGTAGCTCAGAGATAAAATGCCCCTGGGTTCATTCCCCAGTACCAGGGGGAAAAAAAAGATACAAGCATATTCTGCCATTTGATCAAGGCTGAGTTAAACTGACTTTAAAGATTCAAAACCAGGCCTAGTGGCCTGGGCTGGTAATCACAGTACTTAGGAAGCTGAGACACTGGAGAATCAAAGTCTGAGGCCAGCTTTTGCAACTTAGTGAGATCCTGGTTTCAAAATAAAAAGGATCGGCATACTGGCACATGCTTCTAATCCTAATACTTGGGAGGCTGAGACAGGATCAGGATTGCAGGTTGGAGACTAGCCTCAGCAACTTAGTGAGACTGTTTCAAAACAAAAACATAAGGCTAGGGCTGGGAGTGTAGCTCAGAGGTAGAATGCCCCTGGGTTTCAATTCTCAGTGCCACAATAAATGGGGTGGGGATGCAGCTGAGGGATAGAATCTCCCCAAGTTCAATTCCCAGTACCACAAAGGAAATTCCAGGCCCAGATGGCTTTACCATTGAATTCTACTGTCATGGGACAATGCAAATCCACTCATGGGTCCTTGGCCTCCATGATAAAAAGAATTTTAACACGTGCCAGTCAGGAACAACAGGCAGGTCTTTATTCAGGGAAATCAGGGAAACAGGTAAGCGGAGATCTTCCAAGTCACAGAATAGGAGAGGAAGAGAGAGAAGCGGCTTCTCCCTTTTTTATAAACTTTTAAGAGGGGTGGGCACAGAAGAAGTCTGGACCTCCTCCTCCTTCAGGTATAGGTGGGTGATAGGTAGGCGTTCCAGGTTGGATCCTCCTCTTCCTTATTTTTCCTTTCCTCCCAGTGTCTCCTTCCTACCTAACTTTTATTTTTCCTATTCTACCTCATCATTTCCCCCCGAGACTTTTGGTCCCTTAATCTTAAGGTGTTGTAGAGGGATGAAGGTCTGACTTCTGTAATTTCTTCGAAGCTGACAAGGGGGCATTGACCCTGCCTATCCAGGGACAGAAAGTCTCCCCCTAACTGATCTGAAGGAGGCATGGGGAGGTCAGGCCTTTTTATCGGCTGTTGAACTATCATCCTCTGATGTTCTCGAATAGAAAGCATAAACATGCGATATATTAATCTTAGGTAACAGCAAGCTGAACAACAGAAAAGTATACTGATGCAAGGTATACTAACCAAGAAAAGGAAAAATCTATCCCATCCAGATATTAACCACTTTCTGGAAAGGAAAACATCCACCAAGGTATTGTGGATGGATTGGAAGTGGGTGTTGGCCCCCAAATCCAATAGTTACTTTTTATAGCATCTGTGCCATACTGCTGTAACCGATCCAGGAAAAAGTTTGTTTATACCTGGGAGAATGATGTAAAAATTAGGAGACAAATAAGTCTAGTCAGGATAGGCATAATGAAGTTATAAGGCAAAAATCATGAGAATGAAACTTATCCTGATCCAGTCTTCTTGAATAGTACTTTTAAGTCTTCTAGAGGCTCACAGGAATAGCATTCACAGGTCTCTCTGGCATCTGGAGGCTTACCACCAGTTTTAGGGCCTTGGTCCTGAGAAGCCTCAAGAGGGACAGGTTTAATTCTAGACATATGAATCCAGGAATTGTGTTCCTGTAGCTTAACAGCTGTGGGAGTGTTAAGAAGAACCTGGAAGGGACCCTTCCATTTTGGGAGAAGCTGATCTGTGGGTGAGTCCTTTTTCCAGGTTTTGAGTAAGACATAATCACCCGGTTGTACTTTTGCCAGATAGGTAGAATTATCAAGAGTTGGAAGAATTTTATTTCCATATTCTAATAAAGCATTTTGTACTTGTCCTAATTATATATTTAATCATCTCCTGTGTCTTAGGATCAGTAACAGGATCTGAGGTTAGAAAAGGTCTCCCATAAAGCATTTCATAAGGACTCATTGGAGAGAGGTTTTAGGAGCAATTCTAATTCTTAATAGAGCAACAGGCAGTAGGCGTAACCAGGGCTCTGAGGTCTCTTGACATAGCTTTCCCAAAGTGGTCTTAATCTGTAAGTTAGCCCTTTCTACTTTTCCTGATGACTGAGGATGCCAGGAACTGTGGAGATAGTAAGTTATGCCCAGAGCTCGTGAAACCTCCTGCATTATTTTTTAAATAAAAGAGGGCCCATTGTCACTTTGGAGTGACCTGGGGAGTCCAAATCTAGGAATAATTTCTTTTAATAATGCCTTAACTTCTTGGGCCTTTTCAGTCCGGGCAGGATATGCCTCTACCCATCCAGAAAATGTATCAGCAAAAACCAAGAGATACTTATATCCTTGGCATGGGGGCATCTGGGTGAAATATATTTGTCAATCTTCTCCAGGGAATGTGCCCCATCGCTGTACTGTGTTAAGCAACAGTGGTGGCCTTACTCCCCGACCCGGGTTATTACAGTGGCATAGGGGGCAAGCCCTTGTAACTTCTCGAATGGTAGTCTCGAGACCCTTTCCTCCAAAGGCATGGGCAATCAAAGTGGCCAGTGCCCTTTTTCCCAAGTGGCATGAGTCATGGAATCCTTTAATAATTTTCCATTGATCACCCTGGGGTAATAAGACTTTATGATCTTCCTCTCTAGCCCACCAGCCATTTTCAGCTAGTTTAATCCACACTGACTTGCCCATTCTTTTTCAGTTTCAGTATAAGATGGGTTTTCACTTATGTCTGGGGCAAGGGGAATTAAAGCCATCTCTGAAATGCTCTGCAGTGCTGCTCGTTTAGCATTTTTATCTGCTAATACATTTCCCTGTGCTATGGAGGAACCATCTCTCTGGTGTCCTCTAGTATGAATTACAGATACCTGGGAAGGTAGCCACACTGCTTTTAGAAGGGAGAGGATTTCAACACCATGCTTAGTGAGAGAATTTTTCCCTGTTAAAACTTCTTTCTCTCTCCAGATGGCAGCGTATGCGTGAAGGACTAGAAACACAAACTTAGAATCTGTATATATATTCATTCGTTTGTCCTTTCCCAGTTGTAAAGCTCCCGTGAGGGCAATTATTTTGGCCTTTTGTGCTGAGATGTTAGGAGGAAGTGGCTTTGCCTCTATTATCTCCTGAAGGCTTACTATGGCATAGCCTGATTTTCGAATTCCCTCACTTACGAAACTGCTCCCATCAGTAAACCATTCTACATCAGGGTTAGTTAGAGGCTGATCACCAAGTTCAGGCCTACTAGCATATACCTGTTCTATAGTTTCCACACAAGAGTGGATTAAATCATCCTTTTCTGGGATGGGAAGTAAAGTCGCTGGGTTTAAGGTTTGACAGACCTTAAGAATGATCGCTGGAGACTCTAACAAAAGGGCTTGATATTTAGTTAGCCATCCTCCACTTAGCCATTGGTGTCCTTTAATGTCAAGGACACTCTGAACCTAGTGAGGAGTTTGGACTTCTAGTGGGTGTCCTAAGGTTAATTTGGCAGCTTCTATCACCAGGAGTGTTGTGGCAGCCACAGCCCGAAGACAACTAGGACATCCCTGTGACACTGAATCTAACTGTTTAGAAAAATAAGCCACAGGTCTTGGGATATCTCCTAGTTTTTGAATGACTCCCAATGCCATATCTTGTCTTTCTGCTACATAAAGTGCAAATGGCTTATTTAAGTCAGGGATTCCCAGTGCAGGGGCAGACAGCATTAAAGTCTTAAGTTTTTTTTTTTGTTTTTTTGTTGTTTTTTTTTTTTGCGGTACTGGGGATTGAACTCGGGCATTCTACCTCCGAGCTATACCCCCAGCCCTATTTTTTATTCTTTATTTTGAAACCGAGTCTCGCTAAGTTGCAGAGTGCCTCACTAGGTAGCTGAGGCTGGCTGCAAAGCCGGATCCTCCGGTCTCAGCCTCCCGAATGCTGGGATTACAAGCGTGTGCCACCACGCCCGGCTCAAGTCTTAAGTTTTTGAAAAGCCTCTTGCTGTTTTCCCAGCCACTCTAGGGGCTCATGGTCAGGCCCTTGGGTGGCCTCATAGAGTGGTTTGGCTATAAGTCCAAAATTGGGAATCCAGATTCTGCAAAATCCAGCCATCCCCAGGAATGTTCTGAGCTGTTTCTTAGTCTGGGGTAGTCCTATTTTTTAAAGGGCTTCCTTTCTCTCAGGGGCGAGGATTAGCTCTCCTGGAGTCAAAATATGACCCAAATATTTTATCCTTTGCTGTGAAATTTGTGCCTTTTGTGGAGACACTCGGTATCCAGCAGCTCCTAGATGATTAAGCACCTTTACAGTGTTCTCATCAGAGTCCTGTTTAGTGTGACTGCATATGAGGAGGTCATCTACATATTGAAGTGTAGCTTCTCTTTTAAGGGTTAAATATCTTAGGTCCTTTTCTAGATTGACTGCCCTTAGATCTTGAAACAATCGACATTTCCCATTTGGCTTTAACACCGGGAGAATGGGTGTGTTGCATGGGGAGAAGCAATGGACTAAAAGACCATATTTAAGAAACTTATTAATAAGAGGCTGAAGACCATGACGTGCCTCTGGCTTAATAGGATACTGTCCTTTCCGGGGGTAGGAATTCGGGGTTTTTAATGAAATAGAAACGGGCTGAGCATTAATTGCCTTTCCTGGGACTTCAATATTCCAGACCTGAGGATCTACCTGGTGTAAAATATCTTCAGATATATTGCTGTCTTTTATCAGTCTTTCTATTAATGCACCTAAGAATGGGGAAGCATATCTTGGTGTTAAATTAAGAGTTGCTCCCAAGGAAGACAGGCAATCCCTTCCTAATAAAGGAGTGGGACACTCAGGAAGAACTAAGAAGGTTTGGGTAGAAATTAGCTCTCCAAACCTACATGTTAAATGCATTGTGAACCTTTTGGCCTTTGGAATGCTGTCAATTCTGGTTAAAAACAAGTCTTATCTGATAGAGGCCTGTGTGAGGCAAGGAGAGCAGAGAACTTGGCCCCCGTATCTAAAATAAAACTGATATTTTTACCTTCCACGTCAAGAGTCACCTGAGGCTCCTCTATTGTGATGTCCAGGGGTTAGAGGGCTGATCAGGGGGGGCCTTATTGAGCCTTGGGCATCCTCAGTCTTCGAGAGCAGCCACGATGGGAGCAGATGGTCTCACTTCCCTTCGGAGGTGAGGGCAATCTTGCTTCCAATGTTTCTCCTCTTTGCAGAGGAGGCATAACCCAGGTGGAGATGGACCCCGCTTAGGGCAGTCCTTGATCCAATGCCCAGGCTCCTTGCAGTAGCAGCAGGTGCCAGGCCTCTAGTCCCTTTCCCTCTGTTTAGAGGGGCCCTTCAGTAACTCTGAGGTAGCGGGAATCAATTGCCTGATGCTAGGGCAATTAGGTGGGGGAGTCTCTGTGTCTGCAATTGTCTCCTTTGGTCCATCATTTCAGCTTCCTTGTCTGTTATTGAAAACCCCAAAGGCCAAATTTAAAAGTATATTAATGGGAGTCTGAGGTCCCATTTTCTGCTTTTGAAGTTTCCTTCTAATATCTGGGGCTGATTGGCTAATAAAATGAGTCCCCAATAATATTTGTCCTTAATATGAGTCTGGGTCAATATGCGTATATTTCCAGAGGGTCCTAGTTAAACAACCCAGAAACATAGCAGGATTTTCATCTGCTTCCTGCATTTTACTTCTTATCTTATAATTAACAGACTTATTCATACATGCTTTCATTCCCCCAATTAAACATAAGATCATGTGGTTCTGTTTTTTAAGATCCTCACTACCATTTTGATAATTCCAGTTAGGGTTTTGACCAGGGACAGCCTCTTCTCCTGGAAGCTGTCCTTGATCTTGGGCATAAATTTCATTACCATATGCCTTTGCAGCTTCCTGTATATGAATCTTTTCATCAGGAGTGCAGACAGTGGAAAGGATCACTTGAAGATCCATCCATGTGAGTTCAAACATAATAGCCAGGTTTTGAAACCCACTTATAAATCTATTGGGATCTTCTGAAAATTGACCCAATTTTTCTTTACACTGGGCTAGTTCAGTCATAGGAAAAGGAACATGTACTCTTAGTATATTCTGTTACCCATTTGCCACCTCTCGAAGTGGACACATATTTGAAGGCTTAGAGTTGGATGGTAATGTGTACCACTTCTGGTTGTGCCAGCAGGGCTGGTCTCCTCCGGAAGTGGAGGATAGATAGGCTTATAGGGAGGTGGCGTGGCAGGATGAGCTATCGAAGGAGTGAATGAGCCTGTAGAATTTTGCTCAGAGACTTCTGTAGAAAACTCTGAGGGAGCCATAGGTCCTGCAGTTGCAGCTGCAGATGTTGGAAGAGACCTATTTGGAGTGCTTAGTAATAAATCTTCCATTGGGTCTGACTCATCTGCTGTAAAATTGCATAAAGGTTGTAAGTATAAAGCCATAAAAGCCTGAAGATATAATACTATAAGCCAGCTTGATCTGCACTGTCAGCAAGAAAAAAGGTTTACAGAAGTGTTATAATTTAGGGTCCCGTTTTCAGGCCATCTTAGTCCACCCTTTAATTTATATTGAGGCCAGAGTGTGTTACAAAAGTAGATGAGCCTCTCCTTTGTTAAGTCCTTTATTTTAAGATAATCCCAATTACTTAGTATACACCCAAGGGGGGAGTCTTTAGAGATAGAAGTAGAATTACCCATGATCTTGTTAATCTCTATGTACCTCGAGGATTCCTTTAGTAAATTGTGGAGAGAAAAAAAAAAAAAACTAGGGTTTTAACAAACAGACGAGACAAAATGGAAAATTACTCAGGGTCGGATTAACATCTTTAACAAGCTATATAGCTTTTTAAAAAAATTTTTTCACTTCCTTTACAGGTCTTCATGGACCAGTGTACTAGTCAATGAAGTTGTAGGCGGGGTTCTTCTGTAATCTCTCATGTAGGCGTCCCAAACATGAAGTCACAGGCGGATATAGAATGAGCTCTTGTTTATACATATATACAGACATATTTTTGGAACATATTAACATCTATCGGACTGGACTCTTGCCCCTATCCAGACCCCTGAGCCCGCTCAGAGATCCTTACTAAAAAGCAACAAACAAGGCAAAAAACAAAAAACGGAACAAAATAATCTAATAGAATATCCCCGAGTCTTTAACCCCAGTAACTTGAAAAAGGCAAAAAAAAAAATTCTATATGTAACATGTAATTAAAATAATAAGATCCCTTTTATAACTTGCAAAGGTCTTTTCCGAAGACTTGAGGACACTTTTCTAGATAAAACAAAATCAGATGTTAACAAGTGATTAAAATAGCCCATTTTAAATAGCCAGTTTCTGTCCACTGTAGGCTTATGCTCTTAATTAAGCAATGTAAGCAAGGAAGGTTTTTGAGGTAGAAGGGGAGAGAAAAAAAATTTTTCTCTTAGCTGTACCCATTTAAGAGACATAGATCATATTTGCGTATTTTCTTTAAAAATATTAATTGCAGGCATAGGAGGGGAGAAATCAATCCACTTTAGTTAAGCCAAGGAAAAAGGAAAAAAAATCTGAGAGTGTTTTTCAGTACCATGTGGTCAGCCAATAATCACGTGGTCGCCATCTTGAAAAAATCACGTGGTCAGCCATTTAAAAATTTTTAAGAGTGTCCCCCCACACCACGTGGTCAACCAACTTATCTAGAGCAATGAGAAAAATAAAATTTTGGAGCTAGCATTTGTCGAAGACTTCATTTAAAAGACAAAATATCGGACTTATTTTCTTAAAATGTTAATTGCAAACATAGGAGGGGAAAGAATCAAACTACTTTAGTTAAAAAAAAGCAAACAAACAAAAAAAAACAAAAATCCAAAAGTGCCCCCCCACATCATGCAGTTGGCCAGCTTAGCTAGGACAATGAGAAAAGAAAAAAAAAAAAAAAAAACCAGAACTGCGACAAAAACAATTTTAACTAACATTTGTAATGAAAAGTTCAACGATCAGCCACTAAAAGGGAGGTTTGGGTTGGGCTGGGTGGAGAGGAGCAAAAAGGCGGGGAGGAAAGAAGGGAGAGGGAGCGAATGTGCTTCCCACTGCTGGCAGTTGGCTTTTCGCAAAAGCCTCAAGATTTCCAGCGGGACTTGGCGCAGCGTGGCTTTTCGCATTCCAGAAGCAGCTGCCAGCTAGAAGTCCTAGGCCTATTTTTCCCTTCACAAACCCAGTGGGTTGGATGCCTCTGTGGGATCAAATTTACCACTCTACTCTCTAACTCACACATCTCCGAGCACCTCTGGGATTTCCAGCTATTTCCACACATGCATGGCGCAACTAACAAAGATATAAAATTTCTAAGCATTTTCCGTAAATAAAAAAAACAACTTATTCCTGCCGAATGTTGTCTAAAAGGTCCTTCGTTGGATCGCCAGAAATGTCATGGGATAACAGGTCCCACTCATGGGTCCTTGGCCTCCGTGATAAAAAGAATTTTAACACGTGCCAGTCAGGAACAGGCAGGTCTTTATTCAGGGAAATCAGGGAAACAGGTAAGCGGAGATCTGAGTCATGGAACAGGAGGGCAAGCGAGAGAGAGAGAGAGAGAGAGAGAGAGAGAGAGAGAGAGAGAGAGAGAGAGAAGTGGCTTCTCCCTTTTTTATAAATGTTTAAGAGGGGTGGGCACAGAAGAAGTCTGGACCTCCTCCTTCTTCAGGTATAGGTGGGCGACAGGTAGGTGTTGCAGGTTGGATCCTCCTCTTCCTCAGGTTTCAAGATGGATCTGACCTTGGCTGTGAATCTCAGGTATCCTTGGCCCTGAATCTCAGGTGGGGGCAGGGCTTCAGGGGATTAGGGTGTGGGACCTCCTAAGAAACTTCCAAGGGGTGGAGTTAGCTTAAAACTCTCCAGATTTTAAAAACTATTTTTCCTTTCCTCCCAGTGTCTCCTTCCTACCGAACTTTTATTTTTCCTATTCTACCTCATCACTACCAGACATTAAAATTGGTATCCAATCTTTACAACCTCTTCCCCAAAAGAGAATACTTCAACTCATCCTGTGAGGCCACTGTTAACCCTGACAAAGCAGATAAGGACCAAGCAAACTACAAATATCTTAGGAAAAACAGACAAAAATCATTGACTAGCCAGGTATGGTGACACATGCCTTTCATCCCAGTACTTGTGAGACTGAGACAGAAGGATCACAGGTTTAAAATTAGCCTCAGCATCTTAGCCAGGTTCCTCAAGAACTTAATGAGACCCTATTTCTAAATAAAAGATTTAAGAATAGGGTTGGAGGTATAGCTGGGGTGTAGAATGCCTCTAGGTTCAACCTCTAGGACCCCCCCAACAAAAGTCAATAACTAGCAAACAATTCAGCAACATATACAGAGTATTAAAGAATTATATGCCATGTTCATGTGATCAAATAGAATTTATCCCAGGAATTTTTCCTGTTATCTTGACTCTGATTAAGTCAAGAGATTATGTGTCTGTTTTAAGGCTGAGGACCTATCCTTAAGCCCTGGGTGTGTCTCAGGTAAGTGGAGGGACACAAGGACATTGGAGAAATAGGCAAGGCTTAGGAAAAATATTTACTGGTAAAACCTTTTTAAAGATGAGGCCAGAGGAAACAGGAGCTGCTAGCAGTCAGGGAGACCTGGAAGGGGGCAGGGAGAGCAGAGAGCCTCTTTCTCTAGGCACCCTCACCTCAGTTGGAGGAGGAGGACAAAGGAGGCTGGGGCTGGTGCTAGCCACAGTGTCTGACCTCTCTGTGTGGGGCTCCTGGAAGTCCTGGTGTCTGGAGTCTGGCAGGTGCCATGGTGTGGGGAGCCAGGGCTGGGACCAAGGTGGGAGGAAGTACTTGGCCCTGGGTGGGGGGAGGGGCACAGGAAGATGGAGCAAGTGGAGATCCTGAAAATATTTACCCAGAGGGTCCAGGTCTTGAGTCCAGACAACAATGGGGAGGACAACTATGCCTGGAACTTCATCCAATTAAAAAGACCATCCAAGTATATAACAGGAAAGATGTATCCCACAGCCACTGGAAAAAACGTGTCAAAGAACAGCGTCAGATATGGTGGCCCATGCTTGTAATTCCAGTACTTGGGAGGCTGAGACTAGAGGATCTGGGTTCGTGGCCAATCTCAGCTACTTAGAGAGGCCCTCCACAATTTAGTGAGACCCTGTTTCCAACTAAAGAATAAAAAATAGGGCTGGGGATGTAGCTTGGAGGTAGAATGCCCCGGGGTCCAATCCTCAGTACTACAAAATAAATAAATGGAACCATCATAAGGACATAGTGCCATTTGATCACACTGGAGTTAAACTGCCTTTGAAGATTCATTTTCTCTCCAGCTATACCACTCCTAGGCATCTTTCCAAAGGGATTGGAATCTGAGAATTACAACAATATATGCATAGCCATGTTCATAGCAGCACAATTCACAATAGTCAAATTCTGGAACCAACCTATGTGTCCATTAACAGACGAATGGATTACAAAATTATGGGATATATACACAACAGAATTCTATTCAGCAATCAAGAACAAAATATCTGCATGGCAGTGCAGGCTTATAATTTCAGTACTTCAGAGACTAAGACAGGAGGATCGCAGGTTCTCGGCCAGCCTCCATTACATAAGCAAGGTCCTCCTCAACTTAGTGAGACCCCTTTTCAAAATAAGAAATGGGTTGGGGATATACCTCAGAGGTAGAAAGCCCTTGGAGGTTTAGTCCCCAGTACCCCCCACACACACAAGTTTATATATATATAAATATATAGTTTGCAGAAAAATTGATGGATCTGGAGATTAGACTGCACAGGAAGTGAAGGGTGGTATGTTTTCTCTAATGAAGCTAGGGAGTAATCAGGATACTAAAGAGACTTCAGATAATGGAGAAGAAACTTCATTGGAGCGAAGGAGGTGGTCTAGAGAAGGAGACAGGTGGGGGGGGGGAGAGGATCAAGGAAGGAATTACCTGCAGCAACATTAAGTACCCATGTGAGGATAGCACTGTCAATCCCAATACCCTGTATGAGGAAGGAGAGAATGAGGAGGGAGCCAGGGGAAAGCCCTCCAAGTGCTGGGTGCATGTATATCACTAGAACTATGATCTACATTATGTGAGACTGTAATTCACCAGTAAAAGTATATGAAAAGTTAAAAGACTTTCCCAAAGCCAGACATAGTGGCACATGCCTATAATATCAGTACTTGGGAGGCTGAGACAGGAGGATCCCAGGTATGAGGACAGACTCAGCAAGTAATGAGACCCTGATCAATCTAGTGAGACCTGTTTCAAAGTAAAAATAAAATAGGGCTGGGGATGTAGTTTAGAGGTAGAATACCCCTGGGTTCAATCACTAGTACCCCCAAAAAATATCCCTATAAGAGGGGACACCTCATTTCACATTCTCTCAAAGCCAGCAGGACCTATAAGAGAAAGAAGCTCCCAGAGGGACAGATTTCCAAATGAGTAGTCATTTATAGGGGCTTGCCTAGGGAATACCTGCTTCTTTGAGTATATTTTCTCAGTTGGAGTCTCCTGGGATTCACTAGTACCCCCAAAAAATATCCCTATAAGAGGGGACACCTCATTTCACATTCTCTCAAAGCCAGCAGGACCTATAAGAGAAAGAAGCTCCCAGAGGGACAGATTTCCAAATGAGTAGTCATTTATAGGGGCTTGCCTAGGGAATACCTGCTTCTTTGAGTATATTTTCTCAGTTGGGGTCTCCTGGGATTCAGATAGTGTCCTTTTTGTCTGCATTGGAGTCCCAGGCATCTGCAGGACCTGGAGTTTTGTTAACACTTGGTCACTATAGGAGGCTTTTAATGCTGTGAAGCACTTGACATTCAGGAGGTCTGATCCTATCAGGAATTTTGGAATTTAGTTAACACCTGTTGTCTCAGAAAATTCTTTCCCCTCTGGCTCTCTGACCCTATCTTCCTATTTTCTCCCTCCCTCACAAAGAACTAAATTTGATAATCGGGTAGAAAATCAAAGGGGAGCTGCAGGGTTAAACCATGGCCCTGGTACCAGCTGACCAGCTGTTTGGGAGGGGGAGGCAGGAGAATTGCTTGAACCCAGAAATTTGAGGCCATCCTGGGCCACAAGACAAGACCCCTTCTCAAAACAGAAGGGTGCCATTCAGTTTCTGACAGGCTTAGGATTACTGAGAAGGGACCTTGTTTTTGAGAGCTAACCTAAGTACTAGGTGCCTCAAATGAAATAGGTTGCTGAGAGCCTTACTAAAGTTGCTGAGGCTGCCTTGGAACCTGTGATCCATTTCAGCCACTCAAAGTACTGGGATTACAAGCATACATCACCTCGCCCTTTTTTTTTTTAAGACTTTAAATTGGTTGATTTGCTCTGCAAAAATGAAATACATATGTATGTGTACATGTGTATGTATGTTTAAAACTTTCATTTCAACCCTTCTGAAAAGCAATGGAAATGGCATTGTAGAAGAAGTCATTGTAATTTAGCACAAGAACCCTGTGACCAATTTCAAAGTAGTTTTATTGGTGGTAAAAACAGATTGAAGTCTCTTGTGTAAGTTAAAGTCAGCACCAGAGTGGAGACCTGCAGAATTAGATTTGTGGTTTTTTCCCATTATATCCTGCCTTCCCGACAGGTTGAGAGTCGGCTATTATTTTTGCAGGTAGGTATGCATATCTGCCTATTTTCTCAAGGAATGTACAAACTGGAGTTTGTGCTTATAGAACTTTGTTCCTAGTATCCATGAAGAGGGCTGTATATTAACCTTATGTAGAACAGGTTGAGATTTCTTGATCATAACTTTATTAAACCACATGAGGTAGAGGAATATTTGTATTAAACAGCAAGGACTAAGAATAGAGATAGATTGTTTTGGTACCAGTTTATCTGAACCTGCCTCTTGAATTTTATGGACCTGAGGAGATAATGTTCTTACTACTTTTGATTCTATCCAAAAGAATTAAATGGCAACTGGCAATCAGGAGAGAAAAGGCTGAGTTATAGTCAATTTAAATGGGCTTAAGAGATATCCTTATCACTTTGTTCCTACCTATAAGCAGATTTCAAAGGCAACTGATAAGAAAAGTGATTGACTAAGTCATTTTAAAAGTCCCACAAAGAAAACTTCAGCCCTACATGGCTATTATTGAATTCAACCAACAGTAGAATTGGTACCCACTATTAGCAAAATATTCCCCAAATGAGAGAATACTTCCTAACTCAACCTTTCTTGAGGCTAGGTTTACTACTGACACCAAAACTAGACAAGAATGATACAAGTAACCTACAGACCAATATCCCTTAGGAATACAGACACAAAAGTCATTAATAAGCTGGGCATGATGGCACATGTCTGTCATCCCACTACTTAGGAGGCTGAGATAGAAGGATCCCAAGTTTGAAGCTAGCCTCAGCAACTTAGTTTCCTCAGGAACTTAGTGAGACCTTATTTAAAAATAGGGTTGGGGTATAAGCTTGGATGTAGAATTCCTCAGTTCAAACTCCACTTCGGAAAAAATTACAAAGTAACTAGCAAACTGAATTCAGCAACATATAAAAAAGGTTAAAGAATTGAATCAAGTGGAATTTATTCCAGGTTTTTTTTTTTTTTTTTTTGGTCCCGAGATGAAACCCAGAGGCATTCTACCTCCAGGCTACACCCCAGCCCTCTGAAACTTAGGCCCTGTTTCAAAATAAAAAAATATGAGCTGGGCATGGTGGTGCACATTTGTAATCCCAGTACTTGGGAGGCCGAGGACCATATGATCTGGGTTCACAGCCAGTCCCAGCTACCTAGTGAGGCACTCTGCAACTTAGACCTTGTTTCAAAAAATACAGAATAAAAAGTAGGACTAGGGGTGTAGCTCGGAGGTAGAACGCCCCTGGGTTCCATCCCCAGTACTGAAACACACACACACACACACACGCACAAAAAAAAAAAAAAAAAAAAAAAAAAAAAAAAAAAAAAAAAAAAAAAAAAAAAAAAAAAACTAAGCCTTGCATAATGGCACATACCTGTAATCCTAGCACTTAGGAGGCTGAGAAAAGAAAATCACAGGTCAAAGCCACCCTCAGTAACTCAGTATCAGTAAGCTTGCAAAGACTTTTTTTTGTTGGTACTGGGGATTGAACTCAGGGGCATTCTACCTCCAAGCTACACCCCCAGCCCTATTTTTTATTCTTTATTTTGAATTTTTTTTATTTTGTGGAGTGCCTCACTAGGTAGCTGAGGCTTGCCGCGAACTAGGATCCTCAGGTCTCAGCCTCCCGAATGCTGGGATTACAAGCATGCACCACCATGCCCGGCTTGCAAAGACTGTTTTCAAATACAAAATAGAATAGGACCTGGGGTGAGGCTCAGAGGTAGGATCTCCTGGGTTCATTCCCAGTACCTCCTTCTAAAAATTCCTCAAATATTTTACAAGCATTAAGTTTTACTACTTCCAACTTTGTGTAGAATGGTTATTTCTGTATTACAAAGACAGTGGCCAGACTGGAGGGGGGTGGCTCAGTGGTAGAGCAATTGCCCAGCATGTGTAAGGTCCTAGGTTCCATCCCCAACACTGCAAAACAAAACAACTCAGGTTGACTATACTTGTGTATTTGAACATAAGTTCTTTGCAAATGTAATTAAGTTAAAGATCTAGACCCGAGATCATTCTGGATTAGTGTGGCCCCTAAATCCAATGATAAGTGTCTTTAATAAGAGATACAAGAGCCAGGCAAGGTGCTGCCTGCCTGTAATCCCAGTACTTGGGAGGCTGAGACATGAAGATAGCAGGTTCACAGCCAGTCTCAAAACTTAGTGAGACTCTGCAACTTAGTGAGATCTTATTTCAAAATAAATAAAATGGAAGTGGGGGCATAGCTCCGAGATAGAATGTCCCTGTGTTCAGTCTCTAGAGTACCATGAAGTAATGAAGTAGGGCTGGGGCTATAGTTCAGAGGTATAATTTCCCTGGGTTTAATCACCACTGCAAAAAATAGATGAGATACAAGAGGACAAGAACTAGACACAGCAAAAGTCAGGTCACATGGAGATCGAGGCAAGGACTGGCCATGTAACCACAGCCTGGGAGAACCTGGAGCCACCAGAAGCTGGAAAAGGCTAGAAAGCCTTCTCTTCTACACTTCAGAGGGAGCATGGTCCTGCCAGCGCCTCAATTTCAACCCAAGAGGAGTTATTGTGGATATCTGCTTTCCAGAACTGAGAAAATTTGTGTTTTAAGCCACTGGGCTGGGGTTATTACAGGACCCTGAGCTTTACAAACTACACCTCTTGTTTTCTCACAGGCTTTTTGGAGAGTCAGCACCTCCTGTTGTGATCTCTTGTGCTCCCTGCTGGTCTATAATGTAGTGCACCCCAGTCAACCCTGCCATGGGGATGAAATGAAAGGGATCTCAAACTTGAGCAATATGATTGTAGGGGAAAAAGGTGATAGTGCCTAATTTCCCCCCATCCTAAAAAGATAGCAAAGGCTTTAGTACTTTTCCTGACAGTTTGTGCTCCAGCTTGTCCTCTGTCATTCCTGGGAAATTCAAGTCCATGGTGACTGCCCATTCACCAAATTTTCTATCATATCCTTAAATTTCTCATCAACAGAGACATCTTATAACCCCACCACATACATCACTGCAGTTACACTTCCAAAATCACACTTAAAACTAGCCTCTCTGATCATTTTTACGATCATCCTTTTTACATCACTTTCCGAAGCACCCCTTCAATAAGTCAACACTGCTAAACCTAAGTCTTTTTTTTTATCTGACCTAAGTCCATCTTATTTTGGTTCATCTTTCCTGTCCCATACATGTCTATCTCCAACTCAGTCATGGTTTTTTTTTTTTTTTTTTTTTTTTTTTTTTTTTTTTTTTTTTTTTTTTTTTTTTTTTTTTTTTTTTTTTTTTTTTTTTTTTTTTTTTTTTTTTTGGTGGTTCATTCCACCTGAGCTGCACCCCAGCCCCATTTTACTTTTTAGGGTGAAACAGGTTGTCACTAAGTCACAAAGTCACATAGAAACTGGCAGTCTTCCACTTTGTAGCTGTTGTGTAAGTACTTTTTCATAACTTTTGTATGTGTGTATGTGTTCCACTCCCAGATATACTAGTTTCATGTTTCTCCTTTGGTGAAATCTGCTCAGGGAAAACTAGCCAACCAGATTAGAATTGTGAAGTCTTACCTCAGCCAATGGGGGATGGCACCATGGCCTATGGATCACGGGGATAAAAACCTGAGTGGAAGTAAATTGCCTTGCTGAGTTACTTTTGATTTCACAACTTTTTATTTGCAGCTTCCCTAAAACCTATTTCTAACAATGTGATATTAGAAACTGCCATTGGGAGCTGGGCATGGTGGCGCACGCTTGTAATCCCAGCATTCGGGAGGCTAAGGCCGGAGGATCCAGGTTCGTGGCCAGCCTTAGCTCCCTAGTGAGGCACTCCGCAACTTAGTGAGACTCGGTTTCAAAATAAAGAATAAAAAACAGGGCAAAACAGGGCTGGGGGTATAGTTTGGAGGTAGAAGCCCCCGAGTTCAATCCTCAGTACCGAAAAAAAAAAAAAAAGAAACTGCCATTGGCTCTTCTGCTGTGTTTAGGAAACACCAAGATCAAGCACCTGAAGTTAATAAAGAGGATTCATTGGCTTTCCCCAATTAGGCAAGTTTATTTAGGAAAGTGGGGAATATACATTTGAAGAAGAATGTGGGTCATATCAAGAGGGAGAGTGCATCTTTGGGATTTTTAGTTTATATGAGATGCCCTTGAGGAGGAGGGGTACATGGCAGGAATGGGGGTCTAATCCCCCTTTTTTGCTGTACTGGGGATTGAACCCAGGGACATTCTACCTCTGAGCTACACCCCCAGTCCTATTTTTCATTGTTTATTTTGAAATAGGATCCCATTAAGTTGTAGAGAGCCACACTAAGTAGCAGAGGCTGGCCACGAATCTGGATCCTCCTGTCTCAGCCTCCCAAATACTGAGATTACAAGTGTGCACCACCATGCCCAACTAATCCCCTTTTTTAGAGTTCAGGTTACTCACATCTCATTGGTGGGTACTGGGTGATGCCTTTTCTTGACCACAGGCCAGACAGTTTTAGAAATCTTGTTTGCTCAGCATATCTCAGGAAATCCAGGTGGAGAGATGAGCCATTTTGATTAAAAGTATAAGTCTATTGAGGACTTTTGCTAAGAAAGAATAACCCCTATAGGGTGAAATTAACAGTTTGGGGTATTTCCCTGGGTTCTTGATCTTAGCTAGTTTTAGACAAGAATAGCCAGAACTGCATCGCTGCAAGCTTAAATTTTACTTACAGGTAGAAAGGGGGGACAGAGCAATTAAAGCACTACATCAGAGGTAATGCAGTGGATTGCATTAAAAGACACTGAGGTCTCTGAACATTTTTTTTATAAGAATTTATCTTTTTCCTCCCACCTTGCTTAGCCAATAGCCTTTTCCCACCAAAAGCTGGTACAGGCCTGTTATCTCTGCTATTTAAGCCTTTACTAGCTTTCTTTGTTCATCTTCACATGGACAGAGAGGACTGACATCACTGATTAAAATGTGTTATTGGATTATTAAGGTCAGGGGGCTGCATGGTAGAAGCCAGCTTTGTTCTTTCTCTTAGAGTTGAATGTGTGCATTATTTTCCCATGTCCTTGGTTCGTTTCTCAGCTTTTCCTTATCTCTATTCACTAGAAGTTACTTGTTATGGTAAAGGGGTCAGGGAGAACACTCTAATGAACATGATGTACTTTCCATGAACACATCTAAGTCAATCACTAAACTGACCTTGAGAGGGAGAAATCCAAGATGGCGACTGAGTGAAACAACTTTCCTCAGATGCTGTGATTTCAAACTAAATTTACCATAAAAAGAGCTTCTTAACAGAAGAAAAAATACAACAACAACCAAAAAACAAAAGCGGAATTTGAACTACAACGAAAGAAGATCAAGAACGCGGACCAAGGTGTGCAAGGGACTGGGCCACGCTGCAGCTCGGCAGCGTGCCCTGCGCCCCGGCGCCGCACCCCGCTGAAGAGCCAGGCTACCGAGACGATATCTGGAGCAGCGGAGATCAATCTGATGCTATGAGCAGCAAAATGAACGGTAGACACAGATAAAAGTCCAAGCATGGCGTGGGGACCCCCACTTCTCAACGCACTATCTAAGCGAACATCCCCTCACCATCTACAGCGAGATGATGAGGGAAGAAAAAGCCCTAAAGGATGCTCAGCTCTATACTGAATTTTCCCCTTGAAGTCCAAGAGTGCTTCCAATGTTCATGAAAACCCACCATGGTACAAGGAACCCCCCAATCTGGAAACATTCATCATGGTAGACTCTATCTGGCAGGCATTTGAATGGATCTTTGGAGACAGTTTCAGTGAATGGTCTAGTTTCTGGCCTTGATGCTCATATGTACTTCCTCAGATGAATGATATTTTTAGAAAGTGGAGAATTGAGAGGTATAAAAATTATAAGGACAACTCTCCATATCAAACAAGTTGTTAGAGTCAGGAAAGGGACACCCAGATTAATTCCATGTGGCCAGAGTTTCAAGAAGCTTACCACTTTTAGGGAGACATACCATGGCTGTTATGGAGAAGCAGAGTTGAGGTTAGTGAAATGTGCCCACAAAACCAGGTTTCCAATTGGCAAAAATGAGAGCCAGCTACCAGTCCACTCAGGTACAGCTGGAATTTGAAGGTTGTGGTCCTCTCAGATCCAGATCCACAGTACCAATGACACCTCTTAAGTTAGAGCCTAATTGAGCAATTTCAGGGTGGACACCCTGGTGTTATTCTCTGGTGTGGATACCACCTCATTTAGTCACATATGGGACAATAGCATACTAATTGCAAATAAAGAACCCCTAAGTGTGGGAAGCTGTTCATCTTAACTAGGTAGTTAGGTTGCCATTCCCTGGACTGTGCCTTTAAACTAGACACTATAAGAAACCTTAACATTCATGATATTCTTGCTTAGAACCCAACTACACTCACTGTGGAATTCTTTGACATATGGCTTCAACATACACCTCATGTTTTTCCATCCTAGTGCTGTACAAAAGTACACTTAAAGAACTACTTTGAAAACTGGACTGCTCAGATTAATTTTCCTTGTTTGAAAATTGATATGAATTTTCAGAGAACATGGCATTGTAGATGCTAAGTTGATTGTCTTTGGTTTGCTTGAAATTCCCAGATGAAACATGTGGTCATATACACAAGGACATCACTTCTCACCCATGTCTTGGTAACAGTGGAGAAATAAAAGGGGACCTTTATTCAGAAAGGAAGGTCTTATCAACTCAGTGCCAGGCATGGCTGTCTCAGGCCATGGGCTGATTCCAATTCCTCATGTTCTAGATAAACTCAAGAGGCTTATGAGCTAGAGTTCACTAAACAGAACTGATGTACTTGAAATCAAACCAAACGGAGACAAATGAACAAGAGAACTATATTTTCTCTAAATGTTTTACATAGATAATTTGAACACCAAATATAATATTTACAACCCATAGGCAGAGTCAGAACTTTTCATTAAAAGACGGTTTGGACAAGGCTCAGTGACTCTTCTGGCAGAGGGACACACCTACCTGCAGACTGGCAAAGCTGCAGAAGGATATTCAAACATAGGTTCTAACATAATCAAGATCTGGCTCTTGTCTCATGTTTTGCCACTTATCTTTGCACACTTGTTTTGAAAATTTACATGGTAGAAACTAGAAAACCTGGCAAATGAGTGATAAGCCTTCTTGATGCAGGTTTTCCTCATTTTGATTAAGAACTACTATTTTTGTATAACTACCAATGACTTTCTGCTATTAGTGCATATTTCAATAGACGAAACACAATGCTGAGTCCATTGGAACCAACATGGTTAGAACTCAGATTCTGATTTTCTAGGGTCACCCCCTAATTGAAAGCTAAAAATATGAAAGCAGATTCTCTAATGGGGACAGACTGGACATGTCCTCAGGCTGACTGCTCCCGATTAGAACCACATATGGCAGGATGATTCTAATAGTTCTCTGGACTTCCTGTCTGTCAAGAGCTTTGTTCTTTTGGTTGTTGGGGTGCACAGAACATGACCTCACAATAAGATGATGCATCAAAGAATGAGGTTCAAGGACAGTGGAGGGTGATGGATGCTCGACAGTGACAAAACAAAGCCACACTGGGGCAAAGCCTACCTGGGCGCCAAATTTCCCCTTATAGTCCAAGAGTTCCATTGTCCATCCACCCACCTAGAAACATTCATCATGGTAGACTCCATAGCCAACACACTTGTCTGGATGGATCCCAAGAGAAAGATTCAGACAAACATCCAATTTCTGGCTCATTTTCACTTTTCCAGATGAATGGGGTTAAGATCAGAATGTTTAGTGTATTGGGATCTATGTGTGATTTTATATCATGTAGAGTTTGTTTTATGAAAGTGGCTGCACCTATATTTGGGGCATAGATGTTGCTAATTGTTATTTCCTGTTGTTGTATTGTTCCTTTTACTAGTAAAAAGTGACCTTCTTTGTCTTTTGATGAGCTGAGGCTTGAAATATAATGAAATGAACCTTTTCAAAGAAGTAATATCAGAATTTTCCAAACATAGAAAGAGAAGTTGACACACAGGTGCAGGAAACATAGGACCCCCTTCAGACAAGACCAAAGAAGAGGTTCACCATGCCACATAATAATCAAGATGACTAATGTAGAAGCTAAGGCAAGAATTCTAAAGGCAAAAAAAGTTAAAGGCCAAGTAACATTTTAGAGGCAAACCAATTAGAGTCACTTCAGACCTCCCAAACCAAGTCATGAAAACCAGGAGGGGCTGGAGTAACATATTCCAAACTTTGAAAGAAAATAACTTGCAGCCAAGATTCTCCTACCCAACAAAACTCTCTCTCAAAATTGACAGGGATATAAAATCCTTCCATGACAAACAGAAACTGAAAGCATTCATGTCTTCCAAACCAGCACTAGAGAAAATACTCAAGAGATTAACTACAAAGAAGAACAAGTAAACGTAGGAACCAGAGAAACAATTTCCAGGAAGCAAACTAAGCAAAGAAGAACACTACTGCAAACAGAAGTCAGACCCCAAAATGTTAGGAATTAAAAATCATCTCTCAATACTCACACTGAATATAAAGGGTTTCAACTCCCCAAGATCAGAATGTTTAGAATTTAAGAGGGATGTGTAACTGAAGACTTAATGTCCCTCAAGGGTCCTGAGGTCGGCAAGAGACATCCACCTTTACCCTATGTGCCCAGAACTGCAAAGACTTTCAAGTGTTTAGGGGGCTTCTCCAGAATCCAGAGGTCTTTCAGACTAGCTGCAGAGATTTTCAAGGCTGCTGCCCCCAGGTTGAGAGGCTGTGACCCCTGAGTGGGAGGCCACAGACATATTCCTCATATGCACCCAGTTATGACACAAGCCTTGCAGGAAGAACTCACCTGCTTGATTTGTCTGGACTATTTCATTGACCCAGTCACCATACACTGTGGGCACAGCTTTTGCTGGACTCTGGGTATCTGAAGATCCTGAGACAAGGAGCAACCTCACTCTGAATCTTAAAAAGTATTTCTTCTTTTATGAGAGAATACTCCTTTCAATCTGTTCACCACCTCCCCACTATATCCTCACTATGTGAAAACACCTGTGGGCCAGGTTGGTGTGTTCCTTGATTGAGAGTGGAAGTGTGAGTTTCTTGAATGTTGCCAAAAGTTCTCTTACATGGAGGTACCCTACCGGCTCCTTTGACTTCCCAGTTAGGCCATTTATTTTCACTGGTAGAACAAGATAGGTTGGAAACCTGGCTGAGAGCCTGGGAACTCCATATCTGCAGGAGTCCTCAGTTGAAGCAAATCAATCATAACTTAGTTACCTATCATTCTTTACTATTGTAATGTAAGCTCACTCTCTTACTAAGTAGTGTCATTTAGTATTTTTCCATTTTAATATACCACTCTATCACAGTGTAGTTATAATTTTCCAATTTCTAGTAACCCCTATTATTTTTTTAATTTTATTTTTTTGCGGTACTGGGGTTTGAACTCAGGGGCATTCTACCTCCGAGATATACCCCCAGCCCTATTTTGTATTCTTTATTTTGAAACCGAGTCTCACTAAGTTGCGGAGTGCCTCACTAGGTAGCTGAGGCTGGCCGCGAACCCGGATCCTCCGGTCTCAGCCTCCCGAATGCTGGGATTACAAGCATGCGCCACCACGCCCGGCTTACCCCTTTTATTATTAAATATGAAGACCTGGTAAAACAAAAAATTGTTTAGGGGGATACTCTGTTTCTTATGGAGAAGCAGAGTTGAGATCAGTGTGATATGCCCACAAGACGAGGTTTCAAACTGGAAGAGCCATGAGAGCAAGGTACCAGCCCATTCGGGTTCATTAGGGCTGGTAGAAGGTTGTAGTCCCTACAGATACAGGCCCACATAGGAAATAACCCCTGGAGTCAGTGTCTGGCAATGGGAGGTTAGACCTCCAGTGATCCTAGTTATAGGATGGGCACACCTGGTTTCCTCTAGCATGTTCACAACCTTACTTGGTCATATAGGAAAACAGCACAGTAGCTGCAAAGAAAGAGCTTCAAACCATCAGAACCTGCTCACATCTTTTCCAGGTGAGCAACTCAGTATTCCCATCTTTGACAAACCCTGGCCTGTGTCTTTTGACATTTCTGCACATTTCTGGGATTCTTGTTTAGTGACCCAGATTCATTCCATCCTTCATGTGTAGAATTTGGTTTTGCATTGCCCTTGGCTCCTGCAGGTCCCTGCAAAAGACCAGGGCCGCCCTGCACAGGGTGACTTCATGACATGGGTGAATCTCCAGCCAAGGCCCGTTATCTTACAATTTCAGAAGCCACAACCAGAAGGAAGAACATAATATTTCTGGCCAGATGACTCACCTGGGCCGTATGCTGTGTCATGCCTGATAAAGCTAAGTTTGGGTCAAGTTTTGAAGACAGACACACTGCCCACAGCCAAGAAATAAAAATGCAAAAGGTATATTTAGAGCTCTGTCCCTTTTTATGCCTTCTAGGTCGATTTTTGTAAACCAGTTTTTTCTAGAAGACACTTCAGGAAGTTTCATTGTCACTAGATATTTACCTTCTGGGGACTTGGAGTTATTCTGCCACATCCTCATTTTCTTGGCCAGTGGTGTCTTGGTAACTTGGGTGCTCATGAAAATACTCAGTAAATCCAAAGACCAGAGCATATCATGCCATGCAGCTTCAATATAAGTGTCAGAGACATCTAGCTCTTAAAATATGCTTGTGGTATAGCACGAGGAGACAAGAAAATTGCTTAGAAGACTGGACTGTTCAGATTTCCTGTCCATGGTTGAAACCTGATAACATCTACAGTGCCACATTCCCTGTGGAAACTCCATATATATATGTATATATATTTTTTTTCTGGTGGCACTCGGGATTGAACCCAGGGGCATTCTAACCTCCAAGCTGCAGCTCCAGCCTTATTTTTTATTCTACTTTGAAACAGGGCCTAAGTTGTAGAGGGACTCACTAAGTAGGTGAGGCTGGCCATGAACCTGCAATCCTCCAGTCTCGGCCTCCCAAGGACTGGGATTACAAGCGTGCACCACCATGACCAGCTCGAAGATGTCTATTTTGTTTGCCCGATTCCCTAGTGAAACTGTGCTCATGTCCACAGAGCATCACTTCTTACCCACATCTTGTAAACAGTGGGGAAAGGGGATCCTATTCAGAAAGGAAGATCTTTTCAACCCACTCAATGCAAGCCATAGCATTTTCTACATAAGCTAAAGAGTCTATGAGAGCAAGAACTCACTAAACAAGCATGATATCCTTAAAAGTCAAACCACATAACAAAGACAAGCCCTCTGGGTCTCTATAACACATTAGACATAGTATGAAAACCAAACACTTATGCACAACTGGTAAGGACAGTCAGGATGTTTCATTAAAAGATGGTTAGGACAAAGCTTAGTGGCTTTTCTGGCCGAAGAGGGACCTCCCAACTTCCAGACTGGCTAAGATGCAGAAGGATATTCAAACAGCTTGAATTCTAATATAACCAGAGGCCTGGCTGTTATGACTCACTTTTACCACTTATCTTTGTATGCTTCTGGGTTGTGTTGAACTCTTTTCAATGGATTTATGATTAAAATTCAAAAGGCCAAGATAGACTGGAAAGCTTTGAATAAGATGATTTTTTTCCCAACTCAGCAACCATTTCTCTACATACCCACAATACGTGAGATTGGTCCCGCTGAACTGCCAAGGGTTTCACGCATCCAATGTGATGCCTGTATCAAGCTGGGCTCTGATAGAAGTTAAATCTACTGTTAAACTTGTAATTCTATGTGTGTATCACTAATGGGCACAAGAGACAATTTTTAGCCATTGGACAAATGCTTTGGGAGTTTACCCTTCCATTTCAGTATCCTTTGTGGATGGGAACAGGAGACCGAGGCGGCTTAACCTAAAGGAATGAAGCAAACAAGCAACTCGAAGAACGGAGGCAAGACAGGATTCTGATCAAGCCTCAATCTTTATTAAGGAAGGGTCTGCTTAAATAGCTAGGTGAGGGGTGGGGTCAGGGGGATCAGGTAAGCTTGTGTGAGCTTGCATGATTGGTCAAGGTTGACCTTGTGTTTATCAGGGAGGGTCTCAGCAAGATAACAGATAGAACCTGTTTTTGCATAATCTCTGTGGCTGCTGAGGAGGAGTTTCCTCAAAGTGTAAATTCCAACTCTGATCAGCCTCCCTGGCCCCGACAGTTTCACGCATCCAATGTGATGCCTATATCAAGCTGGGCTCTGATAGAAGTTAAGTCTACTGTTAAACTTGTAGTTCTATGTGTGTATCACTAATGGGCACAAGAGACAATTTTTAGCCATTGGACACATGCTTTGGGAGTTTGCCCTTCCATTTCAGTATCCATTGTGGATGATGATTCTAAAGGTGCCCTGATCTTCATGTTTACTTGTCAGAAAGAATGTTCTTTTGGTCATTGGGGTATATATAGGCTGTTAGTTCACGAGAATCTTACACTTCCAAGGATAAGTTTCAAGGACAGTGGAGGAGGTACATGTATGCTCAACACAGTGATAACGCCAAGTCACACAGGAACAAACCCTGAGAGTTACTCGGCTCTATATATCTAACTGTCCCTTGAAGTCCAAGAGTGCTTTCAATGTTCATGGAACCCCACTGTATTCCAGCAGACCTAGAAATATTTATCATGGTAGACTTGGTAGTCAATGTACATTTGTCTGGGTGGATCCCCAGAGAGATTCAGTGAAAGGTCTGGTTTCTAGACTTAATACTCATATGTACTTCCCCAAATGAATGAGGTTTTAAGAAAAGGAAGTAGAATCAGTTGTGAAATTGATGAGTATAACTGATTTCCTGGAGTCAGGCAAGGGATAACCAGCTTTACCCCACTCGGCCAGAATCTCAAGAACCTTAACATTTTTAGGATAATCCATGCTTCTTATAGAGCAGAGTTAAGGTCAATGAGAAAACCACATGATAAGGTTTCCTACTGGCAAAACTACGAGAGCCAGGTCCCAGACTACTCTGGTACAGGTGGGGCTGTAGGAAGGTTGTGGTCCTCTCAGATCCAGATGCACAGAGCCAATAATCCCCAAAGTGGATGACAAAGTGGGAGGTTAAACCTTCAGTGATCAGTTACAGGATGAACACCTGGTATTCTTTGGCACAATCACTTGCTCATTTAGGAAAACAGCACATTACTGTAAAGAAGAACCTTCACCCTGGGAAGCTGCTCATCTTTAGTAGGCAAGTGTCTCAATATTCCCATAGTTGGCTCACCCTGGTCTGTGCCTCTAGACAGAACTCCGTAAGAAACCACTTCACATTCCTGGCACCCTACCTTGGAAGAAATGCCAATAGATTCTTCAATGCTCTTAAAGCCTTTTCAGGGTGAGGCCCAAGTCTACAGGATCAAGTCTCTCCATAAACATTGTGTTAGATATGCCAATGCTCCCAAAACCACGTACAGACAGGATCAAGCAATAGCTACCACTGAAGCTTCCCATGATGTGTGATCAAGTTACCTCCAAGTATCTATAATAACCACTCCATGGCTGATCAGGAAGGGGCTTCATGGAAAGTTCTAGACACAAGTTGGATGGCTTTCTCTGTTCCACAAAGGAGCAATCCCCACATGCCCAGGGTGGGGCAGCTGACATGTGCCTCTAGAGGGGAAACCATAAGATGTACCACAGAAGTCTTTATGTAACGATCAATCACAACTTCAGAAGGAAACAAATTATCAGGAGGAACCAGGGAGTCTAGCATAACTTAGGCATTATCCTACATTCTGTTGGACTCGAACACTATATGGCTGGTAGGATCAGTGTAGACCTGCTTTGGGTCCTGCCTTCCAGATGTGTTTGGAGATGTGAAGGCCCTCTGCATTAGAGGTCATGAACTGTCCTTGTCCATCTCACCTCCATGTGTTCCTGACACTTTGAACATAAGGCAACTTCTTTCATGTTCCAGAGGAGTTTGGGTCAGGAGAGTGCCATGGGCCAATTGAAATTCATCTGTTAAGGCTTTACCATCCTCTGACTCAGATCTATAGACTGAGCTGTGACAGAACCAGGTCCCTCTGGACAATACACCTCTCCTGGCACCATCCCAAGTCTCATGGGACTGCCTGTTCAGGGCTTAGAACCAAGCCTGGGTAAGACCTTGACTTTAGAGAGGATCTCTGAGGTGGGGCCTTCTTCTATGACTCTTTGGCCTTCCAGGTTCCTCCTCAGGTCTCTTTTCAAGAAGTCAGTGCTGGAGAAACCTATCTAGTGGTTTTCATTTCTCTGTAGCATTTCTAAGCTCACATCTGGGTATCAGTCTACTCCACCTTCTCTGTAGCAACTACATTTTCTTCTTTGCCTTGGATAAAGCCATTAAGGAATGACAGATCACATACCAGAGTTCAGGAACTGGGAGAAGCATCAGGGTCTCTTGCAGTGCTAGAGTCCACCTTCCAACATTTTCCCTCATCTGTTATTTGTGCACATTGAAACCTTCCTGGGTGGCCAGGACTCTTTAGTACCACAGAACAGTCAGGTCTAGAGTCAACAGGACAAGCCCTTCAGCCTTTCTGATCTGAAGAGCTGTGAATGCTAGGCTGTGGTAGATGGAGGATGTCAAGTAGCTCACCCTCATACCCTGCATCCTTTGCTGGGATCAGAGCTAAGTGCTACTAAAGACCTTATAGCTCTGTCAATTTCTTGTCTTGAAAAGCTGGTATTCGGTGACCAAGACTCCTTTCTCCTGACCTAGTCTCAAGTGTCACTGAAGTCTTTTGGGAGTTGCAGATTTGGGATTTCCCCACCCCATTACTCCTTGTCTAAAGCTAGGCATAGCCAAGGGAATCTCAAAGGAAAAGCAAATGAACTACAAAAGTTGTATACCTCAGTTTTAAGAAAACAGTGAGAACAGAACTTTGAGGGCCATGTGAAGAGACAAAACCACTCTAGATGTTATGTCTGCAAGATAGTGGACATCTGATATTTTAAAAATGTAGCATGGGATAAAAACAACACTACATCAAGGGTATGCAGAATCCACTAGCTACAAATTTGAACTGTATTTGGATCAAAATTTGATTCATGTACAAGGAATATATGCTACCTTGAAGTATGACTGCTTAAGGGTTATTTGATAAAGGAATTTTGTTGCCTATTTCATGTCAAAGACGGTATGAATAAGGTCTCAAATTAGGAATTTTGTATGCATGTTGTGATATGAAGTGGCTTTCCAGTGTTTGCTTCACAGGGATGCTTGGCTAGAAGTGTGGAGGATACAAGAACAGAGACACACCATATGTCAATATTGTCGAACATGGTTAATCCTCAGAGTAAAGACACTGCCCACCCTAGAGTAGTGATTCTGAAGCTTTCAGGATTACATATATTACTTGGGATTGCATTTGTTGTGTAGCTTAGCTCTATTTTGAAATGAGGTCTCACCGAGTTTCTGAAGTTAGCCTCAAACCTGTGATCCTGTGGTACGGACTCTCAAATACTAGAATTGCAACATTCAAGCTTTCTGCAAGTTTTAAAAAGCAAAATCAAGAACTCTTTGCAGACCACACAGAAGCCCAGGATGTGCTCTATTCCAGATACTTATGCACAAGTTCCAAGATATTCAGGTTTTCTGTGGTCCTGCTCTGTGTACTGTCACATAATTCAGAGGAAGAGGAATCTCTGGAGTGTCAAGAATTCCATGTGAACTGTCTTCAAGACTAGGGTCACCTAGGCCTAGTTAGAAACAAAATAAGCCAAAGAGATTTAGGTCTACTATTTTATCTGAGTAAAGAAGGTTTTAAGACAGTTTGCCCACTTCCTCACTTCCTCCTCTTGTCTCTCTGGAATTGCACCACACATTAACTCTCTAGGTGCCTGAAAAAAAAAATGACACTGCTTAAAGAAGCTAAACAATTAGTAAAGATTTAAACTAATGAATAGAGAATATTCATTGTTAACCTTCAACACTGCTTTGTACTAAAAGAATGTTTATATATGTATTATATTCTGTAACCTTTACTGTTTTCTTAATCCCATCAAATACCATGGGAAATGGCTTTTCTAGTTAAAGATGTACCCACTCAACTTTGGAAAAACAAGTCTGTAAAAATTCCTGTTCTATATGCCTCACTAAAAACAAGAGTATAAAAAACAGCTACTACAAGCAATAAACAGATGCGCTTCAACACTGCATTGGGAGTGAGCGTATTCTCATGACTTCATCTCAATCCACACCTATCGAGGGACACCTGACCCCACTGCCTGGAGGACTGAACCACCACAAGGTATGTTAAAGATGGTATGAATATGGTCTCAAGCTAGGAATTGTGCATGCATGTTGTGATATGAAGTGGCTGTCCAATGTTTGCTTCACAGGGATGCTTTGCTAGAAGGGTGAATGATACAAGAATGGAGACTCACCATAATCAATGTTGCTGACATGCTCAGAGTAAGGCTATTGCCCTGCCCTAAAGGCTGTGATTTTGAAACTTTCAAGATTGTATATTGTACGGGGGATTGCACTTAGGGTGTAGCTCAGCTGTTTTTGAAATGAGGCCTCATTGAGTTGGCGAGTGATACTGTTTAGGCTCCCAAGTACCAGAATTACTACTCAGATTTCTGCAAGTTGGTTTTTTTGTGTGTTACTGTGGATTGAACTCAAGGGAATTTTACCTCTGAGCTACACCCCCAGCCCTATGGTTCTAATGAACAAACGCCTAAGGACCAGCCATAAGGAGCTAATGAATCTGTGTCATAAGCCAGATGTGGAGCTGCTGCAGGATTTAGAAGTCGCAACAAGCATGTGTGAGTCAGTGCTGGAGCCCTTGCCTGAGGCCACAGCTCAGTGCTCAGCCCATCCCTGGACTAATGGACAGGCTCAACTGCTTCCGAGTGGACATTTGCTTCAACAGTGAAAGAGAAAACAAATATATAATGCTGTTTGACAATGTGAGAAGTTGATATTTGGACAGGACTGTCCATGTAGCTACTATGCTGTCTGAAGTGACCAGGTCTTCGGCTCTGGGAAACATTACTGGGAGGTGAATTTGAACCACTTTTGAGACTGGGCTCTGGGGATCTGTGAAGATTCTGAGACAAGGAGGAACCTCACTGATTTAATCTGAAAAAGTATTTCTTCTATTATGTGCTAAGAATACTCCTTCCAATCTGTTGACCATCTCCCCCCTATATCCTCACTATATAGAGACACCTTGGGGCAGGTTGGTGTGTTCCTTGATTTTGAGAGTGGAAGTGTGAGTTTCTTGAATGTTGACAAAACTTCCCTTATATGGAGGTACCCTACTAGCTCCTTCGAGTTCCCAGTTAGGCCATTTATTTTTACCGGTAGAACAAGATAGGTTGGGAACCTGGCTGAGAGCCTGGGAACTCCATATCTGCAGGAGTCCTCAGTTGAAGCAAATCAATCATACTTTAGTTAACTATCATTCTTTTCTATTGCAATATAACCTCATTCTCTTATTAAATATAGTGTCATTTAGTATTTTTCCATTTTAATGTACACTCTATCATCATAGTGTATGTAGTTATAATTTTCTATTGTCATGTAACCCTTTTATTAAATATGAAGACATGGTAAAATGCAAAAAAAAAAGTGTTTAAGGGGGATACCCTATGTTTCTTATGGAGAAGTAGAGTTGAAATCTATGTGATATGCCCACAAGATGAGGTTTCCAATTGGAAAAGCCATGAGAGCCAGGTACCAGCCCATTCGGGTTCAATTAGACTGGTAAAAGGTTGTAGTCCCTCCAGACACAGGCCCACATAGGAAATAACCCCTGGAGTCAGTGACTGGAAATGGGAGGTTAGACCTCCAGTGATCCCAGTTACAGGAAGGACACGCCTGGTGTCCTCTGGCATGTTCACAACCTTACTTGGTCATATAGGAAAACAGCACAGTAGCTGCAAAGAAAGAGCTTCAAACCATGGGAACCTGCTCACATCTTTCGCAGGTGAGCAACTCAATATTCCCATTTTTGGCAAACCCTGGCCTGTGCCTTTGACAGGACCCCTGCACATTTCTGGGATTCTTGCTTAGTGACCCAGATTCATTCCCTCCTTTGTGTGTAGAATTTGGCTTTACACTGGGCTCCTGCAGGTCCCTGCAAACACCAGGCCTGCCCTGTACAGGGTGACCTCATGACATGGGTGAAGCTCCAGCCGAGGCCTGTTAGAATTTCAGAAGCCATAACCAGAAGGAAGAACATGGGCATTTCTGGCCAGCTGACTCACCTAGGCCATATGCTGTGTCATGCCTGATAAAGCTAAGTTTGGGTCAAGTTTTGAAGACAGACACACACTGCCCACTTACAAGAAATAAAAATGCAAACAGTATATGTAGAACTCTGGTCCTTTTTATGCCTTCTATTTTTTGTTGACCAGTTTTTTCTAGAAGTCACTTCAAGAGGTTTCATTATCACTAGATATTTACTTTCTGGGGACTTGGAGCTATACTGCCACATCCTCATTTTCTTGGCCACAGTGGTGTCTTGTAACTTGGGTGCTCATGAAAATACTCAGAAAATCCAAAGACCAGAGCATATCATGTCCCTGACACTTATATTGAAGCTGCATGACATCTATCTCTTGAAATATGCTTCCGGTATAACACAGGGAGACAGCAATATTTCTTTGAAGACTGGACTGTTCAGGTTTCCTGTCCATGGTTGAAACCTGGTAACATCTACAGTACCACATTCCCTGTGGAAACGCCACCATATATATATATATATAAATAATTTTTTTTTTTTCTGGTGGCACTCGGGATTGAACCCAGGGGCATTCTAACCTCCAAGCTCCAGCTCCAGCCCTATTTTTTATTCTATTTTGAAATAGGATCTAAGCTGCGGAGGGCCTAAGTAGATGAGGTTGGCCATGAACCTGCAATCCTCTGGTCTCAGCCTCCCAAGTACTGGGATTACAAGCATGCGCCACCATGCCCAGCTCTAAGATGTCTATTTTGTTTACCTGATTCCCTAGTGAATCTGTGCTCATGACCACAGAGCATCACTTCTCACCCACATCTTGTAAACAGTGGGGAAAGGGGATCCTATTCATAACAAAGACAAGCCCTCTGGGTCTCTATAATACATTGGACATAGACAGTATGAAAACCAAGTACTTATGCACAACTGGTAAGGACAGTCAGGATGTTTCATTAAAAGATGGTTAGGACAAAGCTTAGTGGCTCTTCTGGCCAAAGAGGGACATCCCACCCTCCAGACTGGCAAAGATGCAGAAGGATATTCAAACAGCTTGAATTCTAATATAACCAAAGGCCTGGATGTTATGACTCACTTTTACCACTTATCTTTGTATGCTTCTTGAATTATTTTCAATGGATTCATGATTAAAATTAAAAAGGCCAAGATAGACTGGAAATCTTTGGATAAGATGGAATTTTCCCAACTCAGCAACCATTTCTCTCCATACCCACAACACATGAGCTCGGTCCCACTGAACTGCCAAGGGTGTCATGCATCCAATGTGATGCCTGTATCAAACTGAGCTCTGATAGTTCAAAATTACTGTTAAACTTGTAGTTCTATGTGTGTGTCACTAATGGGCACAAGAGACAATCTTTAGCCATTGGACACATTCTTGGACTGTCTGCCCTTCCATTTCAGTATCCGTTGTGGAATCATGATTCTAATGGTACCCTGGACTTCATGTTTACTTGTCAGGAAAAATGTTCTTTTGGTCTTTGAGGTGCATATAGTGTGTTAGCTCACAAGAATCTGACATTTCCAAGGATAAGTTTCAAGGACAGTGGAGGAGGTACATGGATGCTCAACACAGTGAGAACACCAAGCCACACAGGAGCAAACCCTGAGAGTTACTCAACTCTACATATCTAACTGCCCCTTGAAGTCCTAGAGTGCTTCCAATGTTCATGAAACCCCACTGTATTCCAGCAGCCCTAGAAATATTTATCATGGTAGACTTGGTAGCCAATGTGCATTTGTCTGGGTGGATCCCCAGAGAGATTCAGTGAAAGGTCTGGTTTCTAGACTTAATACTCATATGTACTTCCCCAAATGAATGAGACTTTAAGAACAGGAAGTAGAATCGGGGTGAAATTGATGAGTATATCTGATTTCCTGGAGTCAGGCAAGGGATAACCAGCTTTACCCCACTCAGCCAGGATCTGAAGAACCTTAACATTTTTAGGATAATCCATGCTTCTTATAGAGTTAAGGTCAATGACATAACCACACGATAAGGTTTCCTACTGGCAAAACTATGAAAGCCAGCTCCCAGTCTACTCTGGTACAGCTGGGGCTGTAGGAAGGTTGTGGTCCTCTCAGATCCAGAGGCACAGAGCCAATAACCCCCAGAGTGGATGACAAAGTGGGAGGTTAATCCTAAAGTGATTAGTTACAGGATGAACACCTGGTATTCTTCTCTGGCATAATCACTTGCTCATTTAGGAAAATAGCACATTACTGTAAAGAAGAACCTTCACACTGGGAAGCCGCTTATCTTTAGTAGGCAAGTGTCTCAATATTCCCATGGTTGGTACACCCTGGTCTGTGTCTATAGACAGAACTCCATAAGAAACCCCTTCACATTCCTGGCACCCGACCTGGGAAGAAATGATGCCAACAGATTCTTCAACACTCGTAAAGCCTTTCAGGGTGAGCCCCAAGTATACAGGATCAAGTCTCTCCATTAACATTGTTTTAGATATGCCGATGCTCCCAAAACCATGATCAAGCAATAGCTACCACTGAAGCTTCCCATGATGTGTGATCAAGTTACCTCCAAGTATCTATAACAACCACTCCATAGCTGATCAGGAAGGGACTTCATGGGAAAAGAGTTCTAGACACAAGTTGGATGGCTTTCTCTGTCCACAAAGGAACAATCCCCACATCTCCGGGGTGGACAGCTGACATATGCCTCTAGAGGGGACACCATAAGATGTACCATGGAAGCCTTTCTATGTAGTGGTTAATCACAACTTCAGAAAGAAATTATCTGGAGGAACCAGGGAGTTTAGGATGACTTAGGCATTATCCTACATTCTGTTAGACTCAAACTTGAACAGTATATGGTTGGTAGGACCAGTGTAGACCTGCTTTGGGTCCTGCCTTCCAGATGTGTTTGAAGATGATGTGAAGACCCTCTGCATTAGAGGTCATACACTGTCCTTGTCCATCTCACCTCCATGTGTTCCTGATACTTTGAACATAAGGCAACTTGTTTCATGTTCCAGAGGAGTTTGGGTAAGGGGAGCACCATGGGCCAATTGAGATTCATATGTTAAGGCTTTACCATCCTCTCACTCACATCTATTGACTGAGCTGTAACAGAACCAGGTCCCTCTGGCCAATACATCTCTCCTGGTACCATCCCAAGTCTCATGGGACTGCCTGTTCAGGGCTTAGAACCAAGCCTGGGTAAGACCTTGATTTTAGAGAGGATCTCTGAGGTGGGGCCTTCTGCTATGACTTTGGCCTTTCAGGTTCCTGCTCAGGTCTCTTTTCAAGAAGTCAGTGCTGGAGAAACCTATCTAGTAGTTTTCATTTCTCTGCAGCATTTCTAACCCTTAAGAAGTCATACTTCATGTTAGCATATACCTTCCTTGTTCATGAAATTTTGATCCAAATATGGTTCAAATTTGTAGCTAGTAGATCCTGTATACCCTTGAAATGTAGAGTGGGTAAAAAGAATGTAAAGTTCCTGGGTGGCTAGGACTCTTTAGTACCACACAGCAGTCCGGTCTAGAGTTAATAGGATAAGCCCTTCAGTCTTCAGTCTTTCTGATCTAAAGAACTGTGAGTGCCAGGCTGTGGTAGATGGAGGATGTCAAATAGCTCACCCTCATACCCAGCATCCTTTGCTGGGATCAGAGCTCAGTTCTACTAAAGACCTTTGAGCTCAGTCAATTCCTTGTTTTGAAAAGCTGGTACTCAGTGACCAAAACTCCTTCTTCTGACCCAGTCTCAAGTATCACAGAAGTCTTTTGCGGGTTGCAGATTTGGGATTCCCCCATCCCATCACTCCTTGCCTAAAGCTAGGGATAACCAAGAGAATCTCAAAGGAAAAGCAAATGAACCAGAAAGTTGGATGTCTCTGTTCTAAGAAAACAGTGAGAACAGAACTTTGAGAGCCATGTGAAGAGAGAAAACCACTCTAGATGTTGTGTCTACAAGATAGTGGACATCTCATATTTTTAAAATGTAGCCAGGGGAAAAGAAAAACTACAATTCAAGAGTATACAGGATCCACTAGCTACAAATTTGAACCATATTTGGATCAAAATTTGATTCATGTACAAGGAAAGTATATGCTAACTTGAAGTACGACTTAAGGGTTATTTGATAAAGGAATTTAGTTGACTATTTCATAATGTCAAAGATGGTATGAATATGGTCTCGAGTTAGGAATTTTGTATGTATGTTGATATTAAGTGGCTTTCCAATGTTTGCTTCACAAGGATGCTTGACTAGAAGGGTGGAGGATACAAGAACAGAGACTCACCATAAGTCGATGTTGCCAAACATTGTTAATCCTCAGAGAAAGACACTGCCCCACCCTAGAGTTGTGATTCTGAAGCCTTTGGGATTACATATATTACTGGGTATTGCATTTAGGGTGCAGCTCAGCTCTATTTTGAAATGAGGTCTCATTGAGTTGCTGAAGTTGGCCTCAAACCTGTGATCCTGTGTTTCAGCTTCCCAAGTACTAGAATTACAACACTCAAGATTTCTGCAAGGTTTTTTTTTTTTTTTTTTTTTTTTTTTTTTTTTTTTGCGCGGTACTGGGGATTGAACTCAGGGGCATTCTACCTCCGAGCTACACCCCCAGCCCTATTTTTTATTCTTTATTTTGAAACCGAGTCTCACTAAGTTACAGAGTGCCTCACTAGGTAGCTGAGGCTGGTCTCGAACCCGGATCCTCTGGTCTCAGCCTCCCGAATGCTGGGATTACAAGCGTGCGCCACCACGCCCGGCTGATTTCTGCAAGTTTTAAAAAGCAAAATCAAGAACTTTGCAGACCACACAGAAGCCCACGATGTGTTCTATTCCACATACTTATGCACAAGCTCCCCGAGATATTCACGTTTTCCGTGGTCCTGCTCTGTGCACTGTCACATAATTCAAAGGAAGAGAAATCTCTGCAGTGTCAAGAATTCTGTGAACTGTCTTCAAGAATAGGTCACCTTCAAGAGAACTCTGCATGTTCCTAGGGTTGTTTTCTTGTGTGTGTGCTAACATGCATGTTTAGATTTAGATTTTTGGAGTCTTCAACTCATGAAAATGAGTTTGCATTTACACAGAATATAGCAAGCCAAGGACATTCACTTAATGAACATTCCAATGCCAGGTCTGTGTTACAAAATGTTCATGGAAATGACAAGATTTTCTTCCTGTTGCATAAGGAACCCAAAATCCACATAGTGTTGATAGCGAAAAACTTGTCAGGAGAATCCCACTGGATCTGTACACACAAGTATGTTCCATACTTGAGGTAAGGGAGAACTTATGTGGAACAACAGTCAGAGGGATCTCCAAGGAATCCAGGTGGCAACCCCATTCTCCCTCCAAATAGAGATATGTATTTGTGCACCTAGTTTACAAACCATTTCCCATCCATCAAAATGTAAGATTTCTTGAATTAGGAAATCTATGTGGGGGGAGGGAATCAGTCAGATGATCCTGTTCTAGATTCTTCTGCACCGAGTTTTGAGTTCCCTAAATTGGCATATCTCAAGGCAAATGCTATCTCTGCCCTCCAAGACTCAGAATCCCAGTGATCAGATGACAGATGTAGTCCCCTCCCATAAAAGCATACTACAGCAGCAAAAATAGGGTTTCCATGTCAGAAGACCACAATTTATGTAGTCCTTTCCACCTGAAACAAAGCTTTACCTTCTGAACCCCAATAGTGTCTTAGCTATATCCATTTAAATGTCAAACATTCAAAGGTGCTGGCTGAGCTTTGTCTTGTGTTGAATCACAACATAAAGTGTCATAATCTGCCCTTTGGGGGCTCAAACTCTGGACACAGAAAACACCAAGTGTCTGCATGTTACTTTGGAGGTCTGACAATTAAGTTTAGAGACGAGGGGTAGAGCTCTCAGTGAAGTCAAGCTCACTTGAGAATTGGAGATGTTCCCAAACTATCTTTTCCTGCTCCTCCACGATAATCATTCTTCCACATGGAATTCCTCCCTGTCTCATGGAAGTTCTCTTTATTTATTTGGAATACCATATTTTGGTAGTCTGAGTGCACAGAAGGCTTGCGATTACAGGAAGCTCTTGTTTTTAAAACTGAAATATGATATAAACATAAGAACTTGTATACCCGCCCCAAGAAGCAGAGTCCCAGGGGTCTCAACTCCATCCTGGGATTGCCCTTGATTACCAGCTTCTCCTGGTATTAAGAGCAGCCTAACAGTTGGAAATTCTGGAGACCAAGGCAATCTCATACCTAATAGCCATCTGTGAAGTCTTGTCCACAATTTTGGTCATAGTTGAAACTGTCCAGTCTAGCCTGAGGTTAATAGGAACTCACAATGAGGAAGCTTTAAAGTTAGCACATGCAGACAGTGATGCATGGCCAGAGTAACTGCATGTCCACATTACCCTGAGCTTAATAAGAGGCTGTCAGATTTACCTTTGGAGGTTGCCGGTACCTGCTGGCAATGTCAAATGGCCCTGAAAGGGGGAGTGAGAATTAAAGGAAGAATTAGATTTTGGAGGGCTGGCAGTGAATACTGCAGCCTCAAGTTTTCTAGAGTGTACCTTCCAACATGTTCCCTCATCTGTTGCTTGTGAACATTCAAAACTTTCTTTGGCCAGAACTCATTAGTACCACAGAGTATTCAGGCCTAGAGTCAATCTAATAGGATGAGCCCTTCAGTCTTTCTGATCTGAAGAGCTGTGAGTGCCAGGCTGTGGTAGATGGAGGATGTCAAATAGCTCACCCTTATACCCAGCATCCTTTGCTGAGCTCAGAGCCAAGTGCTACTCAAGACTTTATAGCTCAAGTCAATTCCTTGTTTTGAAAAGCTGGTGCTCAGTGACCAAGGCTATTCTCTTTTGATCCCAGTCCCAAGCATCACAGAAGTCTTGGGGGGGGGGTAAAGATTTGGAATTCCCCCACTGCATTACTCCTTGTCTAAGTTGGTATAGCCAAGGGAATCTCACAGGAAAAGCAAATATGAACTACAAAGTTGTATGCCAGTTTTAGGGAACAGTGAGGACATCTTTGAGGGCCATGTGAAGAGAAAGAAAACCATCCTAAATGTGATGTCAGCAGGATAGTGGCTATCTGATATTTTAAAAGTGTAGCCAGGGAATAAGAAAAACTACATTTCAAGGGTATGCAGGGTCCACTAGCTACAAGTGAACATTATTTGGATCCAAATTTGATTCATGTACAAGAAAGATACATGATAACTTGAAGTATGACTACTTAGGGGTTATTTGATAAAGGAATTTAGTTGGCTTTATACTTTCAGGTATGTTAAAGATGGTATAAATGTGGTCTCAAGTTAGGAATTGTGCATGCATGTTGTGATATGAAGGGGCTGTCCAATGTTTGCTTCACGGGGATGCTTTGCTAGAAGAGTGGATGATACAAGAATGGAGACTCACCATAAATCAATGTTGCTGACATGGTTAATCCTCAGAGTATAGCCACTGCTCTGCTTTAGAGACTCAGATTTTGAAATTTTCAAGATTATATATTGTACTGGGGATTGCACTCAGGGTGTAGCTCAGCTCTTTATTTTGAAATGAGGTCTCATTGAGTTGGCAAGTCTGTCCTCAAACCTGTGATCCTGTTTTAGCCGCCCAAGTACCAGAATTACAACACTCACATTTCTTTTTTTTTTTTTTTTGTGGTACTGGGGATTGAACTCAGGGGCATTCTACCTCTGAGCTACACCTCAAGTCCCATTTTTTTATTCCTTATTTTTAAACAGGGTCTAAGTTGCGGAGTGCCTCACTAGGTAGCTGAGGCTGGCCACGAACCCGGATCCTCCGGTCTCAGCCTCCCAAATGCTGGGATTACAAGCGTGCGCCACCACACCCGGCTTACAACACTCACATTTCTGAAAGTTTTTTTTTTCCCTGTTTGGTGGTACTGTGGATTGAACTAAGGGGAATTCTACCTCTGAGCTACACCCCAAGCCCTATTTTTTATTCTTTATTTTGAAACAGTGTCTCACTACATTGTGGAGGGCCTCAGTAGATGAGGCTGGCCACAAACCAGATGGTGTAATCCTGGGATTACAAGCATGTGCCACCACTCCTGGCTTTCTGCAAGTTTTAAAAAGCAAAATCAAGAATTCTTTGCAGACCATACAGAAGCCCAGAATACATTCTATTTTACATAGTTACACACAAACTCCCTGAAATATTCACCTTTTCCATGGTCCTGATCTGCACTGTCACATAATTCAAGGGAAGGGGAATCTCTGGGTATCACAAGAATTCTGCATGACCTGTCTTCGGGAATAGGTCACCTAGAGAACTCTGCATGTTTTTTGCTTGTTTTTTGCTAACATGCATGTTTAGATTTCAATTGGAGTCTTCAACTCATGAGAATGAGATTGCATTTACTGAGAGTTATGGCAAAAAAATGACATTCACATTTTTGAACATTCATTACCAGGTCTGTTACAAAAGTGTCCATGGAAATGACAGGCTTTCTCTTCCTGTTGCATAAGAGTCCCAAATATCCACACAGTGTAGATGCTAGCAAAAATCCTGACAGTCAAAATTATCCCACTGGATCTGCACATACAGGTGTTCCAGAGTCGAGGGGAGGAAGAACTGACCTGGGAATGACAGAGCTAGAGAGATCCCTGAGGAATCCAGATGGCAGCCCAATTCTTCCTCCCAAATAGAGGTATGTGTTTGGGCACCTAGATTCCACATCCACGGACTAAATGTAAGATTTATTGGATTAGGGATCATTCAGATGATCCTGCTCTAGCTTTTTCTGCGCTGTGAGTTTTCAGTTCCCTAGATTGGCATCTCAGGCAAATACTATCTCTGCCCTTCCAAGACCCAGCATCCTGGTACGCAGATGCCAGATGTAGTCCCTTTCCATAAGAGCATGCCACACAGCAGCATAAACAGGGTTTCCATGTCACAAGACCACAAATGTAGTTCTTCCCACCTCAAATGAAATTTTCCATGTCAAAGACCTTCTGAACCCCAATAATGTCTCTCAGCTATACCCAAGTAAATGTCATCAAGCATTCAAGGGTGCTGGATGAGCTTTGTCTTGCAATGAATCAATATATAAGTGCCATTCTCTGCCCTTTGGGGGCTCCATTCAAGACACAAAATGCCAACAGCCCTAATGTGATCTTAGAGGTCTAAGTATACAAGAGAAGAGGAGCAGTTCTCAATGAAGTCAAGAAGCTCAATTGAGCATTGGAAGTGTTCCTGGACTATCTCCTCCTATATGAGGATCATTCTTCATGAAATTCCTCCCTGTCTCATTGACTTTCTTCACTTATTTGGGAAGCCATATTTTGGTGGTTTCAGTACACATAAGGCTTGGGATTACAGGAAGCCCTTATGCTTAAATCTGGAAGATGACAACACATTTCTGTACCCATTCCATATAAGCACAGTCTTAGGGGTCTCTCAGCTCCATCCTAATACTCCTCCCCTTGATGAGTCACCTAATGGTGGAAATTTATGAGACCAAGGCCAATCCCATACCTAATAGATTGTCATCTGAAGTCTTGTCCACAATTCTGATCATGGTCATGAACTGTCTGTCTAGCCTGGGGTTAATAGGAACACACAAGCAATGAAGCTTTAAAATTAGCACATGCAGACAATGATACATGACCAGAGTAGCTACATTTCCATATCACCCTGGGCTTAAGTCAATCTAGGGGCTGTCAGATTTACCTTTGGAAGCTGAGAAGTGGCAAGGGCACACACAATGCTGCATTGCCACCAAGGAGAGTCACACACTCTTGAGTCAATCTGCAAGAACCTTCCTGAGGTTTGATAATGAGACTCATTGTTGGCCCATTGGAAACTTGGTTGTGTTCAAAAGTCTGACTCAAAAAGAATACTATGGTTTTAAGTTGGTAGGGGAGGGAGCAACCAGAAACTTGCAAATCAGCCCTAAAGACAGACCAGATCATTCAGCTGGTGTTTGAGAATCACTCCCTCAGCAAGCTCAGTGTAAGCACGGACATGCCCTATAATGCATCAACTCAGTATCAGTTCATGCATTTGCACATGGTGGTACAGCCTGACATGGATGGCCAAACAATGCTAAGGGACAGTGATTAAGCCTACAATTGGGAAATTTGAATGATCAAACTACTGGCTTAATCAAAAAGGTGATTGGGTAAGTAACAGATCCTTTGATGATCATTTCCATCTTGATTCCCATAGGATCAATGAGCTAGGAACCGAGTTACCATAATGAAGTGGCAGATTCCTCTTCATTGTCTAATAGCACTAAGCTTCCCTTTCAAGGCAAACAGTTGACCATATACAGAAGTGGCAGAGAAGCCGGGCGTGGTGGCTCACGCTTGTAATCCCAGCATTTGGGAGGCTGAGACCAGAGGATCCGGGTTCGCGGCCAGCCTCAGCTACCTAGTGAGGCACTCCGCAACTTAGTGAGACTCGGTTTCAAAATAAAGAATAAAAAAATAGGGCTGGGGGTATAGCTCAGAGGTAGAATGCCTCTGAGTTCCTTCTCCAGTACCGCAAAAAAAAAAAAAAAAAAGAAGTGGCAGAGAACAGTCTTTTGGGTTGAGTTCCAACTCCTTCAGAATCATTTCTGATTGAACCAGATAGGTATTTCTCCTGACCACTGTTCCATGTGCTTCAGCTTAATTCCACATGTTTCAGCTTGATTTCCTGGAGCCACAACCCAGTAAGTACCTACATGGGTTTCCAGGGATATTATCGCCACTTAAAGAGGCCAGTTATGGGTTGGAGTAGGAAAACTCCAGGATGGACAAAGTTGTGACATAAAATAAGTACACTGGTAATATAGGGTATTATGGGCCAGCAGCCAGAGACTCCTGCTGGACAAAGAATCCTAACAGTATGAGTGTTCAACATTCTGAATCTATGGTGATATTCAAAGGAGGAAGGAGGGCACCAAAGATTAAATGTTAAAGTTAAAGTTTCCACCTAATTGATCCATGAAAAAGTCAATCAAGGAAGGATTTTGGTTAAGGTAGATGAGCCATTTCCAAGGGTATTACTTGTCCCAGAGTAATCATAAATAAGAGGTACCTTCCAAATAGATGTTCTCAAACTCCTGCCCTCAACACCGACAGCTCTTACCATGTGCCTTTGACTCTTAGCATCTACCAGCTGTGTGGGTTCTTGCCAAGATGTTGTTTGACATACACCTGGTTAGTGAAGAAACCAGGGACTTTTTTTGTGATACTGGGGATGAACCCAGGGACATTATTCCACCTCCGAGTTATACCCCCAGCCTTTTTTATTTTTTTAAAATTTGTAAGAAGAGCCTCAGTAAATAGCTAAGGCTGGCCATGAACCTGCAATCCTCCTGTCTCAGCCTCTCAACCGCTAGGATTACAAGAGTGTACCACTGTGCCTGGCATTAGGTTGTTTTGTTATTAACCTAAGAGTTTTGGAGGGGGAAATGCAGACTCGGGGGAAAAGCCTCCACTATTTTTCTGGGAGGTCTGTTTGGAGGTGACAAGTGAAAGACTACTGGAAATCAGACGTCGCCTTTCTCCATGTGTTTGATGTGCTAGATCCACATGGAGTAACACGAGGCAGAGGTCAATCAATTATGTTACACACTTAGTCCTTTTTAGTGTCTAGGAACCAAGGACAGGTTGAGGGTGGCCTCCACAAAGCTGGTGGGGAATGTCTTCACCATCCAGTTGCCTCTAGATGAGGAAAAGCCAAGAAAACATGGAGTCTCCAGTTAGTTCAAGACAACTAGGGTACTTTACGTGCAGAAGTGAGTCCAGGTATTCCTAGGTTGAAGTGGACATCCCCTTGAAGTGACAGAAGTATGAAGCAGAACAGAGGCTGTTGCTAATGGTGGGGTTGGCGAGGGCATCACATCCTCTAAAACACTTTTCTTTCATTAATGAACTGCTGAGGTTTGTATTTAGAATGTCCACCAGACCTCATGTGGACATTCATAAGGCTGCCACATTGGAGGTCAGACTTGGTTGCTGGGGAAGGGACCATGGGTGTGGCCAGGGACAGTTTCCTGGGCAGGCTGCTGTAACTTCCTGCTCATCTCTGCCCCTGATGCCATAGCTGATGACGAGCTCTTTCTATTCTCCATCATAATGCCCTGAGGACCTGCAGCCCTGACTCCTATTTGAATCCGGTCTAAGATGGATCCCAAATCTCCACAACAATGGAGATTTGGGATCCATCTTAGTCCTCTAAGTTGTGGTCATCAGGTTCTTGGTTTACAGTGGTGAGAATGCTGAAAAAAATATATATGAAGTAACTGCCACAGTGAAGGTAAATTTAACTCCAAATCTGATTTCTTCAATTCTTCATAGTCAACAACGTTAGAGGTATGAAGTATATACCTTGCTTTTTCATGACATCTAGTTGTCATTCCCATAAATGCAAGGCAACAGTCCTCTTGTCTGAAATTAAGAAACCTCAAAGTCACATTGCCACAACACCCCAGAGTATCCCTCCTTCAGAGTCAGTTTGGAAACTGCAAAGAAGCAGAGGAAGTGGTGATCAGAGCTGAAGCCACAAGCAGTGGGGCTACTTCATGGGCTGTTAACTGCAGATGTAGCATGGTGCCTAAGGGCACTCTTATAAGGACAAGGACAAATAATATTTGGATAATACCAATGAAGAAAACAGCAAACAGGATTTGTGTATAAGACAGGATCAACAAACAGGTCTCAGAAGGCAACTCCACCTGTGCAAGAGCCACCATTGTAAGACTTCATGGTGGTGGGGCTTTTCTATCCCTATGCACAAACCAGAGCACATCTTGTGCCATTTTTTTCTGAGCCAAACAGTGGATTAGAAAAGAGTGACCAAGAGCTAAGATAGGTCAACATTGTATGGGTTTATCTATTCAAGATGGAATTTTAGTTCCAATGGGTTCAAGAGTCAGTGATACCCCCACACATGGCCAGTCGATAGGCCAGAGAGCATCTCAAGTGAGGAAGAAATGAGGAAGGCCACTTCATCTGAGTCCTGCTTCTCTTTCCAGGGAGCTAGGTATACCTATGAACCATCAGGCTACTGTCACTGTACTAGGCTTCTGAACATATAATACTATCCTAGAAGAAGTGGAAATGGTCATCCAGGAAGTTTTCTAGACAGATCTGGACACCATGGTTAACCAATAGCCACCCTTTTCAGGTTGCATGGCACATAGCTGTGCAGCTCCAATAGACATGTCTGCAAGCACGTGGCTAGAAATATGCTTGGGCATGGTGGCTCCAGGACCATGACCACAGCCATCTCTGCATCTATCATAGTCCATCCTGTTCATGACTGACGCCTCTTGGCAGACCTCCCCTGTCCATGCAGAACTGTTACAGCCATATTTATTACGGCTCTACATGCATGTCTGGTAAGTTCAGTGTGTTCCCCACCCACGAAGACCCCATTTCAGCCTTCTCCTTTCCCCTCCTTTGTCATACTTTGTGCCCAGCTTCCTCCTCCAGTGCTGCTGCAGTCTGTAGGGGTAGCTGGGCAAACTACAAGGTGCTGTAGACCACATCTTTTCCCTCACACCACACCTTTGTTGGGGGCAATACCGCAAAGATCAGCTCTTTCCCGGAGCTGTATGATACTAAGTCTGTAAAAGGCCAACTTGTCTCTGCCACCTCCATCTGAAGCTCCACCACACTTTGGCCATAAGTCTCCATCTCCCAAGATCCAGTCTGGGCCCAAGGGATTAACAAAAGGAATATGCCACCTAACTACCCAAGACTGTGGTAGGAAGCAGAGTTGTAGTAACTACAGGGCAGTTTGCTCTTCATTCTGGTTCCAGCGGGTACTTGTGCTCCTAAACAGGAAAGCCTCATGGATTTGAGCTTGGTAGGCAAGGACCACACTTTGGTTCCAGATAGCAACCATCAGTCGGTGGAACTGGCAGTGGCAAGTACAAATAGCTTTGTAAATTATACACAAGTCTAGCTGTACTTGGCTTCAGTTACAAACTCAGCTAGTTGTAGATACAGTAAGATCCCAACATAGCCCATGAAGCCCCTGGTGGCATTAACAAGTCCCAGGTACTCGGGACACCAGTTTCGATCCCACTTTCTTGGTCAAACATAAGGATATGTTTTGATGTATTTTAATAGAACCAGCCTCCCTTGGCAAGGACTAAAGGCTGCAACAAAGAGAAAAAAAAGAGATTAGTGAAAAGATTTCCACTCCTGTTGAGGTTTTATGTAAGGGGTTTCCTGCAGAATTTGCCATGTACTTAAACTATTGTCATGGGCTGCGCTTCGAGGAAGCCCCAGATTACATGTATCTGAGGCAGCTATTCCGCATCCTTTTCAGGACCCTAAACCACCAATATAACTACACATTTGATTGGACAATGTTAAAGCAGAAAGCAGCACAGCAGGCAGCCTCTTCCAGTGGGCAGGGTCAGCAGGCCCAAACCCCCACAGGCAAGCAAACTGACAAAACCAAGAGTAACATGAAAGGTTTCTAAGCATGAATTGAGGAACAGAAGAAGCAGAGCAGATGATTGGAGCAGCATTTGTTCTCCCCAAATCTAGAAATTTTAGTTCACATGTACACTAGCCAGTGGTTGTGGACAACCATTTACTTGGTGTAATGAACTTAATTTCAGTACAAACTGGCTCGGACAGCATTGGTGATGCTGTATCACGAGTTGTAGCCACTGTAATTGTGAATATTAACAGATAGTGAAACATGGTGTCCGGTTTTCTATTGCATTTTTTCAAGGGGAAAAGTTAACTAAATGGTTGATACACAAAAATTGGTGGAGAAATTGTGCATATGCCAATTTTATGTTAAAACCTTTTATTTTGAACTATACTGCTTTGAGATCTCATTTCAGAAGAATGGCATGAACAGTCTTCAGTCACAGTTGTGATGGTTGTAAATGCTCACAATTGTGTTCTTAGGGTTTTTCCACCCCTGGGGTTTGCAAATTGTTTACTTAAAACATTCTTTAAATGGTTGGCTTCTTGTTTGCAAGCCAGCTGGTATGGTAGCAACCAAAGATTCCAGTGTTTGAGCATATGATGAAAGACTGTCTGCTTACCTGTGCTAGAAATAACAGCATCTAAAGTGAAGACTTCAGAAAACTTAGTGACCACTAGATTATCCTTAGGATTCTGCATTAACTCTTGGTAAAAAAAAAAAAAAAAAAAAAAAAAAGCATATTTGTCACAGGAATTTAGTTAACATCTTACAACTGAACATGTATGTATGTTGCTTAGATAAATAACTGTAAACATCTATATGATCTGGGATTTTGTTTTTATTTTGAAATGGGAGCTTTTTTGTTTACAAGTTCATTAAAAACTAAACTTTAAGGAAATGAGTTTTTTTTAAAAAAACAAAATGCCTTGCTGACTCACTATGAAATAAAATCTCCCCAGTTTTTTGATAGACTACTTCAAGACATTTGTTACATCATATTCCTTTGCAAGTCTTAAGATTTAGTGTTATAAATTCAAATTTTTTTTAAGTTTTTTTTTCTTTTGGTCTGAAGGGAAAAGGCATTCTTATCCTTTTTTTTTTTTTTTTTTTTAGGTTACCTAGTGTGTAAATGTAGGCACAATACCTAGTACTGCAGCTGCCAGAACTTGGCATTGTAAATCCTGCTGCCACTGACTTAACAGCTAGACTGATTTTATATAAGAATTAAAGCATTAAAGGGTTTGATTACAAAGCGTTTTTCTTTAAAATATTTGTAAGATGGCTGTAAGCAGTTGATTCCTCCACTCGCTTCTCTGTAGGTTACCTGTGTGTGTATGCTTCTTCCCAGTCTTATTTGCGTGCTTTTTCTCCCACTCAAGGGAAAGAAACTTATGAACCATAATTCTTTAAATAGGATAATTTATTCATAGCATGTCAGAATAATTAAAAACATTTTCTGAAAATGTTGCCAGGAGCCTAGTGTGTAAATGTAGGTATTTTGTAAAATAACCTATGAACCGTAAATTGACACGTTTGATCAAATTGTGTCAAGTTTCATTTGCCCATATGCCCTGCATTCTGAAAGCTTCACTTTGTAGCGGTCAGCACTTAGTAGTCAGCCCATGGGGATGAGGACTGTTCTAGGCCTACAAAGATCAGCCTTCTAGGTCATGCCCGTTTTCAGACATGATGCCTGGCAGTGACCTTGTCAGACAGGCTGCCTAATGTTCTTGCCTCATGACTCATGTCATCCCCTCTTCTGAACATCCTTACCTAGCCAAGGCTTTCGTCAAGTGCACACAACAGAGCCCCTTCTGCCTGCCCAATCCTGTTTCCTCAGGTATTAATTCCTAGAACACATTGGCCACTTAGACTAGAAGGTCAAAGGCATCCTGGCTTCTACCTCATTGTGTATCCAAAGGTAGGGGGGCACTAAGATATGTATAAGGATGAGCAAATGCCAGCATCCAGAATCCTAGGCACCACAGGTCTTGGCACCACTTCTGTGCAAGATAACCATCCTGGAAAGTGCCCATCTGCTGCAAAGGGGCATCTTGGAAAACTAGAGCTGCCATGCACAACAGCTTTGGCAGAGAGTCGCTGGGACATCCTCAGGATACAATATATCCCTGTGCATTTGCTTGAATTCCCTTTCCCCCCTTGTAATCTCACCCACTTTCAGAATTTTGCATCCTAGTCTCTCCCAGCCTGCTCCACAAGCAACTTGGCAGCCTGTTCAAGATCATGGCTATGCCAGCATTTCTCCACTGTGAGAAAAATTGCCATCTTAACCACCATCTATTTTCCCCAAGCACTTATGCCACATCCCTGCAGGAACTAGATAACAGCAGAGGCAGCCTTGCCCTGATGTGCGAGCCTCACCAGTTGTGCCTGATCAGATGCAGCATGTGAGGCCCAAGTGTCACCTGCATGTCTTCTCTGGTCAGAAAGCACCTCCACCTTGCATTTCCAAAGTCCCCTCTATGAGGGGACAATGCAAGGAGACACAGCCTTTCCATTATCAGCTTGCTTTGCCTTCCTCTTTAGAGTTCTCAATTGCCATCATGCTCCACATATCTATGATTTTTGTTTCTCTGCAATAATTCCAACTCCAAAAGAATATTGATTCTTTTGTACTCTATATGTCAATGACAATGTTCTCACTTTCCCTTTTCTGGATAACCTGAAAGGCATTGAGTAAATGAGATGTCAGGAGAAGAGTCAGTAATGCAACATCTATTCTTGGAGATGCTATCCCTTCATGGTTGGAAGGAGCCAAGATTCCAGTTTTGTTTCTCATAGAATAATCCCTCCATTCTGGCAGAAGTTCATGGTTTCTATAGTGGGGTCATAAGATTACTAATATCTCAGGTACAAGTCAAGTCTTCAGTGTCTCTTCACTGCCTTTGAGAAGTCATGAGTGTCAGAGCTGTGGTAGACAATGCAGATAAAACCCATCTGCCCTGTGGTCTTAGCATCCCAAGTGCCAAGAGGTCCCTTGCTAACCAGCCCCAATGAACTACATAAGCATTTCCTTGGAGATGCTTCTTGGTCTGTAGGTTTATGACAAAAGTGTGAACACCTGTGTTTTCCAAGTAGCAACATCCCCACAATCCAGAGACGCTCAAGCAGCAATTCTTCAAAGAGCCTTAATGGTAGAGCAGCTCAGCAGTATCTCAGTCTCCCTAGCATGAAGTCTCTAAGGCTGCCCATTTCAACCCCTAAGTTAAGAGGGGCCAATTTTCAGAATCTTGTCATGGCTGTTCATGCTACTTTGTGCGTGTAGTACTGGAGATTGGACCTAGGGTCATTCTACTTCTGAACTATGCCCCCAAGTCCTATTTTACTTATTTTGAAACAGCCACTAAGATGCTGAGGCCGGCCTTGAATGTGTGATCCTCATCTCAACCTCCCAAGTACAATTACAGGTATGTATCACCACCATCTGGTTTAATGCTACTCTTAACCTCAGCTACTACCCTCTCAGCTACTCTTGGATTGAAGTCTCCAGAACAAGATGGTACTTATGTGCAGATGCCTCTCAGGAGTCATGGTGACAAGTGCCCACCTGCACCTGATTTTCAGGTTTCCAACCACCTCGGTATCACAAGAGATTGAGCCTTCCCCTAGAACCACACGAGCCATTTCTTCATCACCCCCCCATCTGAGGTCACTACACATTGTATTCTCAGAATTGACCCAAGCCAGGTTTAGTGGGAAGCCCACTTCTGCCCTTAAAACTGGGGAAGGAATTTGAGAAGAGCCCCAAAGGACATGCACTGGTGAGGTCAGAACCAGCTCAGCTACTGTTAAAAATCCTTTAGCTCAGTCAATGCCATACCTTGCAAAGTTGTGGCCCAGTGACTGAGACCCTTTCCTCATCTCCCAGGTCCTCAATGCCAGCTACACTGGGTGATAGAATTTTCCACATTAGTGCTTCCAGACAGGAGAATATCAGGTGGAAAAGTGAAAATCTAAGAGTGTGGGAATGCCTGTATCTTCCAGAAAATGTAAGAACTTTCCAGAGAGCCATAGGAATAAACAGGTAGCTATAGTTATGCAACAGCTGTAGGAGATTGTTCATCCTTTGTAGGAAAGGGTGTAGTCAGGTGACAAGATAGAACCAAAAATCCCTTTTTTTTGTTTTTTACTTTTTATAGTAATTGGTGCATTGTAATACATCTGTTATGTACAAGCTGATAAAGGCATATGTACACACCTCTCATTTAACCCCTTCTCCAATTCCCTCCCCACTCCCTCACTCTCCCTCAAGTTCAGTTTTATTGACCTTGATATATTTGTGAAAGTACATCATGTGCATTCGGGTATCTCTCCCCGCCCCCGCCCATCCATTCCCTTCAGTTAAGTCAACTTCTTTGCTTATCTAGGGTTTCTCCTTTTTCATCTGTAGACCCTCTTATGCCCCATCTTCTCCCCAGCATCCACATATTAGGGAAAACAAATGCTTTTTTACTCTTTGTGACTGACTAATCTCACTTAACGTAATGTTTTCCAGTTGCATCCATTTCCCTGCAAATAACATGATTTTATTCTTCTTTATGGCTGAGTAGAATTCCATTGTGTACATATCCTATAGTTTTGTAATACATTCATCTGTCGATGGACATCTTGGCTGTTTCCATAGTGTGGCAATTGCAAATTGTACAACTATAAACATAGATACACGTGTGTCAGTCTGATAGTTTGGTTTCCATTCTTTTGGGTAGATACCCAGAAGTGGTATTGCTGTATCATGTGATAGGTTCATTCCCATTCATCTGAGGATCTTCCATATTGTTTTCCAAAGTGATTGCACTAATTTACAATCCCACCAACAATATTAGGGTTCCCACTTCACAATCTCGTCAGCATTTGTTGTTCGTTTTTTATGATTGCCATTTTGAATGGAGTTAGGGGAAATCAAGGTAGTTTTGATTTGCATCTCTGATTGCTAATGTAGAAATTTCCTCATACATTTATTGGCCATTTGTATTTCTTCTTCTGTGAAGTGTCTATTTAGATCCTTTGCCCATTTTGATTGGGTTGTTTTCTTAGATATGATTTTTTTGAGTTCTCTGTATATCCTAGATATTAGACCTCTATCAGAAGAGTAGCTGGCAAAAATTTTCTCCCACTCTGTGGGCTCTCTTTTGAGGTTCTTGATAGTTTCCTTTGCTGCACAGAAGTTCTTCAGTTTAATGCAATCCCATGTATTGATCTTCCTTTGAGTTGCTTGTGCTTTGGGGGTCTTGAGAAAGTTTTTACCTGTGCCTGTGTGTGGAAGTGTTGGTCCTATGCCCTCTTCAAGTAGCTGCAAGCTCTCTGGTCTAACTTCCAGGTCTTTGATCCACCTTTAATTGACTCTTGTGCAGAGTGAGAAAGTGGGGTTTATTTCCATTTTCCTGCATATAGTTAACCAGTTTTGCCAACACCATTTGTTAAAGAGGCTCTCTTTTTTCCAGTGTATGTTTTTGGCTCCTTTGTCAAAAATCAGTTGACTGTAAACATGTGGGTTTCTGAGGGTTTTTTTTTTTTTTTGTGGTACTGGAGATTGAACTCAGGGACATTCTACATGAGCTATACCCCAGCCCTGTTTTTTATTCTTTATTTTGAATCAGGGTCTCATTAAGTTGTGGAGGACCTCACTAGGTAGCTGAGGCTGGCCGCAAACCCGGATCCTCAGATCTCAGCCTCCCAAATGCTGGGATTACAAGTGTGCACAATCAGGCCTGGCTTGTCTCCAAGTCTTCTATTCTGCTCCACTGGTCTATGTCTGTTTTTGTGCCAATACCATGCTGTTTTTATTACTGTGGCTTTGTAGTCGAGTTTGAAGTCAGGTATTGTGATACCTCCTGCATAGTTCTTGTTGCTAAGAACTACTTTGGCTATCCGGGACTTTTTATTGTTCCAAATGAATTTGAGGACTGATTTTTCTATGTCTGAGGAGGGACCCTGGTAATTACAGAACACTTCGTGTTAGCCACTAGCGTGTGTGGGTCAATTTTTGGTCCTGATTTGAGTCATAGGAAAATTATGAATTAAGAATTTGAAGTTTGACTAAAGACTGATGTTAAGGAATTCAGTTGCTGTGGGGTATAAAGGTGTTGGTTGTCTCAAGTTGGTTTGACACATGCACACATGTCTCAGTAATGTGAAAGCAGGGTCTGATGCTTGCCTTAAAACAGAAGGCTAGAAGTGGGTAAAGACAACAGTTATGGGTCTATGTGGGTCACACTCAGTTGAGTTGAGCTACCCTTCTGTCTAGTTCTGTAGTTTAGAATATTTTTAGTAGGCAAAACTAGACACTTTCCAAACCATGCAGGAGACCACAACATGCTGCATTCTAAAGTATTACACAAAGCCCCTCAAGTTATTTTCTTAGCTTGTGTATTACACTTTCTTGGGTGTGGAAGTATTCACAGCCTAAACAAACATGGCACCCTCTAGAAACCTCTGAATGCACTCTACCTTTTTCACCAACATAGACATGTCTAAAGATTCTGTACAAATCTTGAACTCATGACAGTGGGCTTGCATCGGTGCCAAGATAGCTAAGGCAAACCAAGGACATTTACTTTGTGAACATAGCATCCCACTTGTGTGCTGTGCAAATGACTATGGCAAGGACCAGAGCTTCATGCTTAACATACTTTTATTTGTGGTATGGTACTGAGGGTTGAACCTAGGGGTATCCCTGCCTCTGAGTTATACTCACCCTTTCCCCCCAAAAAAGGGTCTCACTAAGTTGGAGAGCCTTGCTAAGTTGTGAAGGTTGGCCTCGAACCTTTGATCCTCTCAGTTTTATAATCCGAGGACTTGGGAGGCTAGTCATGCACCACTGCACCTGGCTAGCTGTTTAATATTTAGGGATGTTTTAGTGAACATTCGGGCATCTGCCAACAAATTGCATTACTTAAGGCTCAGAGCAAGGATTGCCCAACCACACCACAACTCACTGCAGTCTTCATTTCTTACATAAAGTCTGCTAGCTATAGGCAATGGGAAGTGGAAGAATTGGGTTGGTGGAGTCACTCATAAGATTTGAGTGAAAGCAAGCATGAGGGAGAGACCAACTCTAGGAAACCCTGTTTCCCAGCTGTGATAGATCCCTATGACAGTCCTTCATACCAATGAAGGCTCTCTATTTAACAGGGTGTAAATTCAGGATCATGCCGACACTGGCAAAAGGCTTGCACTGACATAGACCTGAGCAGTCAGGATGAAGGAGAAATGATCAAGCAACAGTGATGCTCACAGGGATGACCAAGAAAATACCAACAAGAGCCTTTCCCTCCCACCAGAGATTGACCTATTGAGGCCCCAAGGTACCAAGTCACTCCCTATTCTCAGGACCAGATTCTGAATTTAAGTTAGGAAGTGGATGGGAGCTGTGGGGTAGGAGGGATTAGCTTTGCGTTCCATAGCACTGTGATATCTGAAGTTAGGTTTCTGACGTGGCCTCTGTTGCAGGTGCTTCTCTGGGCTCAGGTGCCGATTATAGGTCCTGCCCAGGTATGTGAGAGATGCAGCTGCATTTGTTTAGGTAACATAGTTAAGAGGTAAACAAGCAGCGAAGAGCTGAGTGCAGAGAATTTAGGAGAAGTATTGTTGCTTCTACTTCAGATAACTGGACTAAGAATCCTATCATAATCCTCATAAATGTGGTACAGCTTTAGGCTGAAAAAGCTCATTAATACATTCTTGTAAGGTCTCCCAGCTGTCTCTCTGGAGAAAGACCTAAAGAAGCCATAGAAGGATGCCATAGCAGCATGAATAGGATTTTTAGGTCAGCCATAGATTATAAAGGATGTAGTTTCTCCCACCTGGTAAGAACTCTCATTGATAAATCATCCACTGAAGCCAAATGTTTCTCTCCTAGAGCTATGCACATGCAAAATCCCCCTGCGGGGTCAAGGGATGCAACTGAAATTTGTCTTGCAGCACCTGGGGACACATGTACCATGAGTGTTTTTACTTGCCCTTCAGGGACAAGTTCCACACCTGGGAAAGCCACGAGGGAACTCCTAATCTTAGATCTGACAAGATGATTCAGAAGACAGAAGGGAGGTTATGGCTCTCTTGACAGATCAGGAAACTGCAGGTGTTCCCTGCCTATCCACACTCCCATCTAGAGAAAGCATCCTTTCACATAAAATTCTTCCCTGACCTGTGAGAAGGGAAAAATTCAGTTGCTCAACTAACAGTTTGGTGGTCTGGGATCATATAAAGCTTGGGCACACAAGAAGCTGTTGTCTTCAAAGCTGGAAGACAGGACAGATCACATCAGGAGGAACAGTTGTGTCAGCCTCACTGAAGCTGCTCAGCTGCACCCCTAAAAATGTCTCTCATTCAGCAGCTTCCAGAATTAAGAGCTGAAAGGTCAAGAAATTCAGGAGATCCAGGCTCATACCCAACTGTCACCTGTCATTTTCGCAAATCTCTTCACATTCGAGGAAAGATCTGTGGTAGCCTTGGATATAATAGCTAACAACCACCACAAATGTTGAATGCTCCAGACTGCTATGTACACAGGAGACTGGAGTGGAGTAGCTCTGTGTCCACACAGCCCAGAGTTGAAGTCAGACAAGGGACTGGCACATTTATTGTGAATGACTGGAGTGGCAAGGCCACACCCCATGTGCTATTGCCACTAGTGAGGGTCACTACATGCTTTCAAAGCACTCTAATGAGGACTCTAATGTGACTGAAGTTTCTTTTCCCAGAGGAGTTCAGATCTTGTCTCTACAAGAGACAAACTAGCTCATCATTCAGTGGGACAGGAGAGTGGGTACCTCAGCATGCACAACTTCCAGGACGGACATGTATTGCAATGTTTCTGCTCCATTATCAGGTCACCCAATTGGATAGGATAACCTAAGAGCTTGGGATTGCTGATTTAACCAGATTGTGCATGGGGACTATGTCACAAGAGTTCCGCAGGCTTTATGGTTTACTCAAAAAAGTCCTATTGCAGCCAGCCCACTAAATACTAATCCCTACTCAAAGGGAACAAACCACATAAGAGGCCAATTATAGGTCTGGAGAAATTTAAGGTGAGCATAGGCAATAGAATGCCCTAAATTTAAGTAAACATGGGATATTGAGTCATAGTAGCCAGTTTGAAGAGGCTCTTCTTGGACAAAGATCTTAAAAACAATACAGAAGTGATTGAGATAGTCTACAATGATATTAAATTCAGGACATGGCAAGAACAATCTTAAGATGAGGATCCTGAGTTGGGTTAGCATGGGTTTTCTATAAGGTCCTTCCAACCATTTGTCTGGAGGTGAACAAGATCCCACTGGAGATTAGACACTGCCTTTCTCTGCATGTATCAGATCCACATGTTATGACAGGGGAAAAAACATAGGGAACACATGCTGTGTAGTCCCCTTTAGTGACTGGGACCCAAGGATAGGTTTAGATGTGGGGTTTCCACTGGGCTGAGAGAGCATGTCTTAACTCTGCTTCTGATAAGCGAAAGCTTGTAGTCCCCCTCACCTCATAGCCAATGTTAAAAGACCAGGGTGACTTCTGCCACCAACTGAATGTCTTCTTTGCAGAAATATTCCCAGTTATACATTGTTTTAATGACAACAGATGCCTAACAATACAGGCTGCTATTCATTTCCCTTCTCAAAGACTCTTATCTTCCTTATTGAACACACCTACAAGTCATTCATATGCCACATTAAAGGTGATTTAACTCCAAGCCTTGGAATCAGGCCATAGGACACCATGGCTGGCCAGCAGCCATCCTTTCAAATCATGGGGAGTGGCAATACACAGCTCTGTGTACACCTGGGGCTGCTGCAGAACACAGGTGCCCATGTACAATTGCAATGTGGCAGGCACTATGACCACCAGCTGGCCTTACCCAGACCCCTCCTGTACAATGACTTTTCTGTGGCCCTGATGTTCCCATGCTGAACTACCACACTGGCAGCAGTTGCTTCGTAAGACAGACTATAATGATAGTATGGTATGTAATCAGTGAGCCCAATTCCTGAATTTCTCTAAGTCCTGACTTGTGATACAGTTCCAGGACTTCCTCCAATTCTGCCACAGTCAGCAGGAATTCCTGGCAAGATGTAGTACATTATGCCTTTCCCCTGCCATCTTGGCTTTGGCAATGCCATCAGATGCAACCCCCTTTGACATGAGAACAAGCTTGTAGGCAGCCCACTATCACCTGTCTGTAGCTGCAGAGCCCCTCAACTTAATTTCCACATCTCCAAAACTCCAACCACACATCATGGGATAGACTATAATGTACTTAACACTAGTTAATGGGAATTACTCCCGACTATGCTAAGAAAGTGGAACTATAGTCACTACAACAATAGTTTGTTATTCTTAGTTTTATTCCAGCTGGTACATATGCTTTTGCCCAAGAAACTTCACTAATTTAAACCCGGAGGAGCCAACACCACTTTGGTTCTAGATTGAGCCACACAGAGCCTCTAACCATCATCTTTCATGGAGCTGGGAACTATAGTGCACCTTTTACAATATGAACTCAGCCAAATTTGTTCCACAGCCTCCACCTGCTTTTAAGCAAAAGTGCAAACCAGTTAGTCGAGAGCCTCAATCTCTTGGAATTTCAACCTGGTGAAGTTGGAACTACTCAGAAACACCAGTTTGGATCACATTTTTGTTTGGGAACGAGGGCCACATGCAGGCACTATCTCTTACAATAGATAGAAAATGATAGTGCCTGGCTTCAACCATCAGTGATAATATACATCTTCACAGGCTCTCCAGGAACTTTAATGGTTCCTTTTTGACCTGGGAACAAAATCTTACAAGGCAGAAATTTGATGAGGGAAGCAACAGCATATGTTTGTTTTTGTGGTACTGAGAATTGAACCCAGGGGTGTTCTGACTGAGCTACACTCCCAGCCTTTTTGAATCAGGGTTTCTCTAAGTTGGAGGCCCTTCCTAAGTTGTGAATGCTGGCCTCTAACCTGCCATCCTCCCATTTCAGCTTCCTAAGTCCTAGGGTTATAGGCATGTGCCACCATGACTGGCTGTTTATTCTTTAAGGATGTTTTAGTGGATTTGGGTATCTGCCTCCAACAGGCATTATTTGAGGCCCAGTGTAAGGATCACCCAAACCATACAACTCACTGCAGTTTTTTTTTAACACAATCTGCTAGCTATGGGTGGTGGAAGTGGGTTGGAGTCACTTATAAGATCTGACAGCTAAAGCAAGCACGGAGGAGAGACCAACTCTGAGAACCTAGTGTTCCACAGCCATGACAATCTCCTGATGGCTCCCCGCACCCCCAGTACTCTGATCAGTGCAAGTACTGGATATGTCAGACCCAAGAGCCCTAGGCTCAATGTCACCTATCTCAGGCCACTGCATCTTCTGAGATCAACTCCACAGCAAGCATGCTGAGCATCAGTAGCACAGGTGATGGTCCTAGGCACATTATCTCAGGTACCTCATCCCTGCTGGATACATGCCCATGTGGTGGCTACAGCCTAATTTTCAAAAGGAAAAAGCACATGAGCACATCAAGCTACACAGCTGCACATTTATCTCTAGCCTCCAAGTGGGTGCAGCCACTTTGGGGAAAAACTGATCAGTGAGGAACAGCAGTGGGACAGCTTTAAACAGACAACAGGACTGTTGATGCTGAAGAAAGCTGGAAAAAGGAACATTAGTCCAGAAGGGTCACGTTTTGTAGCACTCTACTTTTCCAACTCGTCTCAGTTTAACAAGTGCTATTACCTGGACATTTAGTGTTAGGTGTTCATTTTCTAGGCACCAGGAGTTATAAGACAAGCTCCGAGGGCTCCTCTTTCTGCAGTTTTGTTTTGCAGCCATAGTCTTTCTGTTGGAAGCCTTCTTACTCATCCGCTCGAAAAGGTCACTTGGTTCAGGCTTGGAGGTGCAAAAGCTGCCCACTCAAGTGGAGATTTTTTTTTCTTCTCTGTACTGGGGATTGAACTCAGGGGCATTCTATCTTTGAGTTATACCCCAAGCCCTATTTTTCATTCTTTATTTTAAAATGGGATCTCACTAAGTTGTGGAGTGTCTCACTAGGTAACTGAGGCTGGCCACGAACCTGGATCCTCCAGTCTCAGCCTCCCAAATGCTGGGATTACAATCATGTGACACCATGCCCAGCTTGGAGATTTGTTTTGCATGCAAGTTTTTAAGGACTGAATGGGACTGATAAGCTGAGACTGACAACTTTAAGAATTGTTTATCCTTTCATTCCTTGACTCAGCCATGATTACCTTACTGTCTTTTCCCTTTTAATACTATTTTGTTTTTCCCTTACCCTATGATGGTTTAACTGGCTCCCGTTTTGTTTTTTTAAACAGTGTTTTGGCTAAAACTCAATAAAAGGTCCTCGTTAGAGATTTCTCTCCCTCAGCTGCCCTGCTTCTCCAATGACTCCATGTCATTCATGCAAGAGCACTTATAACAGTATCTGTGGTAGCTGTAAGCCTGGGGCATCTTTCTACTCTCCTCTAGGTAGTATGAGTTTCAGGAATCACTTTCTCTTTTCCATGTAGGGAAATGAAAAGAACGCCAACTTTGGCATTGTGCACCTAGATGGAAATTGCAAGCCTTTCCTTAAAGACATTTTGCTTCATTGTCCATGTGGGGAAACATGAACATTTCAGTCACCAGTATTAGCTACTTGACTTGATAGTGATACAATATGGTATATAGAGAAGAACTGGGCCTGGCAAGCTGTAGTGAAGCTCATGTTCACAGTGTGCCTTGAGATTTGTAGCATAATCTAGGTTGAGAAGAGAAGCTTGGTTTCTGGGGGTTTAGAAATGACTACAGTAGATTTGGATTCTTGGACTCTTTGCAGGAGGCAGAGACATGCTGCATGTTGATCCCTTGAGAACTATACTGATAAATCCCAGAGCATGATTAAGTGCTTCCTGGCCCACTCAGTGCTTGATGGCCAAAGCGTTTCCCTAGGGAATAAGGCTGGACCTATGGAGAGACTTGGATACCTACCAGGACCTGGTTCAATCTTTTCCCTAACTTTCTCATCCCAACTCTAAGCCTGTTTATCCAGAAGTGCAAACAGCTGGTTTCTGGGGGTTCTTCATATTCCAGCCTTGGTTACTTCTTGTACTTAGGCCAGGAGCAAAGGCTTGAGGCAGACCATGGAAAAGAGTTCCCCATCACTGAGGAAATGAGCAGACCTCACTCCAGTGTTAGAACTCAGGGTGAGGGGGCTGTCCTCAGAGGGAACAAGGAAGTCCCCAAATGTCACTCATTCAATGACATCTCATTAGCTAAATTGAAACATGAAAGGTGAGACCAAAGATACAGCTCCCTCAGCCTTTCTGTGTACAACCCCAAGTGCATATGCAAGTCAAGAGAGACCTACATAGCTTACCTCAATAGAGATGCTACAACACAATCTACCCAGAAATTTGAGATGTCCCCTGGAGTTACTCCTCTAGAGGTACCCAGTGACTACCTTGCAGAGTGAACTTAGGACCACTGACTGCTTTCACTCACTCACAAGCAGTTTTGTCTATAGCACACCCACCATAGCCAGGAGCAAGTGTTACTCAAAACCCCTTTCTAAGCCGTGGTGGCAGGAGGGTTGTGTTTCTATCTCCAAGATCTGTATCTAAGAAATTCTATCTTCCCAGTCTTGCATCTAACTGTTTTAGTTTCCCACAGCCTTCATCAACGTATGTTCTTACCCAAAGCACAAAGTCAACGCAAGATGCCGAATTCCCTTGGAGTTTCATTGGAAATGCACACTACCCATGATATAAGCCCAACTCGACAACTCCAGAGCCATTAGCCTGGCTAAGTCAATGGAATCCGATGTACCTATATGGTTTGACTGGGGGAACCATAGACAAACCAATTTGGCTCTGGATATGCAAGGATTTGATCACATCCATCCTCTCAATGTGAACCACGAGACCATTCATTGGGAAGTTGTGTTAAGGGAACAGGTGTGTCTTTGTAGTGTAGCATCAAGAATTAGTCACAAGATTCTTAGTCACCTTATCACATTTTGTACATGAACCAAAGCAAGGTTGGAAGTACTGTCCATTCCTGACTAGCACATTCAAGACTCGAAGCTGACCCCAGGACTGAACTTTACTCTTCAGTGCCAGCCAGTGCCCCAGCTACAAGAGTCACCTGACAAGAACCACAGGCATGCACAGTGACCTGCAATGGACAGACAGGTGATAAATGGGGTCCTGTGATTGCAATAGCAGCTTAGAAGCTACTGAGCTAGTAGTCACCACCCCACCCATAGCCCCCCTAAGCATATTACAAGAGCATGAATGGGCACAGGGCAGAACATCAGCATGACATACTCTACAGTGAACAGGAGTATCTGGCCTCTCAGACCCAGGTGCAGAATGCCCTGAAAGGGAACATGATTCTGTGCCTGGGGTCTATTTTAACTGTATTTTATGTTCTATGTGAGAAGTTCTTCTAAGTTAAGAAGCTTGTCTGTATGAAAATCTCAGCTGCCAACTGGCATTCATAATCCAAGATGGGGAGCAGGATGCTGTTCCACCTTCTTGCCACCCAGCTGAGACAACAGGAGACAGTAAACATTCAAGGAATGAGTGTCACTGGAGGGAAAGCGGGAAAGCGTGTCTCTGAACATAAGCTGACAGTTACCTGCAGTTCCAGTCATCTGTTCATGACTGGGACGAGGCAAAAAAACAAGTTTGTGCAAAGAGATAAATAGCTCCCGACTTCTCATTATGTGATGGGGAGAAAAAGTCTACAGCTGAATCTGAAGTCAAACTTCAGAAATAGGCGTGTTTTGCCAACATCTCTGCCTAGATGATATGAGATCTGCTCGGATATAACTTCAGGCTCCCCTGGGCCAAATATGCCCAACAAACCAAGCTGGCTTTATTCTGAGGCATATACGTCAATGTTGTGTAATTTCAGTATCATTTTAAATGCAAAGTGTGATTCCACTAGTCTTTTATTCAAGAATTAGGAATTCTCAGGTAGTAAGATCTTCAGATTAGTTAAAGGTAGCAGAATCCTGGAGCCACTGCCTGGTCCTGCCAAGAACCAGAATACACTGGGACCGTGTCCAAGTCTTATAGTAGCATGATTAACACAGACCCCCTAATTCCCTCACTGCAGGAGCTGGCCAAACAGAGCCGGCTAAGGAACCTGGCCTCAGCCACTCCCTTCTGGAGGATCTGCCTATGCATCTCATTTTAAAATTGTTCAAAGGAGACTTGCCAGGATTCTTGAGTTGAGACAGGTACCAAGGGATATAAAAGCCTCACCATAAGATCGTTTTGTAGCTTTCCCTGCAATTAGTATAAGTGGTGCAAATTCTATTTCTGGTGTTGCAGTGACAACTGGGAAGTCCAAGAACATTGATGTTCTTGTAAATGCTCCAGTCATGGGGGCATATATAAACCATGCAAGTACACAGGAAGGAGCCCTCAGTTGTAGGTACATCATAAAGGTGGGGCAGCCCACATTGAGGGGTAAATGAAATGGTGTGCCAGCAAGAGACAGCCTTGGAGCAGGATGTAGTTCACCTGGGGGAACTGTGTTCTATGGACCCACAAATAGGAAATAAAACTTGATGTAAAAAAGCCTCAGGCATGTGATGGTCTGAGTTGACAGGATTCTTTGGGGAATCTTTCAAGATAAAGGTTAACTAGGTGGAACATATTTCAGAGGAACTGCAGCATTTCCTGTCAAAGGGACTTAGTTTTGCCAGTTAATGAAGTCAGTTATAAGAGGGAGACTTACCAGAAGACATTAAGTTAGAACAAGGCAAACAAGTCGATGAGATTCTCAGAAGCTGAGATCATGTTTACAAAGTAAGGATGTACCTTGATATTTCACGAAAATTAGTCTCTGGTACATAGCAGGTAATTGGAGTTACACCAATCTTGCTTTGCTCCTAGACCAAAGAGCATTTCATTGGAATCTCTGGTGGGACTAGTTTAAGTCATTTTAGAGACTTAAGGTTAGAAATCACCCCCTAGATCAGGCTTTGTCCTCTAGCAAGTAGAAAAAGCAATCTGACATCTATGGTAATGGAGTTTTCATTCTTAAGGAACTTTAATTTCCCATGAGATTTCCTCATCCAAGACTTGCTGCCCCCCAGAACCCTTCGTTGTCTAACATATGCTGGGTAAGATCCTTTAAGGCTTTGAAAGCATCACGACCTTTCATTGCCTTGATTCATAGAGGACCAGGTAGGGAAACGCCAGGAGCTGCCAAGAAATGAGCAGCCTGAAGTTGTGCCAATACCCAATATACACAGTACAAGGTCATAAGGCAGAGGATCAGGCAAACCAACATGATAGACTAAAGTCACCAGAGGTTATCTGGGCAAGAAAAAAGGAGGGTGCTAGGGCTAAGGGGAAGGGCACTGGTAGATGAGGAGGGTGCAAAGGGATCAGCCAGGTCCCCCCATCACAGTCCCTAGGAGCATAGTCAGTAGCTTATAGGAAAAGCCACTCTTGGTTCCCTGTACACAGATGGCCGAGGCATGAGGAATGCCCAGACCAAAGCACTCAAATCCATCCCCTTTCTGCTTACAGATTGTCAAGCATCCTGAAATTGAAAGATGAAAATAAGGAGGTGGCTGGGGGCTCAAGTTACTTAATCCGAAGTGGGTTTACCTTGCTTACTATAGATCACAGAACCCAAGGGCAGGTGATTCCATTCCCTAAGTCCTTAAAAGGCAGTGTAGTACCTAGCCAATCTGGTTGTCACCAAGGGCTATTTGAATGCAAACCCTCTGTGAGGAGGGAAGAGGGAGGAATTCACCTTGCATCAAGCTGGAGCTGAAGTTGAGGTAGGAGAAAGTTAAGATCCCTTAAGTCCAGAGCCCATCTTAAATATTAGCCTTACAGTAAATATGCTGAGGCTTGGCCAGTTTAAGGCCTCACACCTAAATCATGTGGGATTCATCTGGCCAGGAGAGAAAGTCTCCAGAGTCTCAAGTGCCTTATACTGCTACCAATGAGCACGGACATTGCATCGGGCAATCCTATCACCCCATTGACATCCTACCACTTGGGTCACAGGACATAGGTGACAAGCAACCTGTCCTTTCTGCGTGATGTGCAACAAGCCCAGCAATGGGGTCAATTTTATATTTTAAGACTACTTAGAATTGCTTTATGGAGGGAAAGCGAATTTCTGCATACGACCTGGAGTTAGATCATGAGTCTCTGCAGTTTTAGGGACCAAAGATGCTTGATGGAGCCCCATCTGGTTTCCATGTACTGTATTCTCACCTCACTGCAACCTACTCACTGAATTTTACTCTTATGTGATCTTCCCACTCCAACTCTGGGTGCTCTGAGCTCAAAGCAGTTCCCAGCACAGAATGATAAAGGGGAGGACTCTATAGCTGGTTACTGTTCACACAAGCCACAGCACCCCTCATTAGCAGGATTGCAGCTACAACAGGTCCCATATCAACTCCAAACCTGCAACTCTGCCTCAGTTTTAACCCAATGCCCATCCAGCCCACTGAAAACCCACAGGCAGGTCACTGATCAGGCCTGCCTGGGGTGAGTGCAGGGAGGTGGCTTTGCTGTAGGATAGAAGAAATGAGTAGGTAGAAAGGAGACAGAAAGGGAAAGTAAAATATAACTTTAATATAAAAAAACTGGGACTGAAGCCTTCAGCCTCCACTCCACAAACTGGTCCTCTTTCCCAGTCCTAACTCTCCAAAATTCCTGGGAAATCTGTTAAAAAAAAAAATTGCTCTGCACATTGACAACAAGACATATATGATATCTTAGGACACTCCAGCTTATCTGTCACTCAGCTAATGAGGACCCCAATCAGCCTGAGGACCCTAAGGTTGACCAGACAACCAGGAAGCACCTCGGGACTACTGGACTGAGATTGTCCACTGTAGAGCTGACCAGACCACCCAACCACCATAAACTGCCTAGGGGACCACCAGACTGAGATCATCCTCATATACCTCCTTCTAGCCACCCCTCACAAAAGTCCCCTGTAAGGAGAGCCCTGAACGCCCCAAAATGCCCTTCCTCATCTTGAGATGGCCCACATTCTCTTCAATGTGTATTTCTTCTTTTCCCCCTTTCCCCAAATAAACCTGTCCATGTCTGACTGACGCGTGCTGAAATTCTTCATCATGTTAGCCAAACCCACAGATCCCGAGTTCCTGAGCTGAAGATTCACCCCAACAGCTTGAATCTGCTTCATGGTCCCTTCTGGTGGGGAGCAAGGAGATGAAGACTGACCAAGATCCCTGTACTGTTGAACCCCATACATTCAAAGTCAGCAGCTACCACCATGGTCCTGGGGCTCTCAACAGCCCCAGGGCAGCCACTTAGAATCTGGCCAACAGAAGCAGTAGTCTGTTCTTAGGGAACTCTGGCCAGCGGTGGAGACCAGAGCCAAACTGGTATAAACACATCAAGTGCTCGACCTTAGCCTGATTTCAGCTGCAGCTAATATAAGGTGTCCTAGGCAGGGACAGTGCCTTATGTCCAGCAACCTTGATGCCTGTGGAGAGGTGATCCCTACACACACCTGGAGGTACTTGTGTGGTTACAGGTAGAGATGTCCATATCCCATATTCATTCCTCAGGTGATGGGAGATGGGAACCAATGAATAAGTGACCCCCCCACATCCTGTGATTAGCAAATCTCTCAAAGCATGTGTAGGCTTCCTGGGGGTACCAGTCATTGACAGGTTATCAGGGATACAATCCATCTCTCCCTTCATGGTCACCTCCCTCTTAATGTCTCCCAAGACTACCACCTTAACAAGCTACCTGCCTGTCCCCCAAACCTTGAGCCAGGCTCCACTTTCAAGAAAGCACAAATCAACAGAGATAACAGGAGAACAGAGCCATGGTATCCCCTGTCGAAAAGTAGGACTTGGCATCACAGATGCTTCCCACAGCTTGAAAGGTACAGGTTGTGCCGGTGTTGGGAAAATGCTCTATTTGATTTTCAGTACAAATGTACAAGGTGGTCAGAGAGCCTGGGTGCTCCCAAGCACTCAGACTGCAACTTTGTCTCATACTTCAAAACCTCCACTCCCCTCTGTCCTGATGTTAACCCATAGTAATGCAGAGGAAAATCAGACCCTTAAAATATACAAAAGCAAATAAAAAGCCTTGAGATCCCAAGTAGCCCTGCCTGGCACATCTTAAAGCCATAACAATACCAAGAGCCTTATGCCTTGATCTTGGAGATTACAACACAGCTGCACCAGCTACAATCCATGCCCCTCTCCCCCTTTTCCTCTGTGACCTGGCCTTCATATGTGGGATATAACCTCTATAATGTTGCTTCAAAGCACCAATTGATGGGCAGCCAGTACAACAGAGGTAGAGAAAGATTATGGGAACCAGCATTTAGTGACTACACTGACCAGAGGCAAGGTAATACCACCTGCCTGAGAAAGTGAGCTGCTAGACTATTGATTAACACCAGTAATACCTGTAAAACCCTGTATTTAAGGGCCAGGGAGGAGGAAGAATCCATTTTTGGGCTCTCCATGCTGCTTTTCTTCCCTGTTGCTTTCTAATGAGGACTTGCTTAAGCTGCAACTGAGATGTCTATCAGTTATTTGATTTTCCCAATTCAGCATATCTACTTGAATGAGGAAAGGCCCACAGTTCCATTACAGCCATAACACAGGTGGCCTCGTTTTATAAGTTAGCATGCCCAAGTACGTGTGTCTGCAGTAGGCCAGCTTGTCCTATACCATAGATCACGAAGCCTAGGAAAGCTTGATTTTATGGGGCATCAGGATTGGGGCACCAAGTCCCAGATTAAAACAAAAGCTGTTGTAATGTCCCCACTGTCCTTGGAGGCATTAGTAAAAACCTCAAGTTCAGCCTCAAAATTCATCCTTCTTAAAGCCATAAAGATAGGTTCCGGTGGATAGGAACTTCAAGTCATCTCCATCTCAAACTTGTTCTCATTCCTGAAGCTTCACTCATCCAGCCTGCTTTCATACACAGGGGAGGCAGGGGTAAAATAGCCCTTTGCCTCAGCTATGGGCTTCTGTAAGAGACAAAGGAAGCCAGAGCCAGTGACTCCCCCTGACCACCAGGCCCTAAGCAGAGGCTCAGGCTCCCTGTGCATCTGAGCATCCCACACCCCTGATATCCCCATGGCTGGGTGGAAAGTCAGCTTCCCTTCTCTAAGCACAAACCTGCTAGGACTTCTTGACCCAGTGCAGCCCAACTGCCCTTCAAAGCGTGAGCTACTGGATACTCATTGTCTCGCAGCTCAATTCAATGTTAGAGCATAAAGCAAAACAAGACCCATTTAAGGGCCACAGAGAGAATCTTGATTACAAGACAGGGGCATGTGGTAGGCAGGAGTTCATAGGAAGCCTTCACAGCCCCAAGAGGAATGAGAACCAGTGACCCAGAAGTGTGTGCAACTCCTGTGCACCCGATTCCAGGGGGTCAAGACAGGTCTTAGGTTCTCCAACTCCCCTAGGCTCCAGGCCTACATGGTACACAGCCTCAACACTTGCCTCAGCCAGTGCATTTCCTTATGCAAGGTATTGGCATCCTGAAACCTAAGTACAAGGTGATTCTATGTTCCATGTATGTCTTTTCTATCAGCCTGGCTTCTTTCCTGTGGAGGAAAGTCCTCAACTGCAGTTTGAGGATACATCCACACTGACCATCTGTTTAACTATACTTTCCTGGGGGATTCATTTTCATCCCTCAAACTGTAGTTGTAACAGAAGGAAGCTGCAGAAACAGATATGACTACTTTTGTATATTATGCACCAATAGAGAACCACAGTCAACAAACATGCCACCATGCCCATGTAGAAGTAGTCACTATCTTCTCACAAGGACTAAATTGGGTTGTTTGTAAAACGCATTGGTGAATCCCAGCATGTTACTTCACAGGTGAGTTGCTGCCTTGAGTTGAACTTGTGTTAAACTAAGCTATGTAGGCCATTTTGTTCAGACAGGGCGTTTCTTAGAGTGCGTTTAGCCATAAGCATGGGCAGAGCTTCCCAGAGCTTGGGAGGTAAGGTGAACTCGTTTTATACGTTAGTGTATCTAAGTGTATGTGTCTCCAATGAGGCCAGCTCGGTCAATGTCTTAGTAAAGCTTAGGAAAAGCATGGTCACACAAGGCATGAGGATTGGGGCACAAAGTCCCAGATCAGGACATGAGCAGTTACAAACCCACCATCCTGGGCCAGGAAACGGAGAAGCCCAGTAGGCTCGAGAATACTTCACTCCACCTAAAGATTTTGTACTGGGGATTGAACCAGAGGCATTCTACCCAAGCAACACCCCAGCCTTTTATTTGGGATCTTACCAAGTTGCTAGGTATCTTGCCAAGTTCCTAAGACTGATCTCCAACCTCTCAAGTACTGGGATTGCAAAAGTTTTTGAAGTCAGTATTCCTTTTCCACCTGTGACCATAACAGGTAAGAACAAAGCCCTTTCCTCAGATGCAGCCTTTTAAGCATGAGTCAGGCTAACAATAGCTGACAAAACCCATGGGGCCAAAAGTACAACTTCCCCTAAGCTGCCTATACTTAGTTATTCCTAACACAAAGAACCCCTTCTCAGAAGTCGCATGCTGCTCTCTTCCTCAGGTGCACCCTACTTATGAAAAGTGAGACTCCTGGCACCAGCGGTCCTGTGGTTTTCATGAAGGACATGCAGCCCCCAGGTCTGGGCCACCAGGCACTCCCTTTCCCAGCAAGAGTGGAATTCAGGAAATAGGAAGGAACCGCTGGGTTTTGACTCAAGAGACAGTGACCATGGGGGAACTTGGGACTGAGGTCAAGGTTCCTCCAGTACAAGATAGCTTCACTGTGTTGCATCTTAAGTTCAGAACCAAGAGGAGACAATGCTGGGACACTTGGAACTCAGGATGAAGTTTTCTCAGTACTTGATGCATTACTAATGTGTTCGTGTCATCAGGTAGCCACCAGAGCAGGTGAAATCGCCACTTGAGACTTAGCCCTTCCAAGAAGTTTTTCCCCCAATCAACCCTAGCATGGAGTTTTAACCAGCGTTAGCATATAGAATTCTGTGAATACATTACAGACCAACGAGCAGCAGGTACAGCAAGCCTTAGCAGAGATAGATGCAGAGGTACAAGGCCTTACAGGAGGAACCAATTTCAACCTGGTGGAAATCATTGGGCTCCTAGAGATATTATCCTCACCTGTGTGGCTGAAAGACTAAGTTACTTGTTGTACGTTTATTGATGTACTTGGGCCCAACACACTGCTCCCTGGGTCAAGTCCTGCCCTACCATGCTGTAACGGGTAATGCTTGGGGCCCAGAGGAAGTATAGGCAAAGGTGGAGATGACCTCTCACCCCACCACAACTAGAGCCTTCTATGAAAACACAGCTGGCCTGCAACAAGGCCCCTGACTTAACTCTAGCTTGAGTCATAACCTTAGCTTTCTTATAAGCTGAGCTTGTCCTCGAGGGACTAGCGAGAACACTTGGTCAACGAAGCCTGGTGGTGTACCCACACCATCGCCCGGAAAAGTGGCAGTATGAGAAGGAACCTGCTCAAGGTCCTCAGAAGTCAGGCTGGGGCTGATGTGCAGACAGCCTGGCACGTCAACCCCTCCCTCCTTCAGCCTACTTGCTTCAGACTTTAGGGATATTTCAGCTGTGCTTAACTCTTCCTGGATGAACTCTGTCTTGCTGTACTTGTCGAACAGGCACGAGGATGTATAGCAAGATGCTAATGAAGCTAGCGTTGTAAAGGCAGCAAGAGTTTAAGACTTCACCCATCAAGAAATAGATCTGGCCAGCTTCTAAGCCCCATGGCCAAGACCCTCTCAGTTGTCAAGACTTGAACTTCCCTGAGCATTTTTGAAGTCTCCTCCACACTCCAGTTCATGGGCTTGGAAAGCTCAGAGTCCTTGCAAAGTGAGAAGCCCCACAGAGCTCCCCACCACCAGTGTAATAAGAGTCACGTTCCACTGGAAGCCTGGGCTAGGGAAGTGGGGGAGAAGGGATGTTTGCACAGAGGTTATTGCCTTCTCTGGGCTAGGAAAGAGGGGAAGAAGGGATGTTTGCCCACCAGAGTTGTCTTTTGCCAGAAAGCCTAGATACTGGAGTGCCCAATTTGTCACCTTAGTCCCCTCATTTAGAGTCCATATGCAACACGAGGAGCCTACGGGAAGCATGAGGTGTCGCTTGTGGATTTGGTTAGGACTTCCAGGACACAGTTGAGAGTGGTTGCTCCTTCCTTAGAACTCCAAAGAGGAGGAAAGGAAGCTTTCCCTCGTTGTGTGGGTTCAGGGACAGACAGCTCAACTCCCTCATTTCTTCCCCTGTCAGAGCCCTTGGTTTACAAGAGTGTCAGAGCTCCTGAGAGATTTTTCTAGAGACAGTTTCCTTCAGGTTCTTAGTCTCCTGGACTTGAATTTCCGACACCATTTCCCCATCTCTACCTCAAGCAAGTTTAAACATTGCTTTTTCCTCCTTCCCTAGAGAGAATGTCAAGGCTCCTTCTGGATTTGCCCCAATACTAGAACAGCTCGAGATACAGAAATCCTCTCCCCCCCCACCCCAGATACCAGCTTAAAAGCAAATGATAAAGAAACCTCCCCTACTTGACAAACTCATAAACAAGTGCTGTAGGTCAGGCCAGAGAGTGTCCTTTTAAACCTTCCCCTGGGGGCTCCTCCCCTTCCCTCGCTACGCATTGGCTGTCAGCCTTCCTTCCAGATGCCTTTCACCTGGGCCCATGGCCTTGCATTCCAAGTGCTGGTTGATTAAGCAGGACCACCTTGATTCCTGGGCTCTGCCCATGGTCTTGGTTAAATTGTTAATACTACCTCTCACTCTCAGATGGATCCCATTTTGACAGGTGACTGTATTTGTAAAGGAAGGAGTTTGTCGTCCTCTAGCTAACCTGAGCCTTACAGAAAGAAAGTCTCTCCCACCCAGAGATCATCAACAAGAATGAAACAAGGTGCAGCTGGAGAAGCAGGCATGGTGAGGGTAGCATTGAGATTTCTCCAGCCTGGTAAACAATTGAGGCTGGGCAGCTGGCTTCTCTGACTTGACTCCCCCTAACCACCCCATTTTATCCTTTGGCCTCTTTCCTGACACCCCAGCTAACACACTCTCTAGCCACCTCCAAGCTGTGCTGTTCAGTTGCCTTAACTTAGGATGCTGTCTGGGGAGCTGGAAGTGAGTGTTGGTCTGTTTGTTTTAAAAATTATTTTATTTATTTGAATTTTATTTTTATTTTTGTGATACTAGGGATTGAATCCACATGCATTCTACCAGTGAGTTATACCTCCAGCTCTTTTTTTATTTATTTTTTTTGTTATGGAACAGGGTCCCACTAGGTTGCTGAGTCTCACTCTTTTGCTCAGGCTGTCCTTGAACTTGTGAGCCTCCTATCTCAGCTTCTCAAGTACTAGGATTACAGAGGTGTGCTACCACACCTGACCCAACTGTGTTTTTATCTAAGTCCTTATTGAACTGTGATACCTTAATTGACAGCACCCTGACTCTAGTTCTCAGCTCTGACACTCTTTGAACCCTGGATCAGTTCACTGGCCTTTCCTTGCCTCAGATTGCCCATCTAAAGCCACAGTAATTCTTCTAACCCAGGCATGTTAGAAAGATCATGTGAGGTGATAGTTATAAGTTTTAAGAACAGCATGTAGCATATAATAAGTGTTTAAAATGTGTTAATTAAAAACAAAATGACAAAGCCGGGCGAGGTGGCGCACGCTTGTAATCCCAGCATTCGGGAGGCTGAGACCGGAGGATCCGGGTTCGCGGCCAGCCTCAGCTACCTTGTGAGGCCCTCCGCAACTTAGTGAGACTCAGTTTCAAAATAAAGAATAAAAAATATAATAAGTGTTTAAAAGGTGTTAATTAAAAACAAAAGGACAGAGCAGAGAAGTTAGGCTGCTATATTTTTTTGCTTACTGGTTCAGTATATCATTAGTTCACTTTAGGCACACTCTGTTGCACAATTACTTTTAGCAATATCCACACTTTATAGAAAATATAAATTAAGCCGGGTTCAGTGGTGCATGCCTGTTATCCCAGTACTTGGGAGGCCAAGACAGACAGACCTGCTGGGGGAACGGCAGAAGGCAGAGAAAGGGGAGCACTACACACACAAGTACCCGTACCCGTACCAGTGTCCATAGGTCTCATGAGCACCCAGGTCGTGGATGATAAGATGATGGAAAACCAGACAAGGAGAGCGGGACAGTGCTGGGCAGGACCTCTGTGCTGCCTTCCATGCCAGAGCCATAAAGCAGAGGGTGCAGGAGACAGTTGTCAGGAGAGAGATCAGAGGGCCAGGGCCCCCAGCAGAGGCCAGGTTCAAACCCAAGCATCTGTGACATAGATAAAAATAGGACCCAGCTCAGGAGGACTCAGGAGTAATGGGTAGGTTAATTCTAGGTCCTGGGCCCTGGCACTTGAACGGTAGTGAAGAAAGGGCCCTGGTCCTATGATTAGCAGGCCTGATCTGCAGCAGAGGAAGGTGATTGAGAAAGAATGTCAGTGCAAATTAAGCTCCCAGCCAGCTCATCTGCTCCTATGCAGTGATCCAGGTAGTGGGCTCCCTGTCCTGGGAGACATTCAGGCTGAGGCCAGGGTATCGGGAGCTGGAAGGAGTAAACAGCATCCAGGCAGGTAGGGCATGTGGCTGGGTTTCTGAGTGGATCTGGTTCTGGTTTGAGGAGCACCAGGGTTCCAGGTAGAGACCCTTCCAACACACACACACTAGCTCCTAACTCCAAGGAGCAGCCTGCTGGGCTTCCATGGGGCCACCAAAGGGCAGCAGAGATCAGGTTTGAGGAAACCACCTGGGGTCCTCTCTTCCCCACCTGAGTCCCTCCTCTGGGCTTGGGGCTGCTGGGGGATCCTGGAGCTGGGACTTGGGAGGGACTGCATGGGGCGCCTGGTTCTGCCCAGGACAGTTGGATCCAAGGAAGCCTGTTTGTTCGGTTTCTTGGCAGGTCTCTGGCTCCTGAAAAGATGTGAGGTTCCCTGGCAGCATGTGGGTTGGCAGACAGTGGCCCAGTGGCCTGGAGGGGGAGGCACAAGCTGCCTTTGTGTTGGGAAAACATGAAGCTGTGGGGGAGATAGAGGCTGCATTCTTGGGTGGAATAGAGTACTCCCCAAGCCACAAAGATTGAAGGGCAATAGTTTGCAGAATATGTTTAGAGGAACCATAAGTTGCTCGTTCCGAAAACACAGATGAATGATTGGTATCCCAGTGATTTGGGATGTGTGTTCTTTTGTAATTTTTGTATATATAAGAATATCTTCATTCCCCTTAATATTCTCCACTAGGTTTTGTGTCAGCATTATCATAAATTTGCAAATTTATAAGCACACCTAAAATATTTGGAATCTCAGGAAATTTTTTTTCCATAAATAACTTATTTTTTCTTAAGTACCGAAGCAGGCTTGCAGGTTCCATTAGAGGCTAATAGACCACCCTGAGCAGGAGGGGCTGAAAAGGCATCCTAAGAACTGCATATTGAGGTCAAGGATGCTTGAACATCAATGATCTAGAGATAGAATGAACAAGTGATATTCATTCTGATTGGGCTGCAACCCAGTGGGAAGATGCCTAGACCAGATACATTGGCAGAATGAGACAGACTGAAAGCCCAATCCAAGTAGAGACACTGAAAGTGGTGTCCTTTTTCACTTCCTTATTTTTTTTTTCTCTCTCTTTATTTTATTGGCAAGCTCTTGCTATCAGGAGACCCTCATAGATCACTATGAATACCTATGATAAATCAGCACAGATGACTTCACTCAGGTAAAACTGGCCCTCACCACCAAACTAGCAGAGAGGTGGCTGTGACTGTCCTGTGGATGTTAGCAGGGAACTTCTCTTTAATTATATCCAAGCTGGATACAATGAAGCTGGATAAAAAGGCCCATGCAGCTCCCCATTGTGTCTGGGCTATTTTAGATGGGGAGACCATGAAGAACTCCAACCTGGTGATGGAGGATAGGAGTAGAAGACAGCATCTGCAGCACATCCCAATGGAGGATGGTATGCAGGAAGAGGAGGCTCTCAAAATGTTCACTCAAATTGCGCCTGCTTGGCGCTACTGCCATGATCAAGGCATCATGCACAGAGAACTAAAGCCAGAGAACATCCTGCTGCATGCAGCAGGTCATTTCAAGGTGTTCAACTTTGGGCTGGAGGCCCAGCTCATGGCAAGGAAGAAGCAGCACAAAAGCTGGGGCACCTTCATCTACTATACTCCAGGGCTTTACCTGTGGGAAGGTAATGATGACCCATGTGGACATCTGGAACCTGGGTGTCACTCTCTATTTCATTCTCATTGGAGTCTCCCATTTAATGGAAAAACACTCATATGTTGTTGGTGGTGACATTGATTGATTAGAAGTCTCTCACATGAATGACAATGGACTCAATGTTTTTATAGAAAACTATTATTATTAGAGGAACAAGACAGCAGAGGGACCTGTGGAGGAGAGATATATCTCTTCTAGCTCTCTTTGCAACAGTGTAATTCTTATATTGAGGATTTTAACAAAATATTGTAAGACTAATTGATTATAGGAGACAGCAAAGCAGTCATGGGGTGAGTCAGGGAAAAACATCTAGGTAGTCACAGGTGATTCAGGAAGTGAAGGGTAAAATTCTGGGAAGTAAGAAAGTTGTCTGTGTCTTTGCTTATTGATCTCATTTAGTCCTCAGAGTTTTGTCTGTGTGCAGAAATCCTCACTTGGATTGGCAGTTTTTGCTCTTCCCAAGTTGGATGAATGAGACCTCAAATCTAATAATCAACGATACTTCTAACACTCATAGCTGTATGAGTAGATTCTAAACCTGAGACCTGAGGTAGGACAAGCCATCCTGAGGTAGAGTAGAAGAAGAAAAAAGAAGAAAGAAAGAAAGAAAGAAAGAAAGAAAGAAAGAAAGAAAGAAAGAAAGAAAGAGAAAGAGGAAGGAAGGAAGGAAGAAATGGAAGAAAGGTATAAACATAAAAACTCTATGATGGCCCTTTCCTTCACCAAGAAGTTCTGTATTTCATCAGCCAAACTATTTTAAATGTCTGGTAAGTAAAAGTCAAGTAAATCTTAGAGCACCATTTGTTCAGTTAATTAGTGCGTATATTTTATTAGGCTACAAAATGTATTTTAGACTGATAAGACAACTGAATTCTGCACCTAAATTTCTCATGGTCCAGTACACCAAGGGATTAACTCACCCTTTTACCTGCTCACCATTTCCCAATACCTCATATAAGACCACTATTAAAAGTAGATCCCTGAACTCCTATAACAGGTCTCTCTCTCACACTGTAAGTGGTCCAAGTTGTCTTTTGAACATAAATTTCTTATTTTCCTTAATAAAACTATATTTGTGGTTCTGAGTGTGCTGTAATCTTTTTCATCAAGTATGTCTATAATCCTCCTGATCCTGAGTTGAGAAAACTTCAGAGGCATCAACTTTGGTAAGCCTACTATAGTGCTTTGGTTTCCTATCTTTGAATTTTTTAAAATTTGTGTGTGTTAATGTGTTAGTAAAATTCCTGTGTTTCACTTTCATGGATCAATAGATGTGCACTCAGCCTGTCCTATTTCCATGGCTCCCCATTGTTGGGTGGTAGGGGGAACTCCCCAACTCATGCATATTGAAATGGCAATAGGTTGGTAGCTGATGATGTCACTGGAGCGTTAGGGTTAGCGTTAGCACAGGCCACAATCAAATTAATACGTCAAAATGGATTTACTGACTGCTGAGATTACCACCAATCCCCACTTCCAGCATTGCCACCCAATTTCCATGAGGGCTGGGGGACATCCTAAATCTAAACCATTGCAAGGGGGAAACTAGTCCTGATGTGAGTCAGGAAAGCTACTTTTGCTAAGTACCAAATATTCAGACCTGATACACCTTCCAGGCCAGCCTTTTACCTCTGTAAAACTTTTATCATAAATGTAAATATGAAGTGTGCCTGTGTAATCTCCTGTTTTATGCTCTCATGGTCTGTTTCAAAGGGGTTGGCTACCTGGATACCAGTTTGAAAACTAATCAGTGGATGGTCCCGGGTAGAAAATTTTGGGTAAAAGCATTGTGGTAAGATAGCTGGGTTATTGTACAATTTACTAACATGTCACTTTTTTAAGTAGATTACCACTGCACCCTTGATACCATTGAAACATAGATGAATGACTTTGTCAACCAGAAAACCAAAATAACCAGGCTTGTGAACATTGAAACACCTACTCTGACAACAAGCTTGGCACAGTGGGACATCAAAAATACTGGTACAGAGAAGAAAATGCCACCTATAGATGCTTATATTCCTGGGGCTGTTTCCTTTCAATCTTCATCATACCTGGGTGTCTGTGGAAATAAGAGTTAATGAGGGCAAGGCAATTTACCTTATGCTGCAGTACCAGATAAACCAGAGGTCAGGCTGCACATTTCAACTTCAGGCTGCTCATCTGAAGGTTAGTCTTCATCTGTATCCTGTGATTCTCCCCACTGAGAGAAGAGCCAGTGAGTCTGATCTTGGCCCTGCCCCCTTCCTGCCCTCTCAGCATCATCTGCCTGTGGAAGACACGCAATCAGAGCAGAAGCATGGCTGGCCATTAAGTCTGCCTGCCATTCCCCTGTGCAGCCTGAAGATGAGACCCCTCACTCCCTGCATCTCGCAGAACTTCCTTAAGATCCCCACTTAAAACCCAGCCCTTGCATGAGAAGCTGTGTGGGAGACACAACAGCAAGTCCTGCCAGGGCACATCATTACAAAGTAACTTGGTATCAAGCAGGTCAATCCATGGTGGGACCCCATCGTATAGACATGCCAATGGGTAGGGCTGGAAGAAGGTCACCAGAAGAATTGTGAGCTGTCCCCTGAGAACATGCTTCTGTGTGACACCCCAAGACTGGCCCTGTATTCAAATCAAAGTGTCCCCAGTGAAAGAAGACCAGAGGTACCCCTGATTCACCAGAAGGAATATAACACAATCGCACCAGACAGCTAACCAGAGGTGAAACCAACTAGGTGGGTTCTGACATCATAGTGTGAACATCAGCCAGACAAGGAGCAAAACAGAGCTGCAGGGAGGGAGTTTCTCCAATTGCCTCAGGCTTCTCCATGTGGGTTCTATATCTAGGGCATTTGGAGCAGAAAGGAAATGAGTGGACTCATCCTCAGCTGGAAGAAGCCTCAGAGACTGGTTTTTCTGGGACATTTCCCCTGTTCTGAGATGGTGCTGAGTAACTTTTTGTCTCTCATGAGTCTTATAATAAAATTGATGTTCCTGAAAAAATTATTGCTAGTGTTTTTAGTAGATTCAATTTTAAATTATGGTTAGTAATGTTGTTTTGCATCTTCTTCCTTTTAAAGAATATGGTATATTTTTCCATTTGCTCATACCTATTATTTTGCCCATTACTAATGTTTTAAAATTCATTCATATAAATTTTGCATCCTTCTTATTAAGTTTCCTGCTGTGTGTTTAAGTCAAAGGATCAGAAAGAATGAGACAGTGAATATTCAAATGGGGCTATAGAGGAGTTTGATTGTTATGGTTAGGTATGGAATGCCCCCTGAATAGTCCGTGTATTAATGTTCAGAGTTGACGTAATTAAGACATTAGGTTTCTAATGCTTTCAGTAGATAAATCCACTGAAATAGGTTTACCGGGTGGTAACCCAGGCAGGTGGAGTGTGGCTGACAGAAGTGGGTCCTTACGGGCATTGTCTTGGAATGGTGCTTGTGTTCTTAGATCCTCTTGCTAGATCTCTTCGTTCTGGCCTCCAAGATGTGAGAGTGGAGCCCTTACTCTCTACCTCTCTCTGTTTCGCACCACCATGCTCTGAGCCCCACAATCCTGGCCTGACATGTGCTGATCTTTAAAAATCTCTAGAACTAGGAGAAAATAAATATTCCTTCCTCTGCATTGTGTAGTCCAATTTATTGGGCCACGCATCAGTGAGAATATGAACTGAAACATTGATGGCGTATTTTTTAAAGATGCAGTAAAGGGTTAATAAAACTCTACAAGTGACAGCAAAATATCATGGAACTTAGGTGAAACAAGATTGTGTGTGTAGTACCTACCAGATACTTGAGGGAGTACTTGTAAAAGGGTCTTGTCACTCAGGAGCTCAAGCCATCTGTAGGGAAGCACAGTTCAAGCCAGAGGGTGAAGAAGACCATCGATATGGTTCACACATGTCAGCCTGCTTGGGTCATAGATTGAAGAGGAAAGGATAGAGGGTGCATCTAGAGGGGCAGAGAAGTATTTTGCATAATGAGTTTTCATCTTTTGGATAATTTGGTAAATGAAACATTGTGTCATTGTGTCACGGTTGAAGTGATCTACGTAAATTAAGAGGTACATCTTCTGTTGTGTTTATGTGGTGTGTGTCATTGTAAAAGTTCTGCCTTCCCTGAACCTAAATAGAAAGGAAATGATAGATAATTAGACAAGGCAGTTTTATAGAGGAACTACATGGTTCCATGAGTGCTTTAGAAAGTAGACCTAGTGGAGCCTATGGAGCCATTTATGACTTCATAAAGAAGAGATACATAATCCTAAGAATTAGAGATAGTAGGCAGATGAAGATGCACATGGTTTTGAGGTTGGTAAAGGGGCACTTGGATTTTTGGGCAGGGGATTTTGCAGCTCACTTGCACTTAAGGGTGCTATGTCTGACTCCTGAATGAGAGGATTTAGTAGTCATGGTTCCCTAAGAAACAGAATCCATAGAATGCGTGTGTATATATGAACTGACTCATTATTGTGGAAGTTGATAAGTCTCAACTCCACAAGGCGGGCTGGCAGGCTGGAGATGCAGGGAAAGTCGATAGTATAGATGAAACCTCAAGGTAGTTTGCTGAGAAATTCCTTCTTGGTGGAGGAGAATGGTCTTCCAACTGATTGGCTGAAGCTGACCTACATTACAGAGGGCAATATGCCTTACTCAAAAGTTACTTACTTAAACATTGATTTCATCCAAAATGATCTTCAAGTTGATACATAAAATTAACCATCATATAAAGTGTTGGGTAGAGTGAGATGTGCCCCTTACAGGCTGGGTGTCTAAACCTCCTACTCATAATGCTCCATGCTTTCATTTATGCTCCATGCCATGTAGAAGACAGAATGTCGACAATAGGGCTGGAGACTTGAGGGGATGAGGGACACACTAGAGAGAAGGAAACTGAGTTCCTGAAAGACTAGGCAGAACAGAACCTTCATCCCAGCCCCGTGTCTCACTGGACTGCCGCATGTGTAAGTATCAAGCATTTGCTGTGTAAAGCAAATGAGACTTGAGGGCTTGTTTACTATAGCAGTTAGTGTATCATAGCTGATGCAATCAGCAGTGGAGAGAATGTGTGGAAACAGGTAAAGGATAGAGTTGGGGAGACCAGTGAGGAATTTGTGGTAAAATTCTAGGCAAGAGATCATGATGATCTGAACTAGGTTGGTGCTATGGATATGCAACAGATATTGAAATTAACATGCTATGGTTAGTGATAAACCTTTAGTGTTTTATCAAATCATCTCAGTGCAAACTCCAAATTCCTTTTTTTTTTTTTCAAGAAAAATTAGAAATGGATTTTCAGGATCCTTTATGCAATAAAGGGAAACATGAACTATGGTTCTGTTTCTGGTGTCTGAGTCCAAGATCATTTTAAAAAGGTCATAGACACGGTTGAGGTGATCTACGTAAATTAAGAGGTACATCTAAGTGTAGATAGAATTATTGAAAGAGAAGTGATAGAGGAAAATATAATTCAAGGGGATAACCATGTAGGTGATAACTGCAGATGGAGGGTTCAAGAGGAAGCCAGCTCACTCAGGTCTCCTGTCTGTAAAAGATCAGGCCAGAGGAATCTGCTACACTGTTTGGCTGCTTCAGATATGGTGGGAGAAGCCAGAGATTCTAGACAGCTAGACAGTTGGACAGCCTGGAATTGGTTGCTGTGGCTCGAGTGACTTCAGAGACAGCATTCCATGGCCCATGAGATAGGTGCAATTGAAGAATTAGAGGAGACACTCCAGGTAGATTGATAAATCCAGGTGAAAAGCACTAGCTCTGATAAGAAGATTGTTAGTATAATTATCTCTAAGGTACTTTAAATAGGTGCTTGTTTTAAACCTCACATTACCAGTGTTGTGTGATAGTATTATTGCTATTTATGTGGAAAATAAACAGCAACATTTTTTGCCTTAAGTATCAGGAATTTGGGGTGGCATTTTCGTTGGTTAGCTTCAAGTTTATTCTTTTATGGGATAAACTGAGATGTAGCTCCTGACAGTTTTTCATAACATAGAGTCAAATTTGTCCAATTCCTGCTTCTTTTCTCTGACAAAATCTGCATTATCACACCTCATCCTTACAATAGACCTATGATGTAGGTGCTAGTATGGGTTTTATTTTCGCATGTATAAAATAATTTTTCAAAAGGTAATACAATTTTCATAAGATCACATGGGGCATTATATACCAAGTCGTTCTTTATTCTTTAGTTTTTTCAAAAGTCACAAAGGCCAGTAAAAAAATATTTGACCTTAAGGATCCCTAAGTTATTAAAAAATACTAAGCAATTCACGTGATTCGTGAAAGATGGTGACACAAAATGAGGATTAGACAATCATCTATTGAAGTTTTAGAACAAGTCGAATTTGAGCCAGGAAATCTCTGGAAAGTATTGGCATGTTATTTTGCCTCTCTCCCTTTTTATGTTGAAGAAGAAAAGGAAAGCAACGACACTTGGGTCGTCTGGAGTGGGAGACATATAGGGACTCCTGTTTGGCTCATGGCTGAATAGACTAATGGTGAGCAGCTGGGGTTGGAGGTGCCTCTGTGTGGTAGTGCACACAGAGGGCTGCACAGGGAGCAAGGGCACTTACTCGATGAGCAGAACAAAGGGGTGCCAACCTCATCCTATGTGCAAGATTCGGAGCCTGAAGCGTGTTAGAGATAGGAGAGGGGAGAAGTTTTAACTTGAAATGAACATTGCACTTACATGATAAATTGACTGGCTGCCTGGACTACACATTATTTTATGGAAGAGATTAGAGAACTTAAAAGATGAGTAAGACAACAAAACAAACAAAGCAGTAATGTTTGTTTGATTAATGAGTAAATGAGTCCAGATGACAAATTAAAAGTTTTTCTTTTTTGTACACCATCACATTCATCTTGTAAAATCAACTAAGTGCACTCATAGCCATTCTGATATATTGCCAAAAACAATTTCTTTACTTGGCTGGGTTAAAAACAACAACAATAAAAAAGTCACATGAGAAGACAGAGACATTAATCAGCAATCACACATTAAGCCTCAGATTTGAATTAGTTAATACCTTTGGGACTCGGGATTAAGACTTTCTTCAAGTGGGGATTATGGAAAGAAAGTGGGAAGCCTGGGGTTGGGAAGTGCATTAGTGGACAGTCAGGGTAAGCAGGCTGAGGGGAGAAGGCTCTGGTACCTGCCTGGGGTGGAAGAGAGGACAGCAGGGCCAAGTGCAGATTCAGTCTCTGTGAATCCAGCTTATGCGACCTCTAGTGGCCACCCCAGCACCGTCCTGCAAGGCATGTTTCCAAAGTCAGGACTCCTGCATAGTCTGGAAGGTGCCACCCAATTTCCTACAGTTTAAAATTTTAGAACTTTTAAGTTGTTCAGGCAGAGAGCTCTGATACATATGAATGACGGACTGCTCAGGTGGAGAATGGGTGACTTTCAATGTATCTCAGTCAGTTTCCTGATAGCTGACTTTGAGGCTGAATGTGTGTTTGCTCACACACTTGAAGTATCAGAGGACAGAGAGAACAGAATTAAATGATTCATCTTTCTCAACTGACCTTTGGTGTCACTTAGAGAATATGGAATGCTCTGAATGAATGCTTGCTAAATAAATACATGGGTCCTACTTTCTATAGGATTTGTTTCTGTACTGTCAAATTTAAATGTTAGAAACACTGATAGAGTACCATCAACAAAATTAAAATTCACCTGCAAATAAAGAAATGACTATTTATAATGGATTGCAATGATTCATTTTTTGGTCAAAATATATACATTCTAGAGCCAAGGAAATTTTGAATATTCGTCCCAGGAAAAAGAGAGAGAGACAGAGAGAGAGAGGTGGGGGGGGGGGGGGAGCTGCCCACATGTGTGGAATGGAATTTGGGCATTTCTTAGGCAGATTACAGGTACAATGTGGCTTCAACACTTAACACCATGCCTTTCAGAACCCTCTGTGTCTCTGGCTCTCCAGCACCATTCTTGCAGTCAGGCAGTGTTCAAGTGATCCGGGAAAATGCCTTACATAAGAGTACTTGAAACGATATGAAACTCTGATGTTTTTGAATGTAAAGGAGGACTGGAAAATTTTCAAGGCATACTGGAATGGATCATAAAATAGTAGCATTAGGGCCCTTAGCAGGTTTATCTTTTGTTTTTAGTAGGATTTCAATAAATGGTTTTGTGCACAGTAGGTTTTCAATAAATGATTAACTAATGAATGAACAAAGACCTAAAAGGGTAAGTGAAGAATGTAGCTACTTTTCTACCTGTCCAAAGTCTAGAATAGAACTTCTCTTCCTTTTAATGAGGCTAACTGTGATGAAGTAAAATATTTTGAAGTGAAGGTAGATTCTGGCACAAGTATTTGATGACTGTTCATTATGTTATATTGAATAAGTTGACTAGGGTTTAAATGGGTTCAGTGACACGGTGGCCAGGATGTATACACCTAAATTTTGAATTTGAGAGGTTGTTCTCATTTTTCAACCCTTTAAATAAAAATCAACATTCAGCACTTATTCTTTTCCAATCTCTGTGATCCTCCTCTGTGGAAATTTATGGTATGGAAACATTCTACATATAGAAGGTGGAACAGATTCAGCAGAAAATTTTTGTCTTATTATGTTTTGTTTTGCAGTTAGGCTATACATTTGCATATTTGAAATAGCAAATGTAGGGATCCAGCAGTATGGAAGAGATATGGGGGAGGGGAATGATAATTATCAGACCCTAGGTCCACAGAAATGAGGAAGGAGTGTGACAGACACACCGAAACATACACAGAGGGGTCATATTTGGAGGAGCGGGAAACATCTTCCATTGAAATTTGAATCTGCATATCACTTTTGGTAGTATGACCATTTGGGTAATGGTTATTCTAGTCTATTTGAACTATGATGTATATTTATGATGCACCAATAAAAGCTCAGAGAGGGCGATACAGCTTTGTGATGGATGTGGATTAAGTCATTTGCCCAGGGTCATACACCTCTCTCTAAACTTCTCTCCTTATTTTCTCTCTTTTTCATAAACACACAATATCTTCTCTTCCACAGCCACAGTTAAAATTCCTACAGTTATGGTAAACTTCTCCCTAGCTTGAAATTTATCTAACTACTGGAGCCTTGATTTAAATATGTATATATATTATAAATATTAAATATATATTTAACTCTTTATAAGCCATAATTTCAGATTTTGTGTGATTTCTTGATTTCTGTACTTTTTCTTTTCTTTTTTTTTTTTTGTGGTACTGGGGATTGAACTCAGGGGCATTCTACCTCCGAGCTACACCCCCAGCCCTATTTTTTATTCTTTATTTTGAAACTGAGTCTCACTAGGTTGCTGAGTGCCTCACTAGGTATCTGAGGCTGGCCTCAAACCCGGATCCTCCGGTCACAGCCTCCCGAATGCTGGGATTACAAGCGTGCACCACCACACCCGGCTATGTACTTTTTCATTTTGATAGGCTTTTTCAACCTTTTATTGGTGAGAACCTTTTCCATAATCCTTTATAATAGTTTTTCACCTCATTTAGTTCATCCATCAGGTAATTAGCCATCATAGTCAAGGGCCAAGGGCAAAAGATGATGTGCTAATAGAGTCAAACTCTGTTCTTGGGGACAAATGGAAACTAACTTCAGTTATAGAAAAAATTATAACAACACATTCTTAAGGTATGAAAATCTTTAACTTATTCAACAGTGATTTCCTTACTCTCATATGTAGCTGAGGACCTAGTTTTCTGAAGAAGCCACTCCCAGCTCCTCCATATGATTGGATTGCTTTTTATCAGATTTTGTGTTTTACAGCTTGCAAGGAACCACATTTGCCTCCTCTTCTTTGGTTTCCACTGCTGAACTGAGGCTTGTTGTTGGTACCACCTTATCCTACTGGATGCTCTCCCAGGCATGCCCAGGATACCGACCACACTGACCAAGAGGAGAAGGAAGAGGGCGCTGTGTGGAGCTGCAGCCGCTCCCCTCCTGCCTGCCAGACCCTGAGCTGTACCCCATCAGCATCTCTCACCTCCATTCAGTTTCTGTGGTGCACACCTACTATGTGCTGTCACATGCGCAGTCATCAGGGACCAGGGGGACATTTTTTTCTTTTCTTTTTTTTTTTTTTCTTTGTGCTGCTGGGAATTTAACCCAGGGGCCTTCTACCTCTGAGCTATGCTCCCAGCCCTATTTTATATATTTATTTATTATTTGTTTGTTTATTGTTTATATATTTTTGAAATAGAGCCTACCTAAGTTGCTGAGGCTGACCACGAAGCTGCAATCCTCCTGTCTCAGGCTCCCAAGTACTGCAGGGTGTGCAGGACCATGCTTGGTTACCAGTGGGCCTTTTAACTTATTTTATAGATGAGAAAAATGAAGCCCAGAGACACAGAGCCAGTTACAGGGTCACAGCAAACATACCCCTCCTAATAACTCATGCTCAGGCAACTGGTCTGAGTTCTATATATGATAAGCCCGTTGAATCCTTCCAGCTGCCCCACAAGGCCGGTTCTCTTAGCATCCCCATCTAGATGGGAACAGAGGTGAGAGGTGGGCACCGAAGTCCAAGGGCCATGACAGCCAGGCTCCTGGAGAGGCAGCAGCCTCTATCTCCCCCACAGCTTCACGTTTCCCCAACACAAAGGCAACTTGTGCCTCCCCCTCCAGGCCACTGGGCCACTGTCTGCCAACCCACATGCTGCCAGGGAACCTCACATCTTTTCAGGAACCACAGACCTGCCAAGTAACCAAACAAACAGGCTTCCTTGGATCCAGCTGTCCTGGGCAGAGCCAGGGACCCCGTGCAGTCCCTCCCAAATCCCAGCTCCAGGAGGCCCCAGCAGCCCCAAGCCCAGAGGAGGGACTCAGGTGGGGAAGAGAGGACCCCAGGTGGCTTCCTCAAACCCTGATCTCTGCTGCCCTTTGGTGGCCCCATGGAAGCCCAGCAGGCTGCTCCTTGGAGTTAGGAGCTAGTGTGTATATGTTGGAGGGGTCACTACCTGGAACCCTGGTGCAGCTCAAACCAGAGCCAGATCCACTCAAAAACCCAGCCACATGCCCTACTTGCCTGTATGCTGTTTACTCCTTCCAGCTCCCAATATCCTATGCGCAGCCTGACTGTCTCCAGGACAGGGAGCTCACTACCTGGCTCACTGCATAGGAGCAGATGAGCTGGCTGGGAGCTTAATTTTTCACTGACATTCTTTCTCAATCACCTTCCTCTGCTGCAGATCAGGCCTGCTAATCATAGGACCAGGGCCCTGTCTTCACTATCGTTCAAGTGCCTGGGCTCAGGACCTGGAATTATCCCACCCATTACTCCTGAGCCCTCCTGAGCTGGGTCCTATTTTTATCTATGTCACAGATGCTTGGGTTTGAACCTGGCCTCTGCTGGGGGCCCTGGCCCTCTGATCTCTCTCCTGACTCTCATCTGTCTCCTGCATACTCTGCCGTATTATTCTGACATGGAAGGCAGCACAGAGGTCCTGCCCAGCACTGTCCCGCCCTCCTTGTCTGGTTTTCCATCATCTTATCATCTATGACCTGGGTGCTCATGACACCTATGGCCACGGGTATGGGTACGTGTGTGTGACAGGTAGTGCCCACCTGTCTCTGCCTTCTGCGGTTCCCCCAGCAGGTCTGCCTGTTTCAGCCTCCCACGTACTGGGATAACAGGCATGCACCACTGAGCTCAGCTTAATTTATATTTTCTAAAAGTGTGGATTCTGCTAAAAGTAATTGTGCAACAGAGTGTGCCTGAAGTGAACTAATAACATACTGAACCAGCAAGCAAAAAAATATAGCAGCCTAACTTCTCTTCTCTGTCCTTTTCTTTTAATTAACACCTTTTTAACACATCTTATATGCTACATGCTGTTCTTAAGACTTATAACTATCACCTTACTTGATCTTTCTAACATGCCTGGGTTAGAAGAATTACTCTGGTTTTAGATGGGCAATCTGAGGCAAAGAAAGGACAGTGAACTGATCCAGGATTCAAAGAGTGTCAGAGCTGAGAACTGGAGTCAGAGTGCTGTCAATTAAGGTATCACAGTTCAATAAGGACTTAGATAAAAACACAGTTGGGTCAGGTGTGGTAGCACACCCCTGTAAACCCAGTACTTGAGAAGCTGAGATAGGAGGCTCACAAGTTCAAGGACAGCCTGAGCACAATACTGAGACTCAGCAACTTAGTGGACCCTGTTCCCAAACTAAATAAATAAATAAATAAATAAATAAATAAATAAATAAGAGCTGGATGTATAACTCACTGGTAGAATGCATGTGGATTCAATCCTTAGTACCACAAAAATATAATAAAATTCAAATAAATAAAATAATTTTTAAAACAAACAGACCAACACTTCACCTCCAGCTCCCCAGACAGCATCCTAAGTTAAGGCAACTGAACAGCACAACTCGGAGGTGGCTAGAGAGTGTGTTAGCTGGGGTGTCAGGAAAGAGGCCAAAGGATAAGATGGGGTTGTTAGGGGGAGTCAAGTCAGAGGAGCTAGGTTCCCAGCCTCAATTGTTTACCAGGCTGAATTGTTTACCAGAAATCCCAATGCTACCCTCACCATGCCTGCTTCTCCAGCTGCACCTAGTTTCATTCCTGGTGTTGATCTCTGGGTGGGAGAGACTTTCTATAAGGCTCAGGTTATCTAGAGAAGGACAAATGCCTTCCTTTATAAATACAGTCACCTGTCAAAATGGGATCCATCTGGGAGTGGGAGGTGGTATTAACAATTTAACCAAGACCACGGGCAGAGCCCGGGAGCCAAGGTGGTCCTGCTTAATCAACCAGCACATGGAATGCAAGGCTCATAGGAAAGGCCATGGGCCCAGGTGAAAGACATCTGGGAGGAAGTCCGCCAGCCAATGGGTAGTGAGGGAAGGGGAGGAGCCCCCTGGGGAAGGTTTAAAAGGAGGCTCTCTGGCCTAATCTACAGTACTTGCTTATGAGTTTGTCAAGTGGGGGAAGTTTCTTTTTCGTTTGTTTTCAAGCTGGTACCTGGAGTCAGGAGGGAGAGGATTTCTGTCTCTCGAGCTGTTCTAGTATTGGGGCAAATCTAGAAGGAGCCTTGACATTCTCTCATCTAGGGAAGGAGGAAAAAGCAATGTTTAAGCTTGCTTGAGGTAGAGATGGGGGGATGGTGTTGGAAATTCAAGTCCAGGAGACTAAGAACCTGAAGGAAACTGTTTCTAGAAAAATCTCTCAAGAGCTCTGAAACTCTTGTAAACCAAGGACTCTGACAGGGGAAGAAATAAGAGGGAGTTGAGCTGTCTGTCCCCGTACCCACACAATGAGGGAAAGCTTTCTTTCCTCCTCTTTGGAGCTCTAAGAGAGGGGCAACCACTCTCAACTCTGTTCTGGAAGTCCTAATCAAACTTGCAAGCGAAACCTCATGCTTCCTGTAGGCTCCCCATAGTGCGTGTGGACTCTAAATGAGGGGACTGAGGTGACAAACGAGGCACTCCAGTACCTAGGCTGTCTGACAGAAGACAACTCTGGTGTGCAAACACCCCTTCTCCGCCACTTACCTAGCCCTCTGCAATAACCTCTGTGCAAACATCCATTGCACACTTCCCTAGCCCAGGTTTCCAGTGGAATGTGACTCTTATCACTGGTGGTGGGGAGCTCTCTGTAGGGCTTCTCACTTTGCAAGGATTCTGAGCTTTCCAAGCCCATGAACTGGAGCGTAGGAGACTTCAAAAATGCTCAGGGGAGTTCAAGTCTTGACAACTGAAAGGGTCTTGGCCATGGGGCTTAGAAGCTGGCCAGATCTTTTTCTTGATGGGTGAAGCTTAAACTCTTGCTGCCTTTAGGATGCTAGCTTCATTAGCATCTTTCTATCCACCCTCTCGCCTGTTACTTCCACAAGTAGTGCAAGACAGAGCTCATCCAGAAGAGTTAAGCACAGCTGAAATGTCCCTAAAGTCTCATGCAAGGAGGCTGAAGGAGGGAGGAGTTCACGTGTCAGGCTCTGAAGCCAGGCTGTCTGCACATCAGCCCCAGCCTGACTTCTGAGGACCTTGTGCAGGTTCCTTCTCATACTGCCACTTTTCTGTGCGATGATGTTGGTACACTAACGGGCTTTGTTGACCAAGTGTTCTCCCTAGTCCCTCGAGGACAAGCTCGGCTTATGAGAGCTAAGGTTATGACTCAAGCTAGTTAAGTCAGGGGCCTTGTTGCAGGCCAGCTGTGTTTGCATAGAAGGCCGTTTGTGGTGGGGAGAGGTCATGTCCACCTTTGCCTATACTTCCTCTGGGCCCCAAGCACTACTCATTACAGCATGGCAGGGCAGGACTTGACCCAGGGAGCAGTATGTTGGGCCCAAGTACAACTAAAAAGGTACGACAGGTAACTTAGTCTTTCAGCCACACAGGTGACGATAATACCCATCTCAAGGAGCCTAATGATTTCCACCAGGTTGAAATTGGGTCCTCCTGTAAGGCCTTGTTCCTCTGCATCTATCTCTGCTAAGGCTTGCTGTACCTGCTGCTGGTTGGTCTGTAATGTATTCACAGAATTCTATATCCTAACACTAGCTAAAACTCATGCTAGGGTTGATTGGGGAAAAACTTCCTGGAAGGGCTGAGTCACAGGTGGCAATTTCATGTCTTTGGTGGCTACCTGATGACATACTCACAAACAACACATCAAGTACTGGGCAAACTTCATTCTGAGTTCCAAGTGTCCCAGCATTGTCTCCTCTTGGCTCTGAACTTAGGATGCAACACAGTGAAGCTATCTTGTACTGGAGGAACCTTGACCTCAGTCCCAAGTTCCCCCATGGTCATTGTCTTGATTCAAAACCCAGTGGTTCTTTCCTGTCTCCTGAATTCCACTCTTGCTGGGAAAGGGAGTGGTCTGCCTCATGGCCCAGACCAGGGGGCTGCATGTCCTTCATGAAAACCACAGGACCGCTGGTGCCAGGAGTCTCACTTTTCATAAGTAGAGTACACCTGAGGAAGGGAGCAGCATGCGACTTCTGAGAAGGGGTTCTTTGTGCCAGGAATAACTAAGCATAGGCAGCTTAGGGGAAGTGGTACTTTTGACCCCATGGGTTTTGTCAGCTATTGTTAGCCTAACTCATGCTTAAAAGGCTGCATCTGAGGAAAGGGCTTTGTTCTTACCTGTTATGGTCACAGGTGGAAAAAGAATACTGACTTCAAAAACTTTTCCAATCCCAGTACTTGAGAGGTTTGAGATCAGTCTTAGGAACTTGGCAACTTGGTAAGATCCCAAATAAAAGGCTGGGGTGTCGCTTGGGTAGAATGCCTCTGGTTCAATCCCCAGTACAAAATCTTTAGTGGAGTGACTTATTCATGAGCCTGCTGGGTTCCTCCTTTGTTTCCTGGCCCAGGATGGTGGGTTTGTGACTGCTCAAGTCCTGATCTGGGACTTCGTGCCCCAATCCTGATGCCCTGTGTGACCATGCATTTCCTAAGCTTTACTAAGACATTGGCCGAGCTGACCCCTTTGGAGACACATACACTTAGATACACTAACTTATAAAACGAGTTCACCTTACCTCCCAAGCTCTGGGAAGCTCTGCCGATGCTTATGGATAAACTCTAACACCCTGTCTGAACAAAATGGCCTACATAGCTTAGTTTGACTAACACAAGTTCAACTCAAGGCAGCAACTCACCTGTGAAGTAACATGCTGGGATTCACCAATGCGTTTTACAAACAACCCAATTTAGTCCTTGTGAGAAGATAGTGACTACTTCTACATGGGCATGGTGGCATGTTTGTTGACTGTGGTTCTCTATTGGCGCATAATATACAAAAGCTGTCATATCTGTTTCTACAGCTTCCTTCTGTTATAACTACAGTTTGAGGGATGAAAATGAATCCCCCAGGAAGGTATAGTTAAACACATGGTCAGTATGGATGTATCCTCAAACTGTAGTTGAGGACTTTCCTCCACAGGAAAGAAGCCAGGCTGATAGAAAAGACATACATGGAACATAGAATCACCTTGTACTTAGGTTTCAGGATGCCGATACCTTGCATAAGGAAATGCACTGGCTGAGGCAAGTGTTGAGGCTGTGTACCATGTAGGCCTGGAGCCTGGGGGAGTTGGAGAACCTAAGACCTGTCTTGACCCCCTGGGATCGGGTGCACAGGAGTTGCACACACTTCTGGGTCACTGGTTCTCATTTCTCTTGGGGCTGTGAAGGCTTCCTATGAACTCCTGCCTACCACATGCCCCTGTCTTGTAATCAAGATTCTCTATCTGTGGCCCTTAAATGGGTCTTGTTTTGCTTTATGCTCTAACATTGAATTGAGCTGCTAGAAAATGAGTATCCAGTAGCTCACGCTTTGAAGGGCAGTTGGGCTACACTGGGTCAAGAAGTCCTAGCAGGTTTGTGCTTAGAGAAGGGAAGCTGACTTTCCACCCAGCCATGGGGATATCAGGGGTGTGGGAGGCTCAGATGCACAGGGAGCCTGAGCCTCTGCTTAGGGCCTGGTGGTCAGGGGGAGTCGCTGGCTCTGGCTTCCTTTATCTCTTACAGAAGCCCATAGCTGAGGCAAAGGCTATTTTACTCCTGCCTCCCCTGTGTATGAAAGCAGGCTGGATAAGTGAAGCTTCAGGAATGAGAACAAGTTTGAGATGGAGATGACTTGAAGTTCCTATCCACTAGAACCTATCTTTATGGCTTTAAGAAGGATGAATTTTGAGGCTGAACTTGAGGTTTTTACTAATGCCTCCAAGGACAGTGGACATTACAACAGCTTTTGTTTTAATCTGGGACTTGGTGCCCCAATCCTGATGCCCCATAAAATCGAGCTTTCCTAGGCTACATGATCTATGGTATATGACAAGTTGGCCTACTGCAGACACACGTACTTGGACATGCTAACTTATAAAACGAGGCCACTTGTGTTATGGCTGTAATGGCACTGTGGGCTTTTCCTCAATTCAAGTAGATATGCTGAATTGGGAAAATCAAATAGCTGATGGACATCTCAGTTGTGCCTTAAGCAAGTCCTTATTACAAAGCAACAGGGAAGAAAAGCAGCATAGAGAGCCCAAAAATGGACTCTCCCTCTTCCCTACTCCCTGACCCTTAAATACAGGTTTTTACTGGTGGTATTGGTGTTAGTCAATGGACTAGCAGCTCACTTTCTCAGGCAGGTGGTATTACCTTGCCTCTGGTCAGTGTAGTCACTAAATGCTAGTGCCCATAATCTTTCTCTACCTCTGTTATACTGACTGCCCATCAATTATTGGTGCTTTGAAGCAACATTATAGAGGTTATATCCCACATATGAAGGCCAGGTCACAGAAAAAGGGGGAGAGGGGCATGGATTGTAGCTGGTGAAGCTGTTATCTCCAAGATCAAGGCATAAGGCTCTTGCTATTGTTATGGCTTTAAGATGTGCCAGGCAGGGCTACTTGGGATCTCGGGGCTTTTATTTGCTTCTATACATTTTAAAGGTCTGATTTTCCTCTGCATTACTATGGGTTAACATCAGGACAGAGGGGAGTGGAGGTTTTGAAGTATGAGACAAGGCTGCAGTCATTCTGAGTGCTTGGCAGCACCCAGGCTCTCTGACCGCCTTGTACATTTGTATTGGAAATCAATTCCAGAGCGTTTTCCCAACACCGGCACAACCTGTACCTTTCAAGCTGTGGGAAGCATCTGTGATGCCAAGTCCTACTTTTCGACAGCGGATACCATGGCTCTGTTCTCCTGTTCTCTGTTGATTTGTGCTTTCTTGAAAGTGGAGCCTGGCTCAAGGTTTGGGGGACAGGCAGGTAGCTTGTCAAGGTGGTAGTCTTGGGAGACATTAAGAGGGAGGTGACCATGAAGGGAAAGGAGATTGTATCCCTGACAACCTGTCAATGACTGGTACCCCCAGGAAGCCTACACATGCTTTGAGAGATTTGCTAATCACAGGATGGGGGGGTCACTTATTCATTGGTTCCCATCTCCCATCAGCTGAGGAATGAATATGGGATATGGACATCTCTACCTGTAACCACACAGGTGCCTCCAGGTGTGTAGGGATCACCTCTGCACAGGCATCGAGGCTGCTGGACATAAGGCACTGTCCCTGCCTAGGACGCCTTGTGTTAGCTGCAGCTGAAATCGGGCTAAGGTCGAGCACTTGATGTGTTTATATCAGTTTGGCTCTGGTCTCCACCGCTGGCCAGAGTTCCCTAAGAACAGACTGCTGCTTCTGTTGGCCAGATTCTAAGTGGCTGCCCTGTTGAGAGCCCCAGGACCATGGTGGTAGCTGCTGACTTTGGATGTATGGGGTTCAACAGTACAGGGATCTTGGTCAGTCTTGATCTCCTTGCTCCTCAACAGAAGGGACCATGAAGCAGATCCAAGCTGTTGGGGTGAATCTTCAGCTCGGGAACTCGGGATCTGTGGGTCCTTGGCTAACATGATGGAGAAGAATTTCAGCACGCGTCAGTCAGAAACATGGACAGGTTTATTTGGGGAAAAGCGCGGGAAAGGAAGAAATACACATTGAAGAGAATGTGGGCCATCTCAAGATGAGGAAGGGCATTTTGGGGAGCTCAGGGCTCTCCTTATAGGGGACTTTTGTGAGGGGTGGGCTAGAGGAGGTATATGAGGATGATCTCAGTCTGGTGGTCCCCTAGGCAGTTTATGGTGGTTGGGTGGTCTGGTCAGCTCTACAGTGGATGACCTCAGTCCAGTAGTCCCGAGGTGCTTCCTGGTGGTCTGGTCAACCTTTAGGGTCCTCAGGCTGATTGGGGTCCTCATTAGCTTAATGACAGATAAGCTGGAGTGTCCTAAGATATCATACCTGTCCTGTTATCAATGTGCAGAGCAATTCATTTTTTTTTACTTAACAGATTTCCCAGGAATTTGGGAGAGTTCAGCCTGGGAAAGAGAACCAGTTTGTGGAGTGGAGGCTGAAGGCTTCGGTCCCAGTTTTTTTATATTAAAGTTATATTTTACTTTCCCTTTCTGTCTCCTTTCTACGTACTTATTTCTTCTATCCTACATCAAAGCCACCTCCCTGCACTCACCCCAGGCAGGCCCGATCAGTGACCTGCCAGTGGGTTTTCAGTGGGCTGGATAGGTATTGGGTTAAAACTGAGGCAGAGTTGCAGGTTTGGAGTTGACATGGGACCCGTTGTAGCTCCAATCCTGCTAATGAGGGGTGCTGTGGCTTGTGTGAACAGTAACCAGCTATAGAGAGTCCTCCCCTTTATCATTCTGTGCTGGGAACTGCTTTGAGCTCAGAGCACCCAGAGTTGGAGTGGGAAGATCACAAAGAGTAAAATTCAGTGAGTAGGTTGCAGTGATGTGAGAATACAGTATATGGAAACCAGATGGGGCTCCATCAAGCATCTTTGGTCCCTAAAACTGCAGAGACTCATGATCTAACTCTAGGTCGTGTGCAGAAATTCGCTTTTCCTCCATAAAGGAATTCTAAGTAGTCTTAAAATATAAAATTGACCCCATTGCTGGGCTTGTTGCACATCACGCAGAAAGGACAGGTTGCTTGTCACCTATGTCCTGTGACCCAAGTGGTAGGATGTCAATGGGGTGATAGGATTGCCCGATGCAATGCCCGTGCTCATTGGTAGCAGTATAAGGCACTTGAGACTCTGGAGACTTTCTCTCCTGGCCAGATGAATCCCACATGATTTAGGTGTGAGGCCTTAAACTGGCCAAGCCTCAGCATATTTACTGTAAGGCTAATATTTAAGATGGGCTCTGGACTTAAGGGATCTTAACTTTCTCCAACCTCAACTTCAGCTCCGGCTTCATGCAAGGTGGATTCCTCCCGCTTCCCTCCTCCCAGAGGGTTTGCATTCAAATAGCCCTTGGTGACAACCAGATTGGCTAGGTACTACACTGCCTTTTAAGGACTTGGGGGATGGAATCACCCGCCCTTGGGTTCTGTGATCTACAGTAAGCAAGGTAAACTCACCTCGGATTAAGTAACTTGAGCCTCCAGCCACCTCAATTTCATCTTCCAATTTCTGGGTGCCTGACAATCTGTAAGCAGAAAGGGGATGGATTTGAGTGCTTTGGTCTTAGCATTCCTCATGCCTCGGCCTTCTCTGTACAGGGAACCAAGAGTGGCTTTTCCTATGAGGTACTGACTATGCTCCTAGGGACTGTGATGGGGGGACCTGGCTGATCCCTTTGCACCCTCAACTACCTGTGCCCTTCCCCTTGGCCCTAGCACCCTCCTCTTTCCTTGCCCAGATAATTCTGGTGACTTTAGTCTAACATGTTGGTTTGCCTGATCCTCTGCCTTATGACCTTGTACTGTGTGTATTGGGTATTTGGCACAACTTCAGACTGCTCATTTCTTGGCAGCTCCTTGCATTTCCCTACCTGGTCCTCTATGAATCAAGGCAATGAAAGGTCGTGATGCTTTCAAAGCCTTAAAGGATCTTACCCAGCATATGTTAGACAACGAAGGGTTCTGGGGGGCAGCAAGTCTTGGATGAGGAAATCTCATGGGAAATTAAAGTTGCTTAAGAATGAAGACTCCATTACCGTAGATGTCAGATTGCTTTTTCTACTTGCTAGAGGACAGAGCCTGATCTAGGGGGTGACTTCTAACCTCAAGTCTCTAAAATGGCTCAACTCAGATTGTCTTGTTTCAAACTAGTCCCACCAGAGATTACAATGAAATACTGTTGGTATCAAGGAGCAAAGCAAGATTGGTGTACCTCCAATTACCTGTATGTACCAGAAACTAATTCAGTGAAATATCAAGGAATACCCTTACTTTGTAAACATGGTCATGTTGGCTTCTGTTCAGTGACACGCTTGCCTCCTGTGGCGTTCATCCCTGGATATTTAGTGTCTCCTGTTTCCTCGGCTCGGTGGCAAGAAGATGGAACAGCATTTTGCTTCCCATCTTGGATTATGAATGCCAGTCAGCAGCTGAGATTTCGTATTGATGAGCTTAACTTTAGGAAAAACTTCACATAGAAGATAAAATACAGTTAAAAGTAGACCTCAGGCACAGAATCGTGTTCCCCTTCAGGGCATTCTACACCTGGGTCTCAGAGGCCAGATACTCCTGTTAACTGCAGTCTGTCATGCTGATGTTCTACCCTGTGCTCATTCATTCTCACTTGTTCTGTGCTTAGGGGCGCTATGGGTGCTGTGGTCACTACTAGCTCAGTAGCTTCTAAGCTGCTATTGCAACCACAGGGCCTCATTTCTCACCTGTCTGTCCATTGCAGGTCAGAGTGGCCGCCACCTTGTGTGCATGTCTGTGGTTCTTGTCAGGTGACTTGTAGCTGGGGCACTGGCTGGCACTGAACAGAGTTCAGTCCCAGGGTAAGCTTCAAGTTTTGAATGTGCTAGTCAGGAATGGACAGTACCTCCACCCTTGCTTTGGTTCACATACAAAATGGGATGAGGCGACTAAGAATCTTGTGACTAATTCTATAAAGACACACCTGTTCCCTTAACACAACTTCCCAATGAATGGTCTCATGGTTCACATTGAGAGGATGGATGTGATAAAATCCTTGCATATCCAGAGCCAAATTGGTTTGTCTATGGTTCCCCCAGTCAAACCAAATAAGTACATCGGATGCCATTGACTTGGCCGGGCTAATAGCTCTGGGGTTGTCGAGTTGGGCTTATATCATGGGTAGTGTGTATTTCCAGTGAAACTCGAAGGGAAATCGGCATCTTGCATTGACTTTGTGCTTTGGGTAAGAACATGCGTTGATGAAGGCTGTGGGAAATTAACAGTTTAGATGCAAGACTGGGAAGATATAATTTCTTAGATGCAGATCTTGGAGATGGCAACACAACCCTCCTGCCACCATGGCTTAGAAAGGGGTTTTGAGTAACATTTGCTCCTGGCCATGGTGGGTGTGTTATAGACAAAACTGTGAGTGAGTGAAAGCAGTCAGTGGCCCCAAGTTTACTCTGAAAGGTAGTAACTCCAGGGGACACTTCAAATTTCTGGATAGATTGTGTTGTAGCATCTCTATTCAGGTAAGCTATGTAGAGGTCTCTCTTGACTTGCATATGCACTTGGGGTTGTACACAGAAAAGTGAGACCAAAGATACTGCTCCCTCAGACTTTCATGTTTCAATTTAGCTACTGAGATGTTGTCATTGAATAAGTGACATTTTGGGACTTATTCCCTAGGGAAACGCTTGGGCCATCAAGCACTGAGTGGGACCAGGAAGCACTTAATCATGATCTGGGATTTATCAGTATAGTTCTCAAGGGATCAACAAGGAGGATGTCTCTGCCTCCTGCAAAATGAATCCAAGAATCCAAATCTACTGTAGTCATTTCTAAACCCCCAGAGACCAAGCTTCTCTTCTCAACCTAGATTATGCTACAAATCTCAGGGCACACTGTGAACATGAGCTTCTCTACCACTTGCCATGCCCAGTTCTTCTTTATATACCATATTGTATCACTACCAAGTCAAGTAGCTAATACTGGTGACTGAAATGTTCATTTCCCCCCACATGGACAATGAAGCAAAATGTCTTTATATTAACAAAAGGCTTGGAATTTCAATCCAGGTGTACAATGCCAAAGTTGGCTTTTTTCATTTACCTACATGGAAAAGAGAAAGTGATTCATGAAACTCATACTACCAAGAGGAGAGTGGAAAGATGCCTCAGGCTTACAGCTACCACAGATACTGTTATAAGTGCTCTTGCATGAATGACATGGAGTCATTGGAGAAGTACGGCAGCTGGGGGATAGAAAACTCCAACCATCACCTTTTGAGGTTTAACCACAACATTGTTTAACTGCCTCCTGTTTTGTTTTTGTTTTTTAAACAACCATAGGGTAAGGGAAAAACAAAATAGGATTAAAGAGGGAAAATACAGTAAGGAAATCATGGCTGAGTCAAGGAATGAAAGGATGAGCAATTCTTAAATTTGTCAGTCTCAGCTTATTAGTCCCATTTGGTCCTTAAAAACTTGCATGCAAAACAAATCTCCAAGCCAGGTGTGGTGGTGCACGCTTGTAATCCCAGCATTCGGGAGGCTGAGACTGGAGGATCTGGGTTCGAGGCCAGCCTCAGCAACCTAGTAAGGCACTCCACAACTTACTGAGATCCAGTTTCAAAATAAAGAATAAAAAATAGGACTGGGGGTATAGCTTGAAGGTAGAATGCCTGAGTTCAATCCCCAGTACCTAGAAGAGAAGAAAGAAAAAAAACGCCACTTGAGTGGGAAGCTTTTGCAACTCCAAAGCTGAACCAAGGTGACCTTTTAGAGCTTGATGAGTAAGAAGGCTTCCAACAGAAAAACCATGGCTGCAAAACGAAACTGCAGAAAGAGGAGCCCTCAGAGCTTGTCTTATAACTCCTGGTGCCTAGAACATGAACACCTAACACTAAATGTCCAGGTAATGGCACTTGTTAAACTGAGACTTGAGTTGGAAAAGTAAAATACTACAAAACATGACACCTCGACTAATGTTCCTTTTTCCAGCTTTCTTTGGCATCAACTGTCCTAGTTGTCTGTTTAAAGCTGACCCACTGCTGTTCCTCACTGATCAGTTTTTCCCCAAAGTGGCTGCACCCACTTGGAGGCTAGAGACAAATGTGCAGCTGTGTATTTACCTGCTGAGCACCTCAACACTGCTTGTAGCTTGATGTGCTCATGTCCATCTTCCTTTGGAACTTAGGCTGTAGCCACCACATGTGCATGCATCCAGCAGGGGTGGGGTACCTCAGATGATGTGCCTAGGACCATCACCTGTGCTACTGATGCTCAGCATGCTTGCTGTGGAGATGATCTCCGAAGATTCAGGGGCCTGAGGTAGGTGCCATTGAGCCTAGGGCTCTCAGGTCTGACAAATCCAGTACTGGCACCTGATCAGACAGAGCACTGGGGAGTGGGAGGCATCAGGAGATTGACTGTCATGGCTGTGGAACACTGGGTTCTCAGAGTTGTTCTCTCCTCCGTGCTTGCTTTAGCTGTCAGATCTTATGAGTGACTTGAACCCACTTCCACTTCCCATCACCCATAGCTAGCGATTGTGTTAAAGACCACAGTGAGTTGTATGGTTTGGGTGATCCTTGCACTGAGCCTCAAATAATGCCTGTTGGAGGCAGATGCCCAAAATCCACTAAAACATCCCTAAAGAATAAAAGCTAGGCACAGTGGCACATGCCTATAACCCCAGGACTTAGGAAGCAGAAATGGGAGGATGGCAGGTTGGAGGCCAGCATTCACAACTTAGGAAGGGCCTCCAACTTAGGGAAACCCTGATTTAAAAACACTGGGAGTGTAGCTCAGTCAGAACACCCCTGGGTTTAGTCATCAATACCACAAAAATAAACATGCTGTTGCTTCTCACATCACATTTATGCCTTGTATGATTTTGTTCTCAGGTCAAAAAGGAACCATTAAAGCTCCTGGAGAGCCTGTGAAGATGCATATTATCACCCACAGTTTACGCCAGGCACTATCACTTTCTATCTATTGTAAAATAGTGCCTGCAAGTGACCCTAGTTCCCAAACAAAAATGTGATCCAATCTGGTGTTTCTGAGTAGTTCGTGTCGGGGGCCCAGACTGGCCAGCTGGACCTCGCCTCTAGATGGCGCCTGGCAGAGTACCAGAAGCAGCTGCAGGTGAATATCATCTTAGGGCTGTGCCATATCAGAGCGCATGCACCAGTACGCAGGAGGTGTGGCCAGGCCAGGTGAGAGCTGTATGAGACACCTTGCGGCTTGAGGCCTGGCGCAGCTTAAAAGG
>PVLC010000662.1:40964-77342 GCA_004027655.1 Graphiurus murinus | reverse complement strand
AGTAGTAAGAGAAGAGGAGGAGTAGGAGTAGTTAGTGGTCGGGTGGCTGTTGCTGTTGAGAGCCGGAGCTGAATCTAGGCCTGGTGCAGAGCTAGCTAGAGCGCGCGGCTAGCTGGCTAGAGATCTGCAAGATAGCTGCTGGGGGAAAAGCTGGTTGGGAAGTCGCTGGAGAAGTTCTGGGAAGAAATGTTGTCGGTTGCTGGTGAAAGGTGGTTTGCGGAGAGAGGGGGTTAGTTGGAAAGCTGTAGGAAAAGCACTATTTGGAAAGACAACCTCTGTATTGTGTTTGTTACCGTTTGTGCAACGCTTTGATCCCAGAAGGAAAAGAGAGTTATAATAAAAGAGGTTCGAACCAGTAGCATTTAGCCGGCGTCTTTTATTGGGGCCTCATGGCTGAGGGTTCAGCCTGGGGCGCCCGATAGTTCGAACTTCACCGGGTTGACATTCCAAGAGATTGAGGCTCTCCACTAGCTGTATTTTGGACTTTTGCCTAAAAGCAGGTGGAGGCTGTGGACCAAACTTGACTGAGTACATGTTGTAAGAGGTGCACTGTAGTTCCCAGCTCCATGAAAGATGATGGTTAGAGGCTCTGTGTGGCTCAATGTAGAACCAAAGTGGCGTTGGCTCCTCCAGGTTTAAATTAGTGAAGTTTCTTTGGAAAAGGCACATGTACCAGCTGGAATAAAACTAAGAATAACAAACTATCATTGTAGTAACTACAGCTCCACTTTCTTAGCATAGTCTGGAGTAATTCCCATTAACTAGTGTTAAGTACATTATAGTCTATCCCATGATGTGTGGTTGGAGCTTTGGAGTTGTGGAAATTAAGTTGAGGGGCTCTGGAGCTACAGACAGGTGACAGTGGGCTGCCTACAAGTTCTCATGTCAAAGGGGGCTGCATTTGATGGCATTGCCAAAGGCAAGATGGTAGAGGAAAGGCATATAATGTGCTACCTTTCCAGGAATTCCTGCTGACTGTGGCAGAATTGGAGGAAGTCCTGGAACTGTATCACAAGTCAGGAATTGGGCTCACTGGGTACACACCCTACTATCCATATAGTCTGCCTTAAGAAGCAACTGCTGCTTCTGTGGTAGTTCAGCATGGGTACATCAGGGCCACAGGAAGGCCATTGTACAGAAGAGGTCTGGGTAAGGCCAGCTGGTGGTCATAGTGCCTGCCACAGTGCAAGTGTGCCTGGGCACCTGTGTTCTGCAGCAGCCCCAGGTGTACACAGAGCTGTGTATTCACTCCCCATGATTTGTCCTATGGCCTGATTCCAAGGTTGGGAGTTAAATCTCCTTTAACGTGGCATATGAATGTCTTGCAGGTGTGTTCACTAAGGAAGTTAAGAGTCTTTGAGAAAGGAAATGACCAACAGCCTGTATTGTTAGGCGTCTGCTGTCATTAATACAAGATGTAACTGGGCATATTTCTGCAAAGAAGACATTGAGTTGGTGGCAGAAGTCACCCTGGCCTTTTAACATTGGCTGCAAAATGAGGGGGACTACAAGCTTTCCTTTGTCTCATGAGAATGAGTGAAGACCTGCTCTATCAGCCCAGTGGAAACCCCACATCTCAAATTATCCTTGGGTCCCAGTCACTAAAGGGAACTACACAGCATGTGTTCCCTATTTTCCCCTGTTATAACACGTGGATCTGATACACACAGGGAAACGCAGTGTCTAATCTCTAGTGGGGTCTTGGTCACCTCCAGACAAATGGCTGGAAGGACCTTAAAGACAACCCATGCTAACCCAACTCAGGATTCTCATCTTAAGATTTTTCTTGCCAAGTCCTGAATTTAATATCACTGTAGACTGATTATCTCAATTCCTTCTGTAGTCTGATTTTAAGATCTTATTCCAAGAAGAGCCTCTTCAAGCTGGCTACTATGACTCAATATTCCATGTTGACTTCAACTTAGGCATAATATTGCCTATGCTCACCTTGAATTTCTCCAGACCTATAATTGGCTTCTTATGTGCTTTGTCCCCTTTGAGTAGGAATTAGTATTTAGTGGGCTCGCTGCACTAGGACTTTCCTTGAATAAACCATGAAACATACAGAACTCTTGTGACATAGTCCCCACTCATAATCTGGCTATTTCAGCAATCCCAAGCTCTTAGGTTATCCTGTCCAAACGGGTGAGCTGATAATGGAGCAGAAACGTTGCAATACACGCCCATCCTGGAAGGTGTGCGTGATGAGGGACCCACTCTCCTGTCCCACTGAATGACAAGCTGGTTTGCCTCTTGTAGAGAAGTTTTTTTCCTCAAACTGTAGTGCCATTCTTGGGTCAGATACTCCTGTGGAGAGAGGATCAAACTCCCCCTGGGCAAAGAAACTTCAGTCACACTAAATCCTCAGAGTGCTTTGAAAGCATGTAGTGACCCTCACTGGTGGCAATAGCACATGGGGTGTGGCCTTGCCACTCCAGTCGTTCACAAATGTGACAGTCCCTTGTCTGACTTCAACTCTGGGCTGTGTGGACATGGAGTTACTCCACTCCAGTCTCCTGTGTATATAGCAGCCTGAGACATTTGACATTCGCTAGTGGATGTCAGCTATTATCCCCAGGGCTAGCACAGATCTTTCCTTGAATGTGAACAAAGATCTGTGGAAATGACAGGTGCCAGTTGTATATGAGCCTGGATCTCCGGGATTTCTAGACCTTTCAGCTCTTAATTTTGGAAGCTGCCGAACGAGAGGCATTTTTATGGGGGGGGGGGCAGCTGAGCAGCTTCAGTGAGACGGACACAACTGTTCCTCCTGATGTGATCTGTCCTGTCTTCCAGCTTTTGAAGACAACAGCTTCTTCTGCACCCAAGCTTTGTGATCCCAGACCACCAAACTATGCTATTTGAGTTGAGCAACTGAATTTTTCCCTTCCCCCAGGTCAGGGAGGAATTCTGTGAAAGGATGCTTTCTCTAGATGGGGAGTGTGGATAGGCAGGGAACACCTGCAGTTTCCTGATCTGTCAAGAGAACCATAACCTCCCTTCTGACTTCTGAATCATCTTGTCAGATCTAAGGTTAGAAGCTCCTTTGTGGCTTTCCCAGGTGTGGAACTTAAGACCCTGAAGGGCAAGTAAAAACACTCGTGGTACACGTGTCCCCAGGTGCTGCAAGACAAAGTTCAGTTGCATCCCTTGAGGGATTTTGCATGTGTGTAGCTCTAGGAGAGAGAAAAACACTTGGCTTCAGTGGATGACTTATCAATGAGAGTTCTTATCAGCTGGGAGAACTACATCCTTTATAATCTATGGCTGACCTAAAAAGCCTATTCATGTTGCTGTGGCATCCTTTTCTGGCTTCTTTGGGTCTTTCTCCAGAGAGACAGATGGGATACAATGTCTAGCAATGAGCTTTTTCAGGCTAAAGATGTACCACATTTGATGATCATGATAGGATTCTCAGTCCAGCTTTTCCATACTTGTTTAACTCTTGACTAAAACAAATGCAGCTGCATCTTTCACATATCTGGGCAGGACCTATAATTGACACCTGAAACCAGAGAAGCACCTGCAACTGAGGCCAAGTCAGAAGCCTAACTTCAGATACCAGGTGCTAAGGAACGCAAAGCTAATCCTTTCTACTCCACAGCTCCCATCCACTTCCTAACTTAAATTCAGAATCTGGTCCTGAGAATAGGGAGTGACTTGGTATCTTCGGGCCTCAATAGGTCAATCTCTTGAGGGAGGGAAAGGCTCTTGTTGGTATCTTCTTGGTCATCCCTGTGAGCATCACTGTTCTTTGATCGTTTCTCCTTCATCCTGACTGCTCAGGTCTATGGCAGAGCAAGCCCTTTGCCAGTGTTGGCATGATCCTGAATTTCCACCCTGTTATAAATAGGAATCCCTCATTAGTATGAAGGGTTGTCATGGGAATGTATCACAGCTGGGAAACAGGGTTTCCTAGAGTTGGTCTCTCCCCTATGCTTGCTTTAGTTCAAATCTTATGAGTGACTCCACCAACCCAATTCTTCCACTTCCCATTGCTAGAAGACTTTAAGAAATGAAGACTGCAGTGAGTTGTATGGTTGGGCAATCCTTGCTCTGAGCCTTCAGTAATGCAATTTGTTGCCAGATGCCCAAATGTTCACTAAAACATCCCTAAAGAATAAACAGGTGACCAGGTGCAGTGGTGCATGACTAACCTCCCAAGTCCTCAGATTATGAAGCCAGGAGGATCAAAGGTTAGAGGCCAACCTTCACAACTTGGCAAGGCCCTTCAACAAAGGGAGACCCTTTTTGGGGAGAAAAGGGTGAGTATAACTCAGGCAGGATACCCCTGGGTTCAACCCTCAGTACCATACCACAAATAAAAGTATGTTAAGCATGAAACTCTGGTCCTTGCCACGGTCACTTTCACAGCAGACAAGTGGGATGCTATGTTCACCAAGTAAATGTCCTTGGTTTGCCTTAGCTATCTTGGCACCGATGCAAGCCCACTGTCACGAGCTCAAGATTTCCACAGAATCTTTAGATACGTCTATATTGGCGAAAAAGAGTGCATTGAGGTCTCTAGAGGGTGCCATGTTTGTGTAGGCTGTGAATACTTCCACACCCAAGAAATGAAGTGTAGTGCACAAGCTATGGGAAGTAAAAATTTGAGGTTTTTTGTATTTTTTTTTTGTGTGGTACGGGGGATTGAACTGAGGCATTTTACCTTCGAACTACATCCCCAGCCCGATTTTTTATTTTGAAACAGGGTCTCACTGAGTTGCGGAGTGCTTTACTAGGTAGCTGAGGCTGGCCGTGAACACGGATCCTCCAGTCTCAGCCTCCCAAAGCTGGAATTACAACCGTGTGCCACCACACCCGGCTTTGAGGAGCTTTGTGTAAAACTTTAGAATTCAGCATCTTGTGGTCTCCTGGATGGTTTGCAAAGTGTCTAGTTTTCTTCACTAAAAACTGTTATAAACTACAGAACTAGACAGATGAGTAGTTCAACTCAACTGAGAGTGACCCACATAGAACCACGACTGTTATCTTTATCCACTTCTAGCAATCATCAGACCCTAATTTCACAATACTGAGACATGTGTGCATGTGTCAAACCAACTTCAGACAAGCAAGACCTTCATACCCCACAGCAACTGAATTCCTTAACATCAATCTTTAGTCAGACTTCAAATTCTGAAAATGCATAGTTTTCCTGTGACTCAAATCGGGACCCCAAACTGAGCCACACACTTGAGTGGCCAACACAGTGTTCTGTAAATGTTGTAGGGAGTTTTGGTTCTATCTTATCACCTGACTACACCTTTTCCTACACAGGATGAACATCTCCTACAGCCACCTGTTTATTCCTATGGCTCTCTAGAAAGTTCTTATATTTTCTGGAAGATACAGGCATTCCCACACTTAGATTTTCATTTTTCCACCTGATATTCTCTACTCCTATCTGGTAGCACTAATGTGGAAAATTCTATCACCAAGTGTAGCTGGAATTGAGGACCTGGAAGATGAGGAAAGGGTCTCAGTCACTGGGCACCAACGTTGCAAGCTATGGCATTGACTGAGCTGAAGGATTTCGAATAGTAGCTGAGCTGGTTCTGACCTTACCAGTGCATGCCTTTTGGGGCTTTTTTCCTCAAATTCCTTCCCCAGTTTTAAGGGCAGAAGTGGGCTTCCCACTAAACCTGGCTTGGGTCAATTCTGAGAATACAATGTGTAGTGACCTCAGTTTGGGGGTGATGAGGAAACTGCTTGTGTGGTTCTAGGGGAACGCTCAATCTCTTGTGATACCGAGGTGGTTGGAAACCTGAAAATCAGGCGCAGGTGGGCACTTGTCACCATGACTCCTGAGAGGCATCTGCACATAAGTACCATCTTGTTCTGGAGACTTCAATCCAAGAGTAGCTGAGAGGGTAGTAGCTGAGGTTAAGAGTAGCATTAAGCCAGATGGTAGTGATGCATACCTGTAATCGTACTTGGGAGGCTGAGATGAGGATCACACATTCAAGGCCAGTCTAAGCATCTTAGTGGCTATTTCAAAATAAGGAAATAGGACTTGGGGATGTAGTTCAGAAACAGAATGACCCTAGTTCCAATCCCCAGTACGACATGCACAAAGTAAGCCTGAACAGCCATGACAAGATTCTGAAAATTGGCCCCTCGTAGGGGTTGAAATGGGCAGCCTTAGAGACTTCATGCTAGGGAGACTGAGATACTGCTGAGCTGCTCCACCATTAAGGCTCTTTGAATAACTGCTGCTTGAGCGTCTCTGGATTGTGGGGGTATTGATACTTGGAAAACACAGGTGTTCACACTATTGTCACAAACTGACAGACCAAGAAGCATCTCCAAGAAAATGCTAATGTGGTTCATTGGGGATGGTTAGCAAGGGACCTCTTGGTACTTGGGATGCTAAGACTACAGGGCAGATGGTTTTTATATACATTGTCTACCACAGTCCGGACACTCATGACTTTTCAGAGGCAGTGAAGAGACACTGAAAACTTGTCTTGTACCTGAGGTCTTAGTAGCCTAATGACCTCACTATAGAAACCATGAACTTCTGCCAGAATGGAGGGATTATTCCATGAAAAACAAAACTGGAATCTTGGCTCCTCCCAACATGAAGGGATAGCATCTCCAAGAATAGATGTTGCATTAGATACTCTTTTCCTGACATCTCGTTTACTCAATGCCTTTCAGGTTATCCAGAAAGGGGAAAGTGATGAGAACATTGTCACTGACATATAGAGGACAAAGGAATCAATATTCTTTTGGAGTTGGAATTGTTGCAGAGAAACAATCTTTCATATATATGTCAGCCCTGATGGCAATTCTGAGAGGACTCTAAAGAGGAAGCCTGGAAGGCAAAGCAAGCTGATAATGGAAAGGTTGTGTCTCCTTGCATTGTCCCCTCATAGAGGGGACTTTGGAAATGCACGGTCCACTGGAGGTGGTTTCTGACCAGAGAAGACATGCAGGTGACACTTGGGCCTCACATGCTGCATCTGATCAGGCACAACTGGCGAGACTCGCGCGTAGGGGCAAGGCTGCCTCACTGTTATCTAGTTCCTCCAGGGATGTGGTGTAAGTGCTTGGGGCAAGTAGGTGGTTAAGATGGCAATGTTTTCTCACAGTGGAGAAATGCTGCCAAGCTGCTTGTGGAGCAGCCTGGGAGAAACCAGGATGCAAAATTCTGAAAGTGGGTGAGATTACAAGGTGGGAAAGGGAATTCAAGTAAATGCACAGGGATATATTGTATCCTGAGGATGTCCCAGCAACTCTCTGCCAAAGCTGTTGTACATGGCAGCTCTGGTTTTCCAAGATGCTCCTTGGCAGCAGATGGGCACTTCCCAGGATGGTTATGTTGCACAGCAGTGGTGCCAAGACCTGCGGTGCCTAGAACTCTGGAAGCTGGCATTTGCTCATCCTTATACAACTCTTTGTGTATCAGCGGGAGGGGGGGACTATCGGGTGGAAGTTCAGATGACTTTGACTTTCTAGTCTGGGTGGCCAATGTGTTCTAGGGATTAATACCTGAGGAAACAGGATTGGGCAGGCAGAAGGGGCTCTGTTGTGTGCACTTGACGAAAACTTTAGCTTTCATGAAGATGTTCAGAAGAGGGGATGACATGAGTCATCAGGCAAGAACATTAGGCAGCCTGTCTGACTAGGTCACTGCCAGGCATGTCTGAAAATAGGCATGACCTAGAAGTCTGATCTTTTGTAGGCCTGGAACAGTCCTCATCCCCATGGGTTGACTACTAAGTGCTGACTGATGCCAAGTGAAGCTTTCAGATTGCAGGGCATAAGGGCAAATGAGAAACCCTATCACAGCTCTGTCACAATTACTGAACAGAAGCTTATCAACATTGAGATTTTTCTTAGGTTCCTTGACTGCAGATTCCTTGCATGGTGAGGGACTCTTAACAGACCACATGGCCTCCCATCTTTAACAACAAAAATGAGAACTTGTACCAACCAGTATGTTAGGATAGAGGTGGTTGGTTCTGTTTTGCTGGGGATTAAACCCTGGACCTTGCACATTTGAAGCCCATAATCAACCACCAAGCTACCTATCAGCCCTGAGCTGGTAGATTTTTAAAAAGGAAATCACAGAATTTAATTGAACATACCCTCATGAGCACAGTAGAAAGCATAGGTACTTTGTGATTCATAACCTAAAATGTGTTTTGTAGGAAGAGTCTTTTACTGAATATCCCTAAGATAAAAATATTGCCATTTCCCAAGACCTCTTTGCCTCATTCAGTTAGACTCCTGATCAAAAAACAAGCATCAAACTGTTATATAGACACTCTACCAAGGTGAGCATTGTCATTTGTGCAAATGATGCCTTTTCCTATAATTTTTGTAAGAAACTATTTTTGGTCAGGAATCGGTCTTTCTGATATTTGACCAAGAAAGTGGGATCCAAACTGGTGTCCTGAGTACCTGGTGACTTGTTAATGTCACCAGGGGCTTCATGGGCTATGTTGGGATCTTACTGTATCTAAAACTAGCTGAGTTTGTAGATGAAGCCAAGTACAGCTGGACTTGAGTATAATTTACAAAGCTATTTGTACTTGCCACTGCCATTTCTACTGACTGATGGTTGGGATCTGGAACCAAAGTGTGTTCCTTGCCTACCAAGCTCAAATCCATGAGGCTTTCCTGTTTAGGAGCACAAGTGCCCGCTGGAACCAGAATGAAGAGCAAACTGCCCTGTAGTTAGTACAACTCTGCTTCCTACCACAGTCTTGGGTGTTTTTCAGTTGGGTGGCATATTCCTTTTTTCAATCCCATGGGCCCGTATTGGATCTGGGGAGATGGAGCATTATAGCCAAGATGTGGTGGAGCTTCAAATGGAGAGGTGGCAGAGACAAGTCGGCCTTTTACAGACTTAGTATTACACAGCTCCGGGAAAGAGCTGATCTTTGCGGTATTGTCCCCAACAAAGGTGTGGTGTGAGGGAAAAGATGTCTGCAGCACCTTGTAGTTTGCCCAGCCACCCCTATAGACTGCAGCGGCACTGGAGGAGGAAGCTGGGCACAAAGTATGACAAAGGAGGGGAAAGGAGAAGGCTGGATATGGGGCCTTCTTGGGTGGGGAACACATTGAACTTACCAGACATGCATTTAGCGCCGTAATAACTATGGCTGTAATAGTTCTGCATGGACAGGGGAGGTCTGCCAAGAGGCATCAGTCATGAACAGGATGGACCATGATAGATGCAGAGATGGCTGTGGTCATGGTCCTGGAGCCACCATGCCCAAGCATATTTCTAGCCACGTGCTTGCAGACATGTCTATTGGAGCTGCACAGCTATGTGCCATGCAACCTGAAAAGGGTGGCTATTGGTTAACCATGGTGTCCAGATCTGTCTAGAAAACTTCCTGGATGACCATTTCCACTTCTCCTAGGATAGTATTATATGTTCAGAAGCCTAGTACAGTGAAAGCAGCCTGATGGCTCATAGCTATACCTAGCTCCCTGGAAAGAGAAGCAGGACTCAGATGAAGTGGCCTCATCTCTTCCTCACTTGGTATCATTCTTTCCTCCTTGAGATGCTCTCTGGCCTATCAACTGGCCAAACGTTTGGGGGTATCACTGACTCTTGGACCCATTGGCAATAAAATGCCATCTTGAATAGATAAGCCCGTATAATGCTGACCTGCCTTAGCTCTTGATCATTCTTTTCTAATTGACTATTTGTCCCCCCCAAAAAAATGGCATGGGAAGATGTGCTCTGGTTTGTGCATAGAGGCAGAAAAGTTCCATCACCATGAAGTCTTCCTCACAGTGGTGGCTCTTACACATGTGGAGCTGGCATCACAGACCTGTTTGTTGACCTTGCCTTATACACAAATCCTGTTTGCTATTTCCTTAATTGGTATTGTCCAAATATTAATTTTCCTTGTCCTTATAAGAGCGCCCTTAGGCGTCATGCTACATTTGCAGGTAACAGCCCATGAAGTAGCCCCACTGCTTGTGGCTTCAGCTCTGGAAACCACTTTCTCTGCTGCTTTGCAGTTTCCAAACTGACCCTTAAGAGGGACTAAAAGGGCTAAGTGTGTACCACAATTGACCTCTGTCTCGTGTTACTCCATGTGGATCTAGCACATCAAACATGTGGAGAAAGGCAGGGTCTGATTTCCAGTAGTCCTTCACCTGGGTCACCACCAAACAGACCTCCCAGAAAAATGGTGGAGGCTTTTCCCCCCGAGTCTGCATTTCCCCCTCCAAAACTCATAGGTTAGTAACAAAGGAAAAACCTAATGCCAGGCATGGTGATGCAGGCTTGTAATCCTAGCACTTGAGAGGCTGAGACAGGAGGATTGCAGGTTCATGGCCAGCCTACTTAGTGAGGCTCTTCTCACAAATTAGTGAAACCCTGTTTCAAAAGAATAATAAATAGGGCTGGAGTATAGCTCAGAGGTAGAATGCCCCTGGGTTCAATCCCCAGTACCACAAAAGTCACTGGTTTCTCCACTAACCAGGTGTAGGTCAAACAACATCTTGGCAAGAACCCACACAGCTGGTGGATGCTTAGAGTCAAAGGCACATGTCAAGAGCTGTCACTGTTGCAGGCAGGGGTTTGAGAACATCTATTTGCAAGGTACCTCTTATTTATGATTACTCTAGGACAAGTAATACCCTTGGAAATAGCTCATCTAACTTCACAAAAATCCTTCATTGATTGACTTTTTCATGGATCAATTAGGTAGAAACTTTTAACTTTAACATTTAATCAGTGCCCTCCTTCCTCCTTTGAATATCATCATAGATTGAGAATGTCGAACACTCATACTCATACTGTTAGGATTCATTGTCCAGCAGGAGTCCTTGGCTGCTGACCCATAATACCCTACATTACCAGTATACTTATTTTATGCCACAACTTCGTCCATCCTGGAGTTTTCCTACTCCTACCCATAACTCGCCTCTATCAGTGAGGAAAATCCCTGGAAACCCATGTAAGTACTGACTGGGTTGTAGCTCTAGGCAATTAAGCTTAAATGTAAAATTAAGCTGAAGCATTGTAGAACAGTGGTGAGAAATACCCATCTGGTTCAATCAGAAATGATTCTGAAGGACTTGGAACTCAACCCAGAAGACTGTTCTCTGCCACTTCTGTATATGGTCAACTGTTTGCCTTGAAAGGGAAGCTTAGTGCTATTAGACAATGAAGAGGAATCTGCCACTTCATTATGGTAATTCAGTTCCTAGCTCAGTGTTCATTGATCCTATGGGAATCAAGATGGAAATGATCATGAAAGGATCTGTTGCTTTCCTAATCACCTCTTTGATTAAGCCAGTAGTTTGATCAGTCAGATTTCCCAATTGTATACTTAATCACTGTCCCTTAGCATTGTTTGGCCATCCATGTCAGGCTATAGTACCACCAAGTGCAAATGCATGGATTGATACTGAGTTGATGCATTACAGGGCATGTCCGGGCTTAGGCTGAGCTTACTGAGGGAGTGATTCTCAAACACCAGCTGAATGATCTGGCCTGTCTTTAGGGATGATTTGCAAGTTTCTGGTTGCTTCCTCCTCTACTAACTTAAAACCATAGTATTCTTTTTGAGTCAGACTTTTGAATACAACCAAGTTTCCAATGGGCCAACAATAAGTCTCATTATCAAACCTCAGGAAGGTGCTTGCAGATTGACTCGAGTGTGACTCTCCTTGGTGGCAATGCAGAATTGTGTGTGCCCTTGCCGCTTCCCAGCCTCCAAAGGTAAATCTGACAGCCCCTTGATTGACTTAAGCCCAGGGTAATGTGGAAATGTGGCTACTCTGGTCATGTATCATTGTCTGCATGTGCTAATTTTAAATCTTCATTGCTTGTGAGTTCCTATTAACCCCAGGCTAGACAGACAGTTCTTGACTGATCAGAATTGTGGACAAGACTTCAGATGGCAATCTGTTAGGTATCGGATTGGCATGGGTCTCATAAATTTCCAAACATTAGGTGACTCATCAAGGGGAGGAGTATTATGATGGAGCTGAGAGACCCCTGAGACTCTGCTTATGTGGGATGGGTACAGAAATGTGTTGTCATCTTCCAGATTTAAGCATAAGGGCTTCCTGTAATCCCAAGCCTTATGTGTACTGAAACCACCAAAATATGGCTTTCCAAATAAGTGAAGAAAGTCCATGAGACAGAGAGGAATTCCATGGGGAAGAATGATTCTCATATAGGAGGAGATAGTCCAGGAACATTTCCAATGCTCAGTTGAGGTTCTTGACTTCATTGAGAACTCTGCTCCTCTTCTCTTGTAAACTTAGACCTCCAGGATCACATACAGGCCTCAGCATTTTGTGTTTAGAATTTGAGCCCCCAAAGGGCAGACAATGGCACTAACATGTTGATTCACTGCAAGACAAACCTCAGCCAGCACCTTTGAGTGCTTGATGACATTTACTTGGGTATAGCTGAGAGACACTATTGGGATTCAGAAGGTCTTTGACATGGAAAATTTCACTTGAGGTGGGAAGAACTACATTTTTGGTTTTCTGACATGGAAACCCTGTTTCTGCTGTTGTGCGGTATGCTCTTATGGAAAGGGACTACATCTGGCATCTGTGTACGGGGATGCTGGGTCTTGGAAAGGCAGAGATAGTATTTGCCTGCGATGCCAACCTAGGGAACTGAAAACTCAGTGCAGAAGAAGCTAGACTGGGATCATCTGAAATATCCCTACTCCAAGAAATCTACATTTGGTCCTTGGGTGCGGACTGATTTGGAATCTGGGTGCACAAATACATATGTTTATCTGGAGGAGGATGGGGCTGCCATCTGGATTCCTCGGGGATCTATCTGGCTCTCATTCCCAGGTCAGTTCTTCCTCACCTTGACTCTGGAACACCTGTAAGTGCAGATCCAGTGGGGCCCTCCTGACTGCCAGGTTATTTTCTAGCATCAATATTATGTGTGGATATTTCGGCCCCTTATGCAACCCGAAGAGAAAGGTTGTCATTTCTATGGAAACTTTCGTAACAGACTTGGTATTGAATGTTCATAAAGTGCGAATGTCCTTGGTTTGCCATAACTCTCAGTAAATGCAATCTCATTCTCATGAGTTGAAGACTCCAATTGAAATCTAAACATGTTAGCAAAAAAAAAAAAAGGAAACATGCAGAGTTCTCTAGGTGACCTATTTTGAAAGACAGTTCATGCAGAATATTTGTGATACCGAGAGACTCCCCTTCCCTTGAATTATGTGACAGTGCAGATCAGGACCATGGAAAAGGTGAATATTTCAGGGAGTTTGTGTGTAACTATGTAAAATAGAACATATTCTGGACTTCTGTATGGTTTGCAAAGAATTATTGATTTTTCTTAAAACTTGCAGAAAGCAGGGCATGGTGGCCCATGCTTGTAATCCCAGTACTTGCGAGGATCTGGGTTCACGGCCAGCGTCAGCTACTTAGTGAGGCCCTCCACAAGTTACTGAGACCCTGTTTCAAAATAAAGAATAAAAAATAGGGCTGGGGGTGTAGCTCAGAGGTAAAATTCCCCTGAGTTCAATCCACAGTAACACACAAAAAAACCAACTTGCAGAAATCTGAGTAGTAATTCTGGTACTTGGGAGCCTAAACAGTATCACTCGCCAACTCAATGAGGCCTCATTTCAAAAACAGCTGAGCTACACCCTAAGTGCAATCCCCCGTACAATATACAATCTTGAAAGTTTCAAAATCACAGCCTTTAGGGCAGGGCAATAGCCTTACTCTGAGCATGTCAGCAACATTGATTATGGTGAGTCTCCATTCTTGTATCATCCACCCTTCTAGCAAAGCATCCCTGTGAAGCAAACATTGGACAGCCACTTCATATCACAACATGCATGCACAATTCCTAGCTTGAGACCATATTCATACCATCTTTAACATACCTTGTGGTGGTTCAGCCCTCCAGGCAGTGGGGTCAGGTGTCCCTCGATAGGTGTGGATTGAGATGAAGTCATGAGAATACGCTCACTCCCAATGCAGTGTTGAAGTGCATCTGTTTATTGCTTGTAGTAGCTGTTTTTTATACTCTTGTTTTTAGTGAGGCATATAGAACAGGAATTTTTACAGACTTGTTTTTCCAAAGTTGAGTGGGTACATCTTTAACTAGAAAAGGCATTTCCCATGGTATTTGATGGGATTAAGAAAACAGTAAAGGTTACAAAATATAATACATATATAAACATTCTTTTAGTACAAAGCAGTGTTGAAGGTTAACAATGAATATTCTCTATTCATTAGTTTAAATCTTTACTAATTGTTTAGCTTCTTTAAGCAGTGTCATTTTTTTTTCAGGCACCTAGAGAGTTAATGTGTGGTGCAATTCCAGAGAGACAAGAGGAGGAAGTGAGGAAGTGGGCAAACTCTGTCTTAAAACCTTCTTTACTCAGATAAAATAGTAGACCTAAATCTCTTTGGCTTATTTTGTTTCTAACTAGGCCTAGGTGACCCTAGTCTTGAAGACAGTTCACATGGAATTCTTGACACTCCAGAGATTCCTCTTCCTCTGAATTATGTGACAGTACACAGAGCAGGACCACAGAAAACCTGAATATCTTGGAACTTGTGCATAAGTATCTGGAATAGAGCACATCCTGGGCTTCTGTGTGGTCTGCAAAGAGTTCTTGATTTTGCTTTTTAAAACTTGCAGAAAGCTTGAATGTTGGAATTCTAGTATTTGAGAGTCCGTACCACAGGATCACAGGTTTGAGGCTAACTTCAGAAACTCAGTGAGACCTCATTTCAAAATAGAGCTAAGCTATACAACAAATGCAATCCCAAGTAATATATGTAATCCTGAAAGCTTCAGAATCACTACTCTAGGGTGGGCAGTGTCTACTCTGAGGATTAACCATGTTCGACAATATTGACATATGGTGTGTCTCTGTTCTTGTATCCTCCACACTTCTAGCCAAGCATCCCTGTGAAGCAAACACTGGAAAGCCACTTCATATCACAACATGCATACAAAATTCCTAACTTGAGACCATATTCATACTGTCTTTGACATTATGAAATAGCCAACAAAATTCCTTTATCAAATAACCCTTAAGCAGTCATACTTCAAGGTAGCATATATTCCTTGTACATGAATCAAATTTTGATCCAAATATAGTTCAAATTTGTAGCTAGTGGATTCTGCATACCCCTGATGTAGTGTTGTTTTTATCCCATGCTACATTTTTAAAATATCAGATGTCCACTATCTTGCAGACATAACATCTAGAGTGGTTTTGTCTCTTCACATGGCCCTCAAAGTTCTGTTCTCACTGTTTTCTTAAAACTGAGGTATACAACGTTTGTAGTTCATTTGCTTTTCCTTTGAGATTCCCTTGGCTATCCCTAGCTTTAGATAAGGAGTAATGGGGTGGGGAAATCCCAAATCTGCAACTCTCAAAAGACTTCAGTGACACTTGAGACTAGGTCAGGAGAAAGGAGTCTTGGTCACCGAATACCAGCTTTTCAAGACAAGAAATTGACTGAGCTATAAGGTCTTTAGTAGCACTTAGCTCTGATCCCAGCAAAGGATGCTGGGTATGAGGGTGAGCTACTTGACATCCTCCATCTACCACAGCCTAGCATTCACAGCTCTTCAGATCAGAAAGGCTGAAGGGCTTGTCCTGTTGACTCTAGACCTGACTGTTCTGTGGTACTAAAGAGTCCTGGTCACCCAGGAAGGTTTCAATGTGCACAAATAACAGATGAGGGAAAATGTTGGAAGGTGGACTCTAGCACTGCAAGAGACCCTGATGCTTCTCCCAGTTCCTGAACTCTGGTATGTGATCTGTCATACCTTAATGGCTTTATCCAAGGCAAAGAAGAAAATATAGTTGCTACAGAGAAGGTGGAGTAGACTGATACCCCGATGTGAGCTTAGAAATGCTACAGAGAAATGAAAACCACTAGATAGGTTTCTCCAGCACTGACTTCTTGAAAAGAGACCTGAGGAGGAACCTGGAAGGCCAAAGAGTCATAGAAGAAGGCCCCACCTCAGAGATCCTCTCTAAAGTCAAGGTCTTACCCAGGCTTGGTTCTAAGCCCTGAACAGGCAGTCCTATGAGACTTGGGATGGTGCCAGGAGAGATGTATTGTCCAGAGGGACCTGGTTTTGTCACAGCTCATTCTATAGATCTGAGTCAGAGGATGGTAAAGCCTTAACAGATGAATGGCATTCTCCTGACCCAAACTCCTCTGGAACGGGAAAGAAGTTGCCTTATGTTCAAAGTATCAGGAACACATGGAGGTGAGATGGACAAGGACAGTTCATGACCTCTAATGCAGAGGGCCTTCACATCATCTCCAAACACATCTGGAAGGCAGGACCCAAAGCAGGTCTACACTGATCCTACCAGCCATATAGTGTTCGAGTTCGAGTCTAACAGAATGTAGGATAATGCCTAAGTTATGCTAGACTCCCTGGTTCCTCCTGATAATTTGTTTCCTTCTGAAGTTGTGATTGATCATTACATAAAGACTTCTGTGGTACATCTTATGGTTTCCCCTCTAGAGGCACACTCAGCTTCCCCACCCTGGGCATGTGGGGATTGCTCCTTTGTGGAACAGAGAAAGCCATCCAACTTGTGTCTAGAACTTTCCATGAAGTCCCTTCCTGATCAGCCATGGAGTGGTTATTATAGATACTTGAAGGTAACTTGATCACACATCATGGGAAGCTTCAGTGGTAGCTATTGCTTGATCCTGTCTGTACGTGGTTTTGGGAGAATCGGCATATCTAACACAATGTTTATGGAGAGCCTTGATCCTGTAGACTTGGGCCTCACCCTGAAAGGCTTTAAGAGCATTGAAGAATCTATTGGCATTTCTTCCAAGGTAGGGTGCCAGGAATATGAAGTGGTTTCTTACGGAGTTCTGTCTAGAGGCACAGACCAGAGTGAGCCAACCATGGGAATATTGAGACACTTGCCTACTAAAGATGAGCAGCTTCCCAGGGTGAAGGTTCTTCTTTACAGTAATGTGCTGTTTTCCTAAATGAGCAAGTGATTGTGCCAGAGAATACCAGGTGTTCATCCTGTAACTGATCACTGAAGGTTTAACCTCCCACTTTGTCATCCACTTTGGGGATTATTGGCTCTGTGCATCTGGATCTGAGAGGACCTACAGCCCCACCTGTACCAGAGTAGTCTGGGACCTGGCTCTCGTAGTTTTGCCAGTAGGAAACCTTATCATGTGGTTTTCTCATTGACCTTAACTCTGCTCTATAAGAAGCATGGATTATCCTAAAAATGTTAAGGTTCTTGAGATTCTGGCCGAGTGGGGTAAAGCTGGTTATCCCTTGCCTGACTCCAGGAAATCAGTTACACTCATCAATTTCACAACTGATTCTACTTCCTTTTCTTAAAACCTCATTCATTTGGGGAAGTACATATGAGTATTAAGTCTAGAAACCAGACCTTTCACTGAATCTCTCTGGGGATCCACCCAGACAAATGTACATTGGCTACCAAGTCTACCATGATAAATATTTCTAGGTCTGCTGGAATACAGTGGGGTTCCATGAACATTGAAAGCACTCTTGGACTTCAAGGGGCAGTTAGATATATAGAGCCGAGTAACAGGGTTTGTTCCTGTGTGACTTGGTGTTATCACTGTGTTGAGCATACATGTACCTCCTCCACTGTCCTTGAAACTTATCCTTGGAAGTATAAGATTCTCATGAACTAACAGCCTATATATACCCCAATGACCAAAAGAACATTCTTTCTGACAAGTAAACATGAAGATCAGGGCACCTTTAGAATCATCATCCACAATGGATACTGAAATGGAAGGGCAAACTCCCAAAGCATGTGTCCAATGGCTAAAAATTGTCTCTTGTGCCCATTAGTGATACACACATAGAACTACAAGTTTAACAGTAGATTTAACTTCTGTCAGAGCCCAGCTTGATGTAGGCATCACATTGGATGCCTGAAACTGTCGGGGGCAGGGAGGCTGATCAGAGTTGGAATTTACACTTTGAGGAAACTCCTCCTCAGCAGCCACAGAGATTATGCAAAAACAGGTTCTGTTATCTTGCTGAGACCCTCATGCAAGCTCACACAAGCTTACCTGATCCCCCTGACCCCACCCCTCACCTAGCTATTTAAGCAGACCCTTCCTTAATAAAGATTGAGGCTTGATCAGAATCCTGTCTTGCCTCCGTTCTTCGCGTCGCTTGTTTGCTTCATTCCTTTAGGTTAAGCCGCCTCGGTCTCCTGTTCCCATCCACAATGGATACTGAAATGCAAGGGCAAACTCCCAAAGCATGTGTCCAATGGCTAAAAATTGTCTCTTGTGCCCATTAGTGATACACACATAGAACTACAAGTCTAACAGTAGATTTAACTTCTATCAGAGCCCAGCTTGATATAGGCATCACATTGGATACGTGAAACCCTTGGCAGTTCAGCGGGACCAAGCTCACTTATTGTGGGAATGTAGAGAAATGGTTGCTGAGTTGGGAAAAAAATCATCTTATTCAAAGCTTTCCAGTCTATCTTGGCCTTTTGAATTTTAATCATAAATCCATTGAAAAGAGTTCAACACAACCCAGAAGCATACAAAGATAAGTGGTAAAAGTGAGTCATAACAGCCAGGCCTCTGGTTATATTAGAATTCAAGCTGTTTGAATATCCTTCTGCATCTTAGCCAGTCTGGAAGTTGGGAGGTCCCTCTTCGGCCAGAAAAGCCACTAAGCTTTGTCCTAACCATCTTTTAATGAAACATCCTGACTGTCCTTACCAGTTGTGCATAAGTGTTTGGTTTTCATACTATGTCTAATGTGTTATAGAAACCCAGAGGGCTTGTCTTTGTTATGTGGTTTGACTTTTAAGGATATCATGCTTGTTTAGTGAGTTCTTGCTCTCATAGACTCTTTAGCTTATGTAGAAAATGCTATGGCTTGCATTGAGTGGGTTGAAAAGATCTTCCTTTCTGAATAGGATCCCCTTTCCCCACTGTTTACAAGATGTGGGTAAGAAGTGATGCTCTGTGGACATGAGCACAGTTTCACTAGGGAATCGGGCAAACAAAATAGACATCTTAGAGCTGGTCATGGTGGCGCACGCTTGTAATCCCAGTCCTTGGGAGGCCGAGACTGGAGGATTGCAGGTTCATGGCCAGCCTCAGCTACTTAGTGAGTCCCTCTACAACTTAGGCCCTGTTTCAAAGTAGAATAAAAAATAGGGCTGGAGCTGCAGCTTGGAGGTTAGAATGCCCCTGGGTTCAATCCCGAGTGCCACCAGAAAAAATATATATATATACATATATATATGGAGTTTCCACAGGGAATGTGGCACTGTAGATGTTATCAGGTTTCAACCATGGACAGGAAATCTGAACAGTCCAGTCTTCAAAGCAATCTTGTCTCCCCGTGCTATACCACAAGCATATTTTAAGAGCTAGATGTCTCTGACACTTATATTGAAGCTGCATGGCATGATATGCTCTGGTCTTTGGATTTACTGAGTATTTTCATGAGCACCCAAGTTACCAAGACACCACTGTGGCCAAGAAAATGAGGATGTGGCAGAATAACTCCAAGTCCCCAGAAGGTAAATATCTAGTGAAAATAACTTCCTGAAGTGTCTTCTAGAAAAAACTGGTTTACAAAAATCGACCTAGAAAGGCATAAAAAGGGACAGAGCTCTAAATATACCTTTTGCATTTTTATTTCTTGGCAGTGGGCAGTGTGTGTCTCTCTTCAAAACTTGACCCAAACTTAACTTTATCAGGCATGACACAGCATACGGCCCAGGTGAGTCATCTGGCCAGAAATATTATGTTCCTTCTGGTTGTGGCTTCTGAAATTGTAAGATAACGGGCCTTGGCTGGAGAGTCACCCATGTCATGAAGTCACCCTGTGCAGGGCGGCCCTGGTCTTTTGCAGGGACCTGCAGGAGCCAAGGGCAATGCAAAACCAAATTCTACACATGAAGGAGGGAATGAACCTGGGTCACTAAACAAGAATCCCAGAAATGTGCAGAAATGTCAAAAGGCACAGGCCAGGGTTTGTCAAAGATGGGAATACTGAGTTGCTCACCTGGAAAAGATGTGAGCAGGTTCCGATGGTTTGAAGCTCTTTCTTTGCAGCTACTGTGCTGTTTTCCTATATGACCAAGTAAGGTTGTGAGCATGCTAGAGGAAACCAGGTGTGCCCATCCTGTAACTAGGATCACTGGAGGTCTAACCTCCCATTTCCAGACACTGACTCCAGGGGTTATTTCCTATGTGGGCCTGTATCTGGAGGGACTACAACCTTCTACCAGCCCTAATTGAACCCGAGTGGGCTGGTACCTGGCTCTCATGGCTCTTCCAGTTTGAAACCTCATCTTGTGGGCATATCACACTGATCTCAACTCTGCTTCTCCATAAGAAACAGAGTATCCCCCTAAACAATTTTTTGTTTTACCAGGTCTTCATATTTAATAATAAAAGGGGTAAGCCGGGCGTGGTGGCGCACACTTGTAATCCCAGCATTCGGGAGGCTGAGACCGGAGGATCCGGGTTCGCGGCCAGCCTCAGCTACCTAGTGAGGCACTCCGCAACTTAGTGAGACTCGGTTTCAAAATAAAGAATTCAAAATAGGGCTGGGGGTATAGCTTGGAGGTAGAATGCCCCTGAATTCAAACCTCAGTACCGCAAAAAAATAAAATTAAAAAAATAATAGGGGTTACATGAAAACAGAAAATTATAACTACACTGTGATAGAGTGGTATATTAAAATGGAAAAATACTAAATGACACTACTTAGTAAGAGAGTGAGCTTACATTACAATAGTAAAGAATGGTAGGTAACTAAGTTATGATTTGATTTGCTTCAACTGAGGACTCCTGCAGATATGGAGTTCCCAGGCTCTCAGCCAGGTTTCCAACCTATCTTGTTCTACCAGTGAAAATAAATGGCTTAACTGGGAAGTCAAAGGAGCCGGTAGGGTACCTCCATATAAGAGAACTTTTGGCAACATTCAAGAAACTCACACTTCCACTCTCAATCAAGGAACACACCAACCTGGCCCACAGGTGTTTTTACATAGTGAGGATATAGTGGGGAGGTGGTGAACAGATTGAAAGGAGTATTCTCTCATAAAAGAAGAAATACTTTTTAAGATTCAGAGTGAGGTTGCTCCTTGTCTCAGAATCTTCAGATACCCAGAGTCCAGCAAAAGCTGTGCCCACAGTGTATGGTGACTGGGTCAATGAAATAGTTCAGACAAATCAAGCAGGTGAGTTCTTCCTGCAAGGCTTGTCATAACTGGGTGCATATGAGGAATATGTCTGTGGCCTCCCACTCAGGGGTCACAGCCTCTCAACCTGGGGGCAGCAGCCTTGAAAATCTCTGCAGCTAGTCTGAAAGACCTCTGGATTCTGGAGAAGCCCCCTAAACACTTGAAAGTCTTCGCAGTTCTGGGCACATAGGGTAAAGGTGGATGTCTCTTGCCGACCTCAGGACCCTTGAGGGACATTAAGTCTTCAGTTACACATCCCTCTTAAATTCTAAACATTCTGATCTTGGGGAGTTGAAACCCTTTATATTCAGTGTGAGTATTGAGAGATGATTTTTAATTCCTAACATTTTGGGGTCTGACTTCTGTTTGCAGTAGTGTTCTTCTTTGCTTAGTTTGCTTCCTGGAAATTGTTTCTCTGGTTCCTACGTTTACTTGTTCTTCTTTGTAGTTAATCTCTTGAGTATTTTCTCTAGTGCTGGTTTGGAAGACATGAATGCTTTCAGTTTCTGTTTGTCATGGAAGGATTTTATATCCCTGTCAATTTTGAGAGTTTTGTTGGGTAGGAGAATCTTGGCTGCAAGTTATTTTCTTTCAAAGTTTGGAATATGTTACTCCAGCCCCTCCTGGTTTTCATGACTTGGTTTGGGAGGTCTGGAGTGACTCTAATTGGTTTGCCTCTAAAATGTTACTTGGCCTTTAACTTTTTTTGCCTTTAGAATTCTTGCCTTAGCTTCTACATTAGTCATCTTGATTATTATGTGGCATGGTGAACCTCTTCTTTGGTCTTGTCTGAAGGGGGTTGTATGTTTCCTGCACCTGTGTGTCAACTTCTCTTTCTATGTTTGGAAAATTCTGATATTACTTCTTTGAAAAGGTTCATTTCATTATATTTCAAGCCTAAGCTCATCAAAAGACAAAGAAGGCCACTTTTTACTAGTAAAAGGAACAATACAACAACAGGAAATAACAATTAGCAACATCTATGCCCCAAATATAGGTGCAGCCACTTTCATAAAACAAACTCTACATGATATAAAATCACACATAGATCCCAATACACTAAACATTCTGATCTTAACCCCATTCATCTGGCAAAGTGAAAATGAGCCAGAAATTGGATGTTTGTCTGAATCTTTCTCTTGGGATCCATCCAGACAAGTGTGTTGGCCAAGGAGTCTACCATGATGAATGTTTCTAGGTGGGTGGATGGACAATGGAACTCTTGGACTATAAGGGGAAATTTGGCGCCCAGGTAGGCTTTGCCCCAGTGTGGCTTTGTTTTGTCACTATCGAGCATCCATCACCCTCCACTGTCCTTGAACCTCATTCTTTGATGCATCATCTTATTGTGAGGTCATGTTCTGTGCACCCCAACAACCAAAAGAACAAAGCTCTTGACAGACAGGAAGTCTAGAGAAATATTAGAATCATCCTGCCGTATGTGGTTCTAATCAGGAGCAGTCAGCCTGAGGACATGTCCAGTCTGTCCCCATTAGAGAATCTGCTTTCATATTTTTGGCTTTTAATTAGGGGGTGACCCTAGAAAATCAGAATCTGAGTTCTAACCATGTTGGTTCCAATGGACCCAGCATTGTTTCGTCTATTGAAATATGCACTAATAGCAGAAAGTCATTGGTAGCTATACAAAAATAGTAGTTCTTAATCAAAATGAGGAAAACCTGCATCAAGAAGGCTTATCACTCATTTGCCAGGTTTTCTAGTTTCTACCATGTAAATTTTCAAAACAAGTGTGCAAAGATAAGTGGCAAAACATGAGACAAGAGCCAGATCTTGATTATGTGAGAATCTATTTTTGAATATCCTTCTGCAGCTTTGCCAGTCTGCAGGTAGGTGTGTCCCTCTGCCAGAAGAGCCACTGAGCCTTGTCCAAACCATCTTTTAATGAAAAGTTCTGACTCTGCCTATGGGTTGTAAATATTATATTTGGTGTTCAAATTATCTATGTAAAACATTTAGAGAAAATATAGTTCTCTTGTTCATTTGTCTCCATTTGGTTTGATTTCAAGTACATCAGTTCTGTTTAGTGAACTCTAGCTCATAAGCCTCTTGAGTTTATCTAGAACATGAGGAATTGGAATCAGCCCATGGCCTGAGACAGCCATGCCTGGCACAGAGTTGATAAGACCTTCCTTTCTGAATAAGGGTCCCCTTTTATTTCTCCACTGTTACCAAGACATGGATGAGAAGTGATGTCCTTGTGTATATGACCACATGTTTCATCTGGGAATTTCAAGCAAACCAAAGACAATCAACTTAGGAATTTTCAGAGAACATGGCATTGTAGATGCTATCAATTTTCAAACAAGGAAAATTAATCTGAGCAGTCCAGTTTTCAAAGTAGTTCCTTAAGTGTACTTTTGTACAGCACTAGGATGGAAAAACAAGAGGTGTATGTTGAAGCCATATGTCGAAGAATTCCACAGTGAGTGTAGTTGGGTTCTAAGCAAGAATATCATGAATGTTAAGGTTTCTTATAGTGTCTAGTTTAAAGGCACAGTCCAGGGAATGGCAACCTAACTACCTAGTTAAGATGAACAGCTTCCCACACTTAGGGGTTCTTTATTTGCAATTAGTATGCTTTTGTCCCATATGTGACTAAATGAGGTGGTACCCACACCAGAGAATAACCCCATGGTGTCCACCCTGAAATTGCTCAATTAGGCTCTAACTTAAGAGGTGTCATTGGTACTGTGGATCTGGATCTGAGAGGACCACAACCTTCAAATTCCAGCTGTACCTGAGTGGACTGGTAGCTGGCTTTCATTTTTGCCAATTGAAAACCTGGTCTTGTGGGCACATTTCACTAACATCAACTCTGCTTCTCCATAACAGCCATGGTATGTCTCCCTAAAAGTGGTAAGCTTCTTGAAACTCTGGCCACATGGAATTAATCTGGGTGTCCCTTTCCTGACTCTAACAACTTGTTTGATATGGAGAGTTGTCCTTATAATTTTTATACCTCTCAATTCTCCACTTTCTAAAAATATCATTCATCTGAGGAAGTACATATGAGCATCAAGGCCAGAAACTAGACCATTCACTGAAACTGTCTCCGAAGATCCATTCAAATGCCTGCCAGCTAGAGTCTACCATGATGAATGTTTCCAGATTGGGTGGTTCCTTGTACCATGGTGGGTTTTCATGAACATTGGAAGCACTCTTGGACTTCAAGGGGAAAATTCAGTATAGAGCTAAGCATCCTTGAGGGCTTTTCTCCCTTGTGGCTTGGTTTTCTCCCTGTGTGGAGCATCCTTCCCCCTCCCTCCACTGCTCTCACAGCTCATCCTTGGAAGTGTTGTCATCTTGTGAGTGCACATACCATGCTCACATCAATGACAAAGAACATCATTCCTGGAAAATAGGAAATCAGGGCACCATTAGAATCATCCTTTTTGATAAGTAGCCTAAGTATTAGATACCCCCACGTGAAATAGAACTTCTATACAGTAAAGCATTGTAAAAAGGCAGGTGTGTGTATATGAAGAGAACATTAGTAAGGATGGCCTCATTGCAGGCATTAGACTTTGAGATGTTGGAATTTATCATACTTCCATTTGCTCTTTAAGACTTTGGGAATTGATCTTCAAGAATGAAATGTGTGTGTGTGTAATTTATTTTGACTGCTCTGGCAAGCGACAGGAATCTCATTGTAGAAGTCATCGTAATTTAGCACCAGGAAGAACTCTGTTCACCATCAGTGTCAACCTAGTTTTACCAATGAGAAAAATAGATTAAGGTCTCTCATCAGTTAGAGCCAGCATTGGAGCAAAATTCGATTCCAGTGTTTTAGATATAACTGGATTGTTTTGGTAGCTGCTTATCTGAATATTCCTTGATAACATGTATTTGCTTCTGAATTTTATGGACTCAGGAGATTTTCTTATCACTTTTTGTTCTACTTAAAAGAATTAAAAGATAACTGACAATAACAAGGAAAAAGACCAATTAGTAATTTCAACGTGCTTAAAAGGTATTTTATCAGTTTAGTCATCCCTAAAAGCAGATTTAAAAGGCAACTGAAAGCCGGGCGTGGTGGCGCACTCTTGTAATCCCAGCATTTGGGAGGCTGAGACCAGAGGATCCGGGTTCGCGGCCAGCCTCAGCTACCTAGTGAGGCACTCCACAACTTAGTGAGACTCGGTTTCAAAATAAAGAATAAAAAGTAGGGCTGGGGGTGTAGCTCGGAGGTAGAATGCCCCTGAGTTCAATCCCCAGTACCAAAAAAAAAAAAAAAAAAAAAAGGCAACTGAACAGGAATGGTGATACATGCCTATAATCTCAGTATTTTGGAGGCTGAAATAGGAGGATCACAGGTTTGAAGCCTGTGTCAGCAACTTAGGCTCTCAGCAACTTAGATACCCTCTTCCCAAATAAAAAATACGGGTAGAATTCCCTTGGGTCCTATCCCAGTATCATAAATGTGACTGGCCATAGCAAGGAAAGATTGACTTCTTAATTTTAAAACTTCAACAAAGAAAACTCCAGGCCCAGATGGCTTTACCACTGAATTCTATCAAACATTAAAATTAGTACCCACTCTTTTGCAAACTCTTCCCCAAAAGAGCAGAGAATACTTTTAACCCATGTTAATGAGGCAAATGTTACCGCTGACACCAAAACCAAACAGGAATAATACAAGCAAACTACAGACCAATATCCCTTATGAATACAGATACAAAAATCATTAACAAAATATCTAGCAAACTGAATTCAGCAACATATAAAAAGGATTATATACCATTGTTATGGGGTGTCGCGCTCCCCAACTCGTGGGTCCTTGGCTTTCATGATGAAAGGAATTTTAACACGAGCCAGTCAGGAACAACAGGCAGGTCTTTATTTTAGGAACTCGGGGAGAAACGGGAAAAGGGAACGGAAAAGGGAAGGGGAATGGAAAAGGGGAGTCCCAGGTCACCCGGACAGGTTGGAAGGGCAGGTCCCAAGAGAGCGAACAAAGGAAGGGGCAGAAAATGAGAGGGCGGGGTCCTTCCCTCCCCAGCCCCCCTTTCTCAGGTTTCAGGTGGGTGATAGGTGGGCTCCTCAGGTGGGGGCAAATCACAGAAAAGTTGGATCCTCCTCTTCTCAGGTTCCAGGATGGATGTGAGCTTCAGGTGGGGGCAAGGCTTTTCCGGAGATTATGGTGTGGAAACAAAGAAACTTCCAAGGGGTGGAGTTGGCTTAAAACTCTCCAGATTTTTAAAACTATCCTCCCAGCATCTCCTTCCTAAAAAAAAAAAAAAATTTTCTTATACTTCCTATTCTACCTCATCATTTCCCCCCCTGAGACTTTTGGTCCCTTAATCTTAAGGGGTTGCCGAAGGATGAAGGTCTGACTTTTGAAACTTCTTCAGAGCTGACAAGGGGGCATTGGCCCTGCCTATTCAGGGACCGAAAGTCTCCCCCTAACTGATCTGAAGGAGGTATGGGGAGGTCAGGCCTTTCTGTTGGCTGCTGAACTATCATCCTCTGATGCTCTGGAATAGAAGGCATAAATATATACAATATATTAGTCTTAGGTAACAGCAAGCCAAACAACAGAAAAGTATGCTGATGCAAAGTATACCAGCCAAGAGAAGGAAAAATGTATTCCATCCAAATATTAACCAATCAATTTCCGGAAAAGAGAACATCCACCAAGGTAATGTGGATGGATCGGGAGTGGGTGTTGGTCCCCAAATCCAACAGTTACTTTTTATAGCATCTGTGACATACTGCTGTAACCAATCCAGGGAAAAGTTTGGTTTTTTTCCTGGGAGAACCATGTAAAAATTAGACAGATAAGTCTAGTCAGGATAGGCATAATGAAGTTATAAGGCAAAATCACGAGAATATAACCTAGCCTGATCCAGTCTTCTTGAAAAGTACTCTTAAATCTTCCAGAGGCTCACAGGAGTAGTGTTCGCAGGTCCCTTTGGCATCTGGAGGTTTACTGCCGGGTTTAGGACCTTGGTCCTGCGAAGCCTCAAGAGGGACAGGTTTAATTCTAGACATAAGCTACAGGGACACAATTTCTGGATTCATAACAGCTGTGGGAGTGTTAAGAAGAACCTGGAAGGGACCCTTCCATTTTGGGAGAAGCTGATCTGTGGGTGAGTCTTTTTTCCAGGTTTTGAGTAAGACGTAGTCACCTGGTTGTACTTTTGTCAGGTATGTTGAATTATCAGGAGTTGGAAGAATTTTATTTCCATATTCTAATAAAGCATTTTGCACTTGCCCTAAATTAATTATGTATTTAATCATCTCCTGTGTCCTATGATCAGTAACAGGATCTGAGGTTAGAAAAGGTCTCCCATAGAGCATTTCATAAGGACACAGTTGGAGAGAGGTTTTAGGAGCAATTCTAATTCTTAATAGAGCAATGGGCAGTAGGCGTAACCAGGGCTCTGAGGTCTCCTGACATAGCTTTCCCAAGGTGGTCTTAATCTGTAAGTTAGCCCTTTCTACTTTTCCTGATGACTGAGGATGCCAGGAACTGTGGAGATAGTAAGTTATGCCCAGAACTCGTGAAACCTCCTGCGTTATTTTTGAAATAAAAGAGGGCCCATTGTCACTTTGGAGTGACCTGGGGAGTCCAAATCTAGGAATAATTTCTTTTAATAATGCCTTAACAACTTCTTGGACCTTTTCCATCTGGGCAGGATATGCCTCTACCCATCCAGAAAATGTATCAACAAAAACCAAGAGATATTTATATCCTTGACATGGGGGCATCTGGGTGAAATCTATTTGCCAGTCTTCTCCAGGGAATGTACCCCGTTACTGCACTGTGTTAAGCAACGGTGGTGGCCTTACTCCCCCACCCGGGTTATTACAGAAGCATAGGGGGCAAGCCCTTGTGACCTCTCAAATGGTAGTCTCAAGATCCTTTCCTCCAAAGGCATGGGAAATTAAAGTGGTCAGTGCCCTTTTTCCCAAGTGGCATGAGTCATGGAATCTTTTAATAATCTTCCATTGATCAGCCTGGGGCAATAAGACCTTATGATCTTCCTCTCTAGCCCACCAGCCATTTTCAGCTAGTTTATATCCACGCTGACTTGCCCATTCCTTTTCAGTTTCAGTATAAGATGGGTTTGCACTTAAGTCTGGGGCAAGAGGAATTAAATCCATCTCTGAAATGCTCTCCACTGCTGCTCATTTAGCATTTTTATCTGCTAATGCATTTCCCTGTGCTATAGAGGAACCATCTCTCTGATGTCCTCTGGTATGAATTACAGATACCTGGGCAGGTAGCCGCACTGCTTCTAGAAGGGAGAGGATTTCAGGACCATGCTTAATGGGAGAATTTTTCCCTGTTAAAAGTCCTTTTTCTTTCCAGATGGCAGCGTGTGTGTGGAGGACTAGAAACACATACTTAGAATCCGTATATATATTTATTCATTTCTTTTCCCAGTTGTAATGCTCTCGTGAGGGCAATTTTTCAGCCTTTTGAGCTGAGGTGTTTGGAGGAAGTGGCTTTGCCTCTATTACCTCCTGAAGGCTTACTATGGCATAGCCTGATTTTCGAATTCCCTCACTTACAAAACTGCTCCCATCAGTAAACCATTCTACATCAGGGTTAATTAGAGGCTGATCCCCAAGATCAGGCCTACTAGCATACACCTGTTCTATAGTTTCCACACAAGAGTGGATTAAATCATCCTTTTCTGGGATGGGAAGCAAAGTTGCTGGGTTTAAGGTTTGACAGACCTTAAGAACAATTTCTGGGGATTCTAATAAGAGGGCTTGATACTTAGCCGTCCTCCAGTTAGCCATTGATGTCCTTTAATTTCAAGGACACTCTGAACCTGATGAGGAGTTGGGACTTCTAGTGGGTGTCCTAAGGTTAATTTTGTAGCTTCTGTCACTAGGAGCGTGGTGGCAGACACTGCCCGAAGACAACTAGGCCATCCTTGCAACACTGAATCTGTTTAGAAAAATAAGCCACAGGTCTTGGGATATCTCCTAGTTTTTGAACAAGGACTCCCAATGCCATACCTTGTCTTTCTGATACAGAGTATAAATGGCTTATTTAAGTCAGGGATTCCCAATGCAGGGGCAGACAGTAGTAAAGTCTTAAGTTTCTGAAAAGCCTCTTGCTGTTTTCCCAGCCACTCTAGGGGCTCATGGTCAGGCCCTTGGGTGGCCTCATAGAGTGGTTTAGCTATAAGTCCAAAATTGGGAATCCAGATTCTGCAAAATCCAGCCATCCCCAGGAATGTTCTGAGCTGTTTCTTAGTCTAGGGTGGTCCTATTTTTTTTTTTTTTTTTTTTTTTTTTGCGGTACTAGGGATTGAACTCAGGGGCATTCTACCTCCGAGCTACACCCCCAGCCCTATTTTTTATTCTTTATTTTGAAACCGGGTCTCACTAGGTTGCGGAGTGCCTCACTAGGTAGCTGAGGCTGGTCGAGAACCCGGATCCTCCGGACTCAGCCTCCCGAATGCTGGGATTACAAGCGTGCGCCACCATGCCCGGCTTAGGGTGGTCCTATTTTTAAAATGGCTTCCTTTCTCTCAGGGTTGAGGATTAGTTCTCCTGGAGTCAAGATATGACCCAAATATTTTACCTTTTGCTGTGAAATTTGTGCCTTCTGTGGACACTCGGTATCCGGCTGCTCCCAGATGATTAAGCATCTGTACAGTGTTGTCATCAGATTCCTGTTTAGTGCGACTGCATATGAGGAGCTCATCTACATACTGAAGCAGAGCTCCTCTTTTAAGGGTTAAAGATTTTAAGTCCTTTGCTAGAGCATTTCCAAACAGATGGGGGCTGTCTCTAAAACCCTGAGGTAGTACTGTCCAGGTGTACTGCGCAGTCTCCATGCTGTCAGGGTCAGTCCACTCAAAATCAAACAGATTTTGTGAGTCTGGGTGCAATGGAATACAAAAGAATGAATCTTTGAGGTCCAAAATAGTAAAAAAGTTAGATTCACTTGGTATGAGTCAAAATTGTATGTAGATTTGGAACTATAGGATGTAGTGGGACTACAGCCTCGTTTACTGCCCATAAATCTTGAACCAACCGATATTCCCCACTTGGCTTTAGTACTGGGAGAATGGGTGTGTTGCATGGGGAAGAGCAACGAACTAAAAGACCATATTTAAGAAACTTATTAATAAGAGGCTGAAGACCTTGACGTGCCTCTGGCTTAATAGGATACTGTCGTTTTCAGGGGTAGGTATTTGGGTTTTTTAATGAAATAGAAACAGGCTGAGAATTAATTGCCTTTCCTGGGACTTCAATATTCCAGACCTGAGGATCTACCTGCCTTAAAATATCTTTAGATATATTGCTGTCTTTTACCGGACTTTCTATTAATGCACCTAAGAATGGGGAAGCATACGTTTGGGTTAAATTAAGAGTTGCTCCCGAGGAAGACGGGCAATTCCTTCCTAATATAGGAGTGGGACACTCAGGAAGAACTAAGAAGGTTTGGGTAAAAATTAGCTCTCCAAACCTACATGTTTAAGGCATCGTAAACCTTCTGGCCTTTGGAATGTCGTCAATTCCAATTATAAAACAAGTCTTGCTTCCAATGTTTTTCCTCTTTGCAGAGGGGGTATAACCCAGGTGGAGATAGACCCCGCTTAGGGCAGTCCTTGATCCAATGCCCAGGCTCCTTGCAGTAGTGGCAGGTGCCAGGCCTCCAGTCCCTTTTCCTCTGTTTAGAGAGGGCCCTTCGGTAATTCTGAGGTGGTGGAAATCTATTGCCTGATGCCAGGGAAATTAGTTGGGAGAGTCCCTGTGTCTGCAATTGTCTCCTTTGGTCCATTTCAGCTTCCCTGTCTCTGTTATTGAAAACCCCAAAGGCCAGATTTAAAAGCATATTAATGGGAGTCTGAGGTCCCATTTTCTGCTTTTGAAGTTTCCTTCTAATATCTGGGGCTGATTGGCTAATAAAATGAGTCCCCAATATTTGTCTTTCATATGAGTCTGGGTCAATATGAGTATATTTGCGGAGGGTCCTAGTTAAACGTCCCAGAAACATAGCAGGATTTTCATTTGCTTCCTGTACTACACTTCTTATCTTATCATAATTAACAGACTTATTCATACATGCTTTCATTCCCCCAATTAAACATGAGATCATGTGATTGTTTTCTAAGATCATTACTACCATTCTGATAATTCCAGTTAGGGTTTTGACTAGGAACAACGTCATCTCCTGTAGGCTGTTCTTGATCTCGAGCATAAATTTCATTACCATATGCCCTTGCAGCCTCCAGTATACGAATCCTTTCATCAGGAGTGCAGACAGTGGAAAGGATCACTTGAAGATCCATCCATGTGAGTTCAAACATAATAGCCAGGTTTTGAAACCCACTTATAAATCTATCGGGATCTTCTGAAAAGTCACCCAATTTTTCTTTACACTGGACTAGTTCACTCATAGAAAAAGGAACATGTACTCTTAGTATATTCTGTTCCTCATTTGCCACCTCTCGAAGTGGGCGGCTTTGCTATTTACCACACTGCTATTTAAGGCACTGGAAAAAGGAAAAAAAACACTAGAGGGCGGATTTGGGTAAAGCAGCCCTGGCAGATTCAGGGACGGAGAAAAAGGGGAGGGAGCGGATCCGTGTTTCCGGACCCGCGGCGAACTCTGCGTCCCCGTGCACAAACTATTCAGGGCCTAAAACTCTCGAAAAGGCCCGCGACCCCATCGGCAGGGTGGTGCGGGTCGGCGGTGCCAGGCAGGCGCGCGAGCGGCTGGAGGCTGCCTAGCATTTTGCCGAGGGAGAGCGCGAGAGGCTTGGTCCAGCGCGCAGCTTGTTGGCCAAGCAGGAGGGTTTGGCCCGGCGGCGCGCAGCTTGAGCCAGCCGCTGGCTAGAAGTCCTAAGCCTATTTTTTCCTTTTTTACAAACCCAGTGGCTTAGATCCCTCTGTGGGATTGAGTTTGCCACTCTATTCTCTAATTCATACATGCCCGAGCTCCTCCGGGAATTCCAACTATTTACACCCATGCATAGAGCAATTAACAAAGATACGAAATTTCTAAGCATTTTCCGTAAATAAAAAAACAACTTCGGGAGGCTGAGACCGGAGGATCCAGGTTCGCGGCCAGCCTCAGCTACCTAGTGAGGCACTCCGCAACTTAGTGAGAATCGGTTTCAAAATAAAGAATAAAAAAATAGGGCTGGGGGTGTAGCTCGGAGGTAGAATGCCCCTGAGTTCAATCCCCAGTACCGCAAAAAAAAAAAAAAAAAAAAAAAAAAAACTTCTGCCGGATGTTATCATGTTATCCAAACGTCCCATCTGGGTCGCCAGTAATGTTATGGGGTGCTGCGCTGCCCAAATCGTGGGTCCTTGGCTTTCATGATAAAAGGAATTTTAACACGAGCCAGTCAGGAACAACAGGCAGGTCTTTATTTTAGGAACTCGGGGAGAAACGGGAAAAGGGAACGGAAAAGGGAAGGGGAATGGAAAAGGGGAATCCTAGGTCACCCAGACAGGTCGGAAGGGCAGGTCCCAAGAGAGCGAACAAAGGAAGGGGCAGAAAATATATGAGAGGGCGTGGTCCTTCCCTCCCCAGCCCCCCTTTCTCAGGTTTCAGGTGGGTGATAGGTGGGCTCCTCAGGTGGGGACAGATCACAGAAAAGTTGGATCCTCCTCTTCTCAGGTTCCAGGATGGATGTGAGCTTCAGGTGGGGGCAGGGCTTTTCCGGAGATTATGGTGTGGAAACAAACTTCCAAGGGGTGGAGTTGGCTTAAAACTCTCCAGATTTTTAAAACTATCCTCCCAGCGTCTCCTTCCTAAAGTTTTTTTATACTTCCTATTCTACCTCATCACCATGATCAACCATGTCTGATGGACACCCGCCTGTAATCCTAGTACTCAGGAGGCTGAGACAAAGTTCAAAGGTTCATGGCCAGCCTCTGGGCAACTTAGAATCTATTTCAAAATAAATGAAATAGGACTTGGGAGTGAAGCTGAGGCAGAATTCTCCTGGATTCAATCCCCAGTAAAACACACACACACACACACACACACACACACACACACACACACACACAAAACACTTAAATTACTCTGAAGTAGAATTTATCCCAGAGATTCAATGTTGGTTGAATTATCTAAAAATTAATATACAGTTATAACTTATGGTAGTTATTTTCTGTAAGGTCACCATAAACACTATCATACTATCATTATGTCAACTGCAGCCAGGTACTCATAATTGATACATTCCTTTGTGTACTTCATCTTAAGTTGATATTGAGTCAGTTTGGGGTACTGGGATGTATCTCAGTGGTAGTGTGATGGGATGGTATTGGAAAATTGCTCTGGTATTAATTTCCAAAATTTTAAAAGCCATCAGTCTGGGTGCTGTGCAGGCACTCAGGCAGGGAGTGGTGGCTGCTTTGCCTGTTGCTCCTCAGAGCTACCCCTCCCCTCTGCCCTTTGTCCTAATGTTTACCCATAGTAAAGCCATTCGCCTCAAAAATATGTAGACACACCCTAAGGTCAATGACTCTGCCTGCCATAAAGGTAGCAAGAGCCCTAAGCCTTGCCTTTAGAGATTGCACACTGGAGCAGGCCAGCTGCTGCCTCAGTTTCCCCATTCTGCAGTCCACACTGGAAGCTTAAACAGAAAAGACAGGCACACACACCTTGCAAGGGGAACAAATGTTCAACTTTATTGAGCAACCTTTGTGACATAAATACTGAGGGCTGACCTTGAATACCCTCACAGACCCCAAAACCCAGATGGTGCAGCATCAAGCAGGTTTTGGAGAAGCATTTGTTATTCACATCTTATGTAAATGGGGGAAAACAAAGGCATGGGCGTGGGTCAAGAACCTATCCTCAGGGTGGGGCAACAGGCACTCATGGGAGCTGGCTGAATTTTAATTGCCCAAAGTAGCCATCTTAGCTCCTCATGTCTTTATGCTTTTTATATAAATCTTTTTGCTCCCCACAAATCCTCTTTTTCTTTTTTAAAGAGTCCTCTGTCTTAGGTTAAGGAACACTCCAGCGCCTTCCCCGTCCCTGGGGACTTGACTGGTTGATCAAGTTCCTGTCTTAGGTGGCTACTGACAGTATTTCCTAGTTGCCCGTCATGGAGGACCTCTATTATAGGTTGATCATTTTTACCCATATTTGAGCTGGCTCGTTTCTATCAGCCAAGGAGGCCAGTGTTTGCTTGGCCATCCTAGAATTATGCTCTTGCTTTCAGGCCCAGAAAATAAGCTTTAAAATTATGGCAATGGTAATGGCCACAAGGAGGATAGTGGGTATTTGTTCCAGCCAGTTAAATGCTGGGAGCTTTGGCATAGCATTTTGAATATTACAAAATCATCAATCATTTTTGCCAAATCAAAAGACAATTCTGGAGCATCTTTTAGCGCAATGATTTCACTGTGCAAGGCTAACAGATCTAAAGACATATTAGCATTGTGCCATATCCCTTGAAGGTGATTTTTAACATTTGCCCAATTATACTGTCATTGCAAACCTTAGGAGTAACACAAATCCACTTGTATGCAGCATAACATTGAATGCCAGCTCTAAGTTTTAATTCCTTAATTTCATGCTCAATATAATCAATTCTATCTCCCAAATATTTTACTGTATCAAATAATGCTTCAATACACCTTTCAATTTTAGTATCTATAAGCTCTTGAGTTCCCAAAGTCTGCGTTACATTTTTTGACAATTGATTAATATGATGAGCCATTTGAGCCTCTTTACTCAATGCCATGGCAGCAGTAGTTGCTGTAGCCATCAGAGTAATTAATGCAGTTATGCCGGCAACTAATAAGCCCACAAATATCTTAGGTCGGCTCAAGGCCTTATTGATTTCTTGAAATATAAGAGCACCAGAGTCAGAGTACCAAGTCTCAGTTAAATTCACAGGAAAAATCACATATGGAGGTTGTTTAACAATTAATACTAGTGTTATGCAGAATGATAGGAATACATGACATCAACTGACAATTAGTACAAGCAATAAAGAACTTATCATTTTTAAAAGTCATATTAACCTTTCCATATAGTAAGAGATAAGGAGGGTACACGCAGACAGCAATAAGTGTTTGACAGAGAAGTGAGATATCTAAGAGGATCAGAAGCTCTGCACCGTCTCCATCTTATACTGTTCTCAAAACATTCTGAATCCTTTTCACAAGGTGTCCAATCATAAGGTGGTGCAGAGGCGCTAACAATTTCTCCAACAGGTGCCCACATGTTCATTCCTAGGTTGTAGTAGTTAAAGGAAGTCTTTTTAAGAAGATCTTTGGTTTCTAGTTGCAGGCACCCGGGAACAGCAGAGGTTTTTGAAAAGCAGATGGGAGCAGTATTTGATACACCTGTATCATACTTGCAGAATGGAATGATGGAGTTCCTTTAATTATGGGGAGGCCTAGCACCATAGAATCATTAACAGTTACCATGATAGTCCTTTCTTTCCAAGTGACTGGGTGGATGATGGGTGGATCAGGTAGATAAGTCCAGTGTAGCTCTGATGTTGTCATCTGGATTAGCATGAGAAGTAACAGGAGGAGTTTCATCTTCATTGGTAGGTGTGTCCTATGTCTCAGAGGTTTGCACAGGATGGACAGCTCCAAGAGGGACCCACCAAGGCCGGTTTTGTGACCTAGGAAAAACACAAACAGAACCCTGAACCTGTGTAATACAGGATCAGGCCCTTCCCACTGATTAGTTTCCAAGTTTTTCCACATAACCATTGCCTTGGAGGCAGAATCATGGGAAAAATGTCTATCTGCTGCAGATTTACCTTGAGAATCCAAAATTAAAAAATTTTAAAGTAAATAAAGTTAAAGCTAATAGATTGCGAAGAGACTCAGAAGTCAGAGGGCCTAATTCCCCCTTTTTATTTTTACAAGATAAATTTTAAGAGTTTTATTAGCTTGTTCTAAAACAGCCTGACCTTGAGGATTATAAGGTATTTCTGTAACAAAAAATTCACAAACATTAGTAAATCCTTTATGGTGTATGTAGGATGTCACTAAGGACTGGCTTGTTTTTGGAGAGATATTACAATAATGCTGAAAAGTATTAGCATTGACATGAAATTTATTATGTAAACAGGTAGCAGCTTTAAAACCTTTGGAAGGAAACAAAATCATATTAGTTAAATTAGTTAATTGATCCGCCTGATGGTTACCAGCAGTCAAAGGTCCAGGAAGACTAACAGTTTTTGGTGGCAAAGGA
>PVLC010000662.1:25021-40864 GCA_004027655.1 Graphiurus murinus | reverse complement strand
CATTTGTTGAAACATAGGTTAAGAATTTTTCAGTCTTAAAGTAGCATATGTTAGAACTTTGACCTCTAGTGACTCATATTTAATTAAAATCCAAAAGACTGTAATACTAAATTGTCTTTTACATCTAAAGAATACAGTTAAAAGATTCAAACACATCCCGTTTTGTTGATGTTAAACCAAGAATACTTTATGTATTATAATTGTTGTTTAGCATTTAATTTACCTGTAAAGATAAGCTTACTTATTTTTACTTAGTTTACCCATTTTAATAGTCAGTATTTTAACTTATTATTTTAATAAAGTATTCTAAAATAAACAATAAGCATTGTAATCTTTAATATCAAATAGCGACAGACATGTACTCTTAATCATTTAACCTGAAAGAAATATCTGTTAACCTTTAATAATATCTCTTATTTAAAAAGCAAAATAAAAAGCTTATTTGTTAAAGATTTAAATCACGTGAATTAAAAGGTATTTGGATCCATTTTAAATTTAATGAGCGCTCTTAAATTAATTTTGGTACCATGTAGACAATAGACAATACATTGATGGATACAGACATACACAAAAGTAGACAGCAAACACATATCTTTTAACTTACCAGGCACAGAATCTCCGTAGTCCACTCATTTAAGATATTTCCAATTAATATGCACCCAAGGGGTGAGGCCTCAGGGATAGAAACGGAATTACCCATATGTTGTAATTTGTGCACTTTTAGGGTTTCCGTGTGTTAAACGAAGCAACTTGGATATAGCCCCTACAACTCTACATACACGCATACACACTCATATGTTATATAAAAGACAAACAATACAAAAATTGGTTTTGCAGCTTATCAAAAAAAGCCTTGGGGAAAATCTTTTTCTTTGCATTTTTACTGCGCTCTACCAGCAGAGGAGAACCACATGACTACAGCCACTTTGAACTGACAACAAACAAGTTTTCTGGCCTCTGTTAAAGTTCTTAGGAGGAGGCTTAAGTTACTACTTTCTTCCCTCCTGCTCTCCAATCATAGTCACCACTACAAAAGCTCAAAGCTACAAAGCTGTGACTTCCTCATCTTAATTCTCTTTTTTAACTCAAAAAGTAAATGAATGCCTTAGACAATGTGACTGACTAAAGTCACCCACATACATATAACTTCTATTCTTGCCTTTGAAGAGACTATAATCTAACATTCTTTGAACAAGGCTGCTAGAAACTGCTTTTCCCTTGAGACAAACTTTCTTGGTAAAAAGTTGAAGTCAATAAGTGGCTACCTGAAACAAAGGTCCTACCCAAAATCACAGGTGGAGATATTATTACACCCTTTTCACATAACTTTCAAGTCCCTATATTACACAAGTAGGCTCATTACAAACACAGGAAGGAGCCTTCTGCAACTTGACAGTCTTAAAAAGGACCTAAGGATATTCCCAGAATGAACAAAATCGGGTAGACAAACGCAGTGAAGGCCTAATCCAATTTATGTCCCCCATAAGCTTTTGAAAATCATTTAATGTTTTTAACTGTGAATTTGAATTTCTAACCTTCAAGGGTAGACTTCCACCTGTTGTAGGATATGACCCAAATACATATAAATAAGTTTTGTAACTCTAAAAAAAATTGTTTGCAAAAAGTCAAGTTCGTAACACTAGGTTATCAGTCTGAGCTGCTAATAAAATATCACCCATATAATGAATAATTTTAACAAATGAGAACCTTTCTCTGACCGGCTTGATAGCTTCCGCTATCTAATTTTGACATAAGGTAGGGCTATTGGCCATGCCTTGAGGGAGACAGACCCATTGATACCTGTCACACGGTTTTTACTGCAGTGACCCTAGGGAAAATATCCCAACCCTCTTTTATCTGCATTAGCCCTAGCCAATGGTTGAGGAACCTGAATGGGCTGTGAGTCCCCTTTCAATTTCAGGTCCAGTCCTTTTCCTGGGACATAGCCTTGTTTATTTATAACTTGAAGGGGAACATCAGTGGTGATAGCAACCCCCATGGCTGTTAGAATGTCACGTCCCCACAAATTTACGGGTAAGCCATCCACTACAAATGGTTGAACAAGTCCTCGGTTTTCCAGAGGAATCTTCCCATGCTAACATTTTTTAACTTTGAGGGGGGGTACTAACTCCTCCTATTCCAGTAAGTGATGAATCTGAAGTGGTAATAGGCCACCCCCGGGGCCAAAACCTTTGAGCAATTACAGAAACATCTGCTCCAGTGTCTAAAATACCTTGAAAAGTTTTGCCCTCAATTTCTAAATCTAACTCAGGTCTTTTACATCAATGCTGTCCAAAATGCTGCTTTGCCTGTAGATCCAAAACTGCCTTCTCTTTTATCAAACAAAATTTCATTAGAAGTATTTAATTTAGGTAGCAAAATTAGTTGAGCTATTCTTTCCCCTTGAGGATGATAGCAATTTCTGACTGGCAGCTGACCACAATTTTTATTTCCGTGGTGAAATCAGAATCCACTATTCTGGGAATTACTCGTACCCCTTTTAGGGTAACATTGCCTCTCCCCAAGATTAAGCCTACGGTTTCAGGGGGTATCGGGCGATAGACCCCCGTCCCGATGGCTTGGGGTCCCATAGCAGAAGTTAAAATGGGTCTGGAGGAGGCACAGAGGTCCAATCCTGCACTCCCTGGGGTTGCTCTGTATAGTTGGTTGACTGATAAACGTATCCCTGGGGGATAAATCTGACCCCCAGGTGGGATGGAGTCAGGGCCCCATAGGTCGGTTTGATCGGGGGCCCGGGGCGGGCCCATCAATCCGTTTCCCTGATGGACAATAGGCACCCCTTCAGTTGTAACTTTTTGATCTACATACGTTAGCCCAATGTTTCCCTCTTTTACACTTTGGACATACTCCTGGGGAAAGCCGGTTATTTAACTCCGGGCAATGTTTTTTAAAGTAGCCCTCTTTACTACATAGAATATCTTTTTGATCTTTAGGAAAAACCGAGGCCTTTCTCGAGAGCAGCCACCATAATGCTGCCTATAATAGTATTAGAGTCCACATCTTTGCAAATTTTAATATATTCATTAAGGGATTTACCCCTATGAGGTCTTAGTGCCTCTTTTCACCATTTATTAGCATTTTCGTAGGCAAATTGCCCTATCAAAGGCATAGCCTCATCTATACTAGGAAAGAGTCCCTCAGCCAACTCCATAGTCTGGCCACAAAGTTTGCAAGTCCCTCAGAGGGTCCTTGAACCACTCCAGTAAGCAGCTCCCCAGCACCTTCACCAGGCAAATAGGACTAAGCCCTCTTTGCTGTAGCAGCCATCTGAGCATACACTCCAGGGCCATAATTATCCCGTGCTGGCAAACTATGGTATTGTCCCTCTCCTGTCAGCATGTCTACACCTCTCTGGGGTTGTCCAGCTTGAGCATTCATCCTTGCTGTTTTAATTGTTCGTTCCTGAAATTTTGACCTTCAAAGTATATAATCTCCTCCAGACAGTATAGCCCTTGTCAACATTTTCCAATCCATAGGTGTTAAATTTTGAGTATCATACTGTTGCATAAAGGTAAGAACAAACGGAGAATGAGGCCCATAGGCAGAGACTGCATCTTCAACATTTTTATCTCTTTTGTGGATATCAAAACATACTCCCTTTGCCGATTGCTATCCTCAATTACAGGGAAAGCCACAGACCTGAACTGCAATCCTATGGGGTTTTCTACTTCCTTAGGCTCCCAAGATATCCATTTACAACATAATTGTTTACCAGAGGAGCCTGTTTTGTGCCTGGGTGGTGCCGAAGGTCGGGCAGACTGTCATTTAATTGTTTTTTTATTCTTTTGACACCTTTACTGAACTTGTTAGCAGTCTCTACTTGTAATCGTAATTTTTAAAATTTATTGAATGATACTCCTTTTTCTCCTGTTTCAATTATTTTATATTACCACCTCTAAAATTATATGCATTCTTTTTAATTTTTCCTCCTCCTTGTGAGGGGAGGAAGGAATATCCTCCTCCTTATCCAGCTCTGACTTTTGGAATAACTTTTTGCACCTCCTGTAGAGTTGCTTTAAATTTTCCTAATTCTTTTCTAGTCCTTAGATCAGTGCCTTTTAGGCAATCATTTACTAATCTCCATATGGAGAATCCCTAAATTGGAAAATTAGCAGAGCCCTGTTTCCTTAGAGCTGCCTCTAAATCTTCCTTCACTTGGTTCCAGTCTCTCGGGGTAAGAGATCCTCCGTATGGAAACCAAGGGCTATATTCTTCCACTGGGTTTACAAGGTTTCTTATAGTACCGGCTCTAAGCTCACTGTCCTGGTGCTTTAAAAGAACAGTCAAATTCTGGGTTAACTTCCTTTTCCCAGTCCCTTTAACACTTAATCCTGGGTTACCTTACCCATAATGATCACTGGTATCGCGCTTACCAGTTCCCCAATTCACTCCCATTCAAGTGGCTTCTCAGTCTCTGACGGTCCTGCAATCTCGGTGGGACCTCCATTTGGAGCAGGCCAGCTGCTGCCTCAGTTTCCCCATTCTGCAGTCCACACTGGAAGCTTAAACAGAAAAGACAGACACACACACCTTGCAAGGGGAACAAATGTTCAACTTTATTGAGCAACCTTTGTGACATAAATACTGAGGCCTGACCTTGGATACCCTCACAGACCCCAAAACCCAGACGGCACAGGTTTTGGAGAAGCATTTTTATTCACATCTTATGTAAATGGGGGAAAACAAAGGCATGGGCGTGGATCAAGAACCTAGCCTCAGGGTGGGGCAACAGGCACTCACGGGAGCTGGCTGAATTTTAATTATCCAAAGTAGCCATCTTAGCTCCTCATGTCTTTATGCTTTTTATATAAATCTTTTTGCTCCCCACAGCACGCAGCTACACTGGCTGTAATTTGTGCCTCTATTTCCCTCCTATTCTTTGGGACTGTGAGAAATAATTGGATCTTTTCTATCAAAGGAATATTTTGACTTGGGCTCCATGTTGTAAAACTGCCATTGTGTGCTTGTATTTTTGTAAAGAAAGCATTTTCAGGAAATTGTAAGTGCTAACCTCTCCCCAGATGTCCCCTTCAGCCAATGGGTAAAGATTGTGAGGCTGTGTTCCCACCAATAGGAGCACAGCACAGAAGTCTCAAGCAGAGAATAAAATGCCAGCAAGCTTCCTCCATGTTATTCTTGCACACCTGACCTTACTGGTGGCACAATCCCCTTTTTGCAAAAAGTAAAATTTGCCTTGCCGAGCTGCTTTCAGATGCGTGTGTATTTTTTTTTTTTTTCTTTTTGGATGATGCCATAATCTTTTACTTCTAATAGGAACCAGAAAGGTTAACTCTGTGCTACTTCAAACAAAGCCCCCATATTTGATGAGCAACCAATACAGCCCAATACAATAGGGGTAAAGCAAGGTAGATCATTGACCCCTGTACTTAGTAAGCACACTGTCCGGAGATGAGGAGGCACCACCTAACTAAGGAATACATTACTAGCCTGTTGCCTTGGTAACACTGAAAAGAACATGCCAATACAAAAACTTTTATTTAGGGGCTTGGGGGTGGGACGGGGCAGAGTTCCACTTTTGAGCTCTTCAGCATGTCTGCCAGGCATGCTGCTTTTCTCTCCCCTTTTTATTTCCTATTGACTTTATAATAAAGTTAATGTCACAACCAAGCTCTTTAGTTTTATTTTCCCGAATCAATTTTCTTTGCGTTGAGGAAGAGCCCCAATGCTGTTACAACCATAACAGTATATGGTTAGCAATCTCAAGGGTCTGTGTTCAGCCTTCATTTAAAAAAAAAAAGTCACAGCCAGGCGTGGTGGAACTGGCCTGTAATCCCAGTATTTGGGAGGCTGAGACAAGAAGATCCACAGGTTTGATGCCCATTTCAGCAACTTAGATTGTGTTTCAAATTTTAAAAAGGCTGAGAGTGTAGCTCAAGGGTAGAATATCCCTGGGCTTAATCCCTAGTATCATACACAAAAAATAAAATTCAGTTTGATATTGTGAATTTTATCCAGGACCAAGCCCAACTAAAATAGTAAAACAGTCATCTTCCAAAAAAACATGCAGGCCGGGTGTTGGTAGTCCACGACTTAGTACTTTTGAGAGGCTGAGACAGGATTTGAGGACAGCTTTGGCAACTTAATGAAACCTCATCAACTTAACAAGAACTTGTTTCAAAATAAAAAGTAAAAAGATCTGTAGTATAGCTCAGTGGTAAAGCACCTTTGTGTTCAATCCCCAATACTACAAAACAAAACAGATTTAACATCAGTTAGTACTGTTGGGAGTGGGGGTGATGGGTTGTTTCCTCACTTCAGGAATCGATGGGGGTGTGGTGGGGGAGTCCTTGGCTATCATGGCAGAGTTTCAGCAGGCTCCAGTCAAAGATACAGGTTTATTTAGGAAAGTGGGGTATGATACACATGCAAGGGAGAACATGAGCCATTTCAAGAGGGAGAGAAAAGCGCCTTTGGGGTCTCACAGGTCTTTTCTAGAAGACCCCTGTGAAGGGGGGGGTGGCGGCCTGGACTTCCTCAGAATCCTCAGTTGGTGGTGACTGGGTGGCACCAGAACCTGACCAAGTGTCAGACCTTCCTTATGGATCCTTTGTTTACCAAGCATCTCCCAGAATCTCAGGTGAGAGGGACCATTATGATTAAAAGTGTGGGCCTCTGAGGACTTCTGCCTAAAGGAGGCCCTGTAAGGTAAAGATAAGGGTGAGGTTTCTAGGTTCCAAAACTACAGTTTTCCAGTTTGTCTCCTTTTTATCTATCTTTATTTCTATCCTACCTCATTTTTGTATACAATACTATTTAATCTACCCCACAGCAGATCTGAAAGATGATTTACTAAGAGTTTATTTCTACTAGAATTAATTTTTAGGTATATTTTACAAATATTGCACATTGAAAAACTACTGTATATTTTTTAAATACACATGTACACAAATGAGTGTCAGTATGTTCCGGTTCAATAATTTTATCTTTAGGACACTTCTACCTTTTCGCTAGGATAGATTTAAAATGTGTGTGTTGGTCCTAGGGATTGAACCCCCAGGGGTATTTTACTCTGAACAACGCCTGTTGGGGTGAATCCTCAGCTCAGGAACTCAGGATCTGCAGAGTCCTTTGCTAACATGATGGAAAAGAATTTCACCGTGTGCCAGAGACAGACAGGTTTTTTTTGTTTTTCGTTTTTTGTTTTTTGGGGTTTTTTTGTGGGGGGGGGGGAGGGAAAAAAGGAAGAAATACATTCAAGAGAGAATTTGGGCAACCTCAAGGTGACAAGAGGCATTTTGGGGAGTTCAGGGCTCTTCTTGTAGGGGAATTTCATGAGAGATGGGCTAAAGGAGGTATGTGAGGATGATCTCAGTCCAGAAGCCTCGAGGCAGTTTATGGTCTAATAGTCTGGTCAGCTCTAGGGTGGATGATCTCAGTCCGGAAGTCCCCAAGGCAATTTGTGGTGGTCTGGTCAACCTTAGGGTCCTCAGGCTGATTGGGGTCCTTATTAAGTGATAGGTAAGCTGGAGTGTCCTAAATTGTATGTTCTTCAAAATATTGTATCTGTCTTGCTATCAATTCATATGGCAATTATACTTTTAGTTAGCTCTAAGATTTACAGACTTACCAGGAATTTGGGAGAGTTAGGCTTGGCCAAGAGAACTGGTTTGTGGAGTAGAGGCTGAAGCACTTCAGTTTCAGGCTTTATAAAAGTTATATTTTTCCTTTCCTGTCTCTTTTCAACCTACTTATTTATTCTATCCTACATCACACCTGTAGCCCTTTTTGTTTAATTTTGAAATGGGGTCTTACTAAATACTCAAGCTGGCCTTGTGAACCTTCAATCCTCCTGTCTCCTGAGTTACCAGGATTACAGGTGGGCACCACCATGCCCAACTCGATCTTAAATTGGAATGTGCACAGGACATCCCTACTTCTTAGCCTCATAGAGGTGTGCTCATCACCAACTCTACCTGTTAGGTGTTAATCTGACCCTGCCTATAAATCTAACATGCTTCTACCTTTCTCATCCTGTTTTGAGTTTGGTTGGGAGGCAGCATTTTCAGTAGTAAAAAAAAAAAAAAAATCATGAGTCTTCTGGGTGAGGAAGCCAGCTGGCATGGGGGAAGTGGGTCAGATCACCTATGTGCCACCTCCAAACTCCTTTTACAGTTTCACTTATCTCTCAACAGCCTTGCAAACTGTGGAGGAAGAAACTGATTATTGAGCTAAACCAAGATGTTAATTCAGTCATGATAACACAGGTGTAAGTGTACAGGCAGGGTGACTCAAACCTAGACCACAATCCATTACTGTGTCCACAATGCTGCTGCTTGTCCAGTAATGGGGAAGATCAGTCACAATTGAATCAGAGCAAAAGTGGGATGACATCAAATGCTCACATTTGATGGAGGAAAAGATTATGTTCAAAAGAACTCTTTAAGGTTTACAAGAAACAAGTATTTAGGATAGGAAAAATAAAACTAATATGTAGAAGAGACAAACTAGAAAGGAAGAAGCTATAGCTTTAAAACCTAAACACTTCATAATCCTTAATGATGAGGATTGAGCATGTATTGATAATAATGGCAGTATTGCTAATAAGAACAAGCTCTCATACTTAGGCAGAACTACAAAATCATTTTCTGTCTCTAAGCTGTCAGCCAAGAGCTGCAGCCAATATTGACCTTGGTCAGCTAAAAGTTGGCTCTTAGCCCAGCAATACTGAATGCTAAGAACAGACACACCTGCACTTAAGAATTATAGAGACTCACAATAGTTTAGACTAATGTTACATGATAAAGAGCACGCTCTATTAACTCAAAATTAATAATAACACAAAAATAGTTACGCCCAAACTCTATTCTTCAAGACTATATTCCTGTGTCTTGCTTGTCTTCATTATAAAACAAGTTTCTAACATAACAAGTAACTTCTAGTGAATGGAGATAAGGAAAAGGTGAGAAACTAACCAAGGACATGGGAAAATAATGCACACATTAAACTTTAAGAGAAAGAACAAAGCTGGCTTCTACCATGCAGCCCCCTGACCTTGCTAACCCAGTAACACATTTTAATCAATGACATCAGTCCTCTCTGTCCATGTGAAGATGAGCAAAGAAAGCTAGTAAAGGCTTACATAGCAGAGATAACAGGCCTGTACCAGCTTTTGGTGGGAAAAGACTATTGGCTAAGCAAGGTGGGAGGAAGAAGATAATGAATTCTTATAAAAAAAATGTTCAGAGACCTCAGTGTCTTACTTGCAAGGCAATCTGATGTAGTGCTTTAATTGTTCTGTTCCCCCCTTTATACCTGTAAATAAAAGTTAAGCTTGCAGCAGTTTAGTTCTGGCTATTTTTGTATAAAACTAGCTAAGATGAAGAACCCAGGGAAACACCCCAAACTGTTAACTTCTCCCTACAGGGGTTATTCTTTCTTAGGCAAAAGTCCTCAATAGACCTATACTTTTAATCAAAATGGCTCATCTCTCCACCTGGATTTCCTGAGATACGCTGAGTAAACAAGATTCCTAAAACTGTCTGGCCTGTAGTCAAGCACAGTCATCACCCAGTACCCACTAACAAAATGTGAGTAACTTGAACTCTAAAAAAGGGGATTGCCGGGCGTGGTGGCGCACGCTTGTAATCCCAGCATTTGGGAGGCTGAGACCGGAGGATCCGGGTTCGCGGCCAGCCTCAGCTACCTAGTGAGGCACTCCGCAACTTAGTGAGACTCGGTTTCAAAATAAAGAATAAAAAATAGGGCTGGGGGTATAGCTCGGAGGTAGAATGCCTCTGAGTTCAATCCTCAGTACCACACAAAAAAAAATAAAATAAAAAAAATAATAAAAAAGGGGATTAACTAGGCATGGTGGTGCACCCTTGTAATCGCAGTACTTGGGAAGCTGAGACAGGAGGATCTGGGTTCCTGACCAGCCTCGGCTACTTAGGCTCTCTACAACTTAGTGAGATCCTGTTTCAAAATAAACAATGAAGCCTGGCGTGATGGCGCACGCTTGTAATTCCAGCATTCGGGAGGCTGAGACCAGAGGATCCGGGTTCGCGGCCAGCCTCAGCTACCTTGTGAGGCACTCCGCAACTTAGTGAAACTCAGTTTCAAAATAAAGAATAAAAAAAAAAAAAAATAGGGCTGGGGGTGTAGCTCGGAGGTAGAATGCCCCTGAGTTCAATCCCCAGTACTGCCAAAAAAAATAAACAATGAAAAATAGGACTGGGGGTGTAGCTCAGAGGTAGAATGTCCCTGGGTTCAGTCCCCAGTACAGCAAAAAAGGGGAATTAGACCCCCATCCCTGCCATGCACCCCTACCTCTTCAAGGGCATCTCATAAAAAACTAAAGATCCCAAAGATGCACTCTCCCTCTTGAGATGACCCACGTTCTTCTTGGAATGTATATTCCCCGCTTTCCTAAATAAACTTGCCTAACTGGTGCATGTCAATGAATCCTCTTTATTAACTTGAGGTGCTTGATCTTGGTGTTTCCAAGTGATGATTAAACCCAGGGAAATTCTACCTCTGAACTATAGCCCCAGCCCTACTTCATTACTTCATGGTACTCTAGAGACTCTGCACAGGGAAACTCTATCTCAGAGCTATGCCCCCACTTCCATTTTACTTATTTTGAAATAAGATATCACTAAGTTGCAGATGGTCTCACTAGGTTTTGAGGCTAGCTGTGAACCTGCTATCTTCATGTCTCAGCCTCCCAAGTACTGGGATTACAGGCAGATACCACCGTGCCTGGCTCTTAGATCTCTTATTAAAGACACTTGTCATTGGATTTAGGGGTCATACTAATCTAAAATGATCTCGGGTCTAGATCTTTAACTTAATTACATTTGCAACCTGAGTTGTTTTGTTTTGCAGTGTTGGGGATGGAACTCAGGACCTTACACATGCTGGGCAATTGCTCTACCACTGAGCCACCCCCCCTCCCAGCCCGGACGCTGTCTTCGTAATTCAGAAATAACCATTCTATACAAAGTTGGAAGTAGTAAAACTTAATGCTTATAAAATTTGAGGAATTTTTGGAGGAAGGAGGTACTGGGAATGAACCCAGGAGATCCTACCTCTGAACTACACCCCAATTCCTATTCTATTTTGTATTTGGAAAGTCTTTGCAAGGTTACTGAGTTGCTAAGTTACTGAGGGTGGCTTTGAACCTATGATTTTTCTTTCTCAGACTCCTAAGTGCTAGGATTACAGGTATGTGCCATTATGCAAGGCTGCAAGGATTAGTTTTTTTGTGTGTGTGTGTTTTTATTTTTGTGATACTGGGGATGGAACCCAGGGTCATTCTACCTCCGAGCTACAACTCCAGTTCTATTTTTCTTTATTTTTTGAAACAGGGTCTATGTTGCAGAGTTCCTCACTAGGTAGCTGGGACTGGCCATGAACCCGGATCCTCTGGTCTCAGCCTCCGAAGTTCTTGGATTACAAGAGTGTACCACCATGCCCAGCTCATTCATATATATAGAGAGAGAGAGGGAGGGAGAGAGAGAGGGAGGGAGAGAGAGAGAGAGGGAGAGAGAGAGAGAAACAGGGTCTACATTGCAGAGGGCTGGGGTGTAGCCTGGAGGTAAAATACTTCTGGGTTTCATCTCAGGACCAAAAAAAAAAAAAAAAAAATGAATAAACTCCTTGATTCAATTCTTTAACCCTTTTTATATGTTGGTAAATTCAGTTTGCTAGTTACTTTGTAATTTTTTTCCAAAGTGGAGTTTGAAATGAGAGGAATTCAGCCGGGCGTGGTGGCGCACGCTTGTAATCCCAGCATTCGGGAGGTTGAGACCGGAGGATCCGGGTTCGCAGCCAGCCTCAGCTACCTAGTGAGGTACTCCGCAACTTAGTGAGACTCGGTTTCAAAATAAAGAATAAAAAATAGGGCTGGGGGTATAGCTCGGAGGTAGAACGCCCCTGAGTTCAGTCCCCAGTACCGAAAAAAAAAAAAAAAAAAAAAGAAATGAGAGGAATTCTACATCCGAGCTTATACCCCAGTCCTATTTTTAAATAGGTCTCACTAAGTTCCTGAGGAAACTAAGTTGCTGAGGCTAGCTTCAAACTTGCAATCCTTCTATCTCAGCCTCCCAAGTACTGGGATGACAGACATGCCATCATGCCCAGCTTATTAGTGACTTTTGTGTCTGTATTCCTAAGGGATATTGGTCTGTAGATTGCTTGTGTCATTCTTGTCTGATTTTGGTGTCAGTACTAAACCTAGCCTCAAGGAAGGATGAGTTGGGAAGTGTTCTCTCCTCATTAGGGGAAGAGTTTGCAAAGAATGGGTACCAATTCTTCTGTTGAATTGGTCAAATTCAGTAATAGCCATGTAGGGCTGAAGTTTTCTTTGTGGGACTTTTAAAATGACTAAGTCAAACGCTTTCCTTTCTGTTGCTAGTTGCCTTTAAAATCTGCGTTTAGGTGGGACCAAAGTGATAAGGATATCTTTTTTTTTTTTTTTTTTATGCGGTACTGGGGATTGAACTCAGGGGCATCCTACCTACAAGCTATACCCCCAGCCCTATTGTGTATTCTTTATTTGAAACAGGATCTCACTAAGTTGCGGAGTGCCTCACTAGGTAGCTGAGGCTGACCTCGAACCTGGATCCTCTGGTCTCAGCCTCCTGAATGCTGGAATTACAAGGGTGTGCCACCACACCCGGCTATAAGGATATCTCTTAAGCCCATTTAAAATGACTATAACTCAGCCTTTTCCCTCCTAATTGCCAGTTGTCTTTTAATTCTTTTGGATAGAATCAAAAGTCATAAGAACATTATCTCCTAAGGTCTATAAAATTCAAGAGGCAGGTTCAGATAAGCAGCTACCAAAACAATCTATCTCTTTTTTTTATTTATTGTAGTAATTCGTGCATTGTAAGCATACATGTTTGTTAGGTACAAATTGATAACGACATATGTACACACATTTCTCATTTGACCCCTTCCCCAATTCCCACCCCGCTCCCTCGCCCTCCCTCCCTCTCAGGTTCAGTTCAGTGAGTGACCTTGATATGATTGTGTAAGTATATCATGTGCCTTAGGGTGTCCCCCTGCCCCATCCATCCCCTATGATTAAATCAACTTCTTTGCTTATTGAGGGTCTCTCCTTTTCATCTGGAGACCCTCCTATGCCCCATCTTCTCCCTGGCATCCGCATATTAGGGAGAACATATGTTTCTTTACTCTTTGTGACTGGCTAATCTCACTTAACATAATGTTTTCCAGTTGCATCCTTTTCCCTGCAAAGAACATGATTGTGTTCTTCTTTATGGCTGAGTAAAATTCCATTGTGTACATATCCCATAGTTTTGTAAACCATTCATCTGTCTATGGACATCTTGGCTGCTTCCATAGTTTGGCTATTGTGAATTGTGCAGCTATAAACATAGATATACATGCATCAGTCTGATAGTTTGGTTTCCATTCTTTTGGGTATATACCCAGTAGTGTTATTGCTGGGTCATATGGTAGGTTCACTCCCATTCGTCGGAGGGTCCTCCATACTGTTTTCCACACTGGTTGCACAAGTTTGCAATCCCACCAACAATGTATTAGGGTTCCCACTTCTCCACACTTAGTCCTTACTGTTTAATACAAATATTTCTCTACCTCATGTGGTTTCATAAAGTTATGAACAAGAAATTTCAAACTGTTCTACATAAGATTTATATACAACCCTTTTCATAGATACTAGGAACAAAGTTCTATAAGCACAAACCCCAGTTTGTACATTCCTCCAGAAAATAGGCAGATATGCATACCTACCTGCAAAAGTAGTAGGCGACTCTCAACCTGTCAGTAAGGCAGGATACAATGGAAAAAAACACAAATCTAATTCTACAGGTCTCTGCTCTGGTGCTGGCTTTAACTTACACAAGAGACTTCAATCTGTTTTTACCACCAATAAAACTACTTTGAAATTGGTCACAGGGTTCTTATGCTAAATTACAATGACTTCTACAATAATGCCATTTCCATTGCTCTTCAGAAAGGTTATAATGAACGTTTTATACATTCATACACATATACACATACACATGTATTTCATTTTTGCAGAGCAAATCAACCAATTCAAAGTATTTTAAAAAGGCGTGGTGGTGTATGCTTGTAATCCCAGTACTTTGGATGGCTGAAATGGATCACAAGTTCAAAGGCAGCCTCAGCAACATTAGTAAGGCTCTCAGCAACGCATTTCACCTGAGGCACCTAGTACTTAGGCTACCTCTCAAAAACAAGGTCCCTTCTCAGAGAAACTGAATGGCACCCTTCTGTTTTGAGAAGGGGTCTTGTCTTGTGGCCCAGGATGGCCTCAAATTGCTGGGTTCAAGCAATTCTCCTGCCTCCCCCCCCCCCCCCCAAACAGCTGGTCAGCTGGTACCAGGGCCATGGTTTAACCCTGCAGCTCCCCTTTGGTTTTCTACCTGATTATCAAATTTAGTTCTTTATGAGGGAGGGAGAAAATAGGAAGATAATGCCAGAGACCCAGTGGGGAAAGAATTTTCTGAGACAACAGGTGCTAACTAAATTCCAAAATTCCTGATAGGATCAGACCTCCTGAATGTCAAGTGCTTCACAGCATTAAAAGCCTCCTACAGTGACCAAGTGTTAACAAAACTCCAGTTCCTGAAGATGCCTGGGATTCCAATCCAGGCAAAATGGACACTATCTGAATCCCAGGAACAGTCCTTGCAACCACACCTGAGAAAGGAAACTCAAAGAAGCAGATAGTCCCTAGGCAAGCCCCTATACATGACTACCCATTTGGAAATCCATCCCTCTGGGAGATGGATTTCTCTTGCAGGTCCTGTTGGCTTTGAGAGAATGTGAAATGAGGTGTCTCCTCTTATAGGAATATTTTTTGGGGGGTATGGGTGATTGTACCCAGGGGTATTCTACCTCTAAACTACATCCCCAGTCCTATTTTTACTTTGAAACAGGTCTCACTAGGTTGATCAGGGTCTCATTACTTGCTGAGTCTGTCCTCATACCTGGGATCCTCCTGTCTCAGCCTCCCATATAATATCATGCCTGATATTATAGGCATGTGCCACTATGTCTGGCTTTGAGAAAGTCTTTTAACTTTTTGTATACTGTTACTGGTGCATTATAGTCTCACATCATAATGTAAATCATAGTGCTGGTGATATACATGCACACAGCACTTGCAGGGCATTCCCTTGTCTCCCTCCCCATTTTCCCCTTCCTCATACAGGTTATTGAGATTGACAGGTTATTGCAATCCTCACATGGGTACCTAATGTTGCTGCAGATAATTCCTTCCTTGATCCTCCCTCTCCCCCCTACCTGTCTCCTTCTCAAGACTACCTCCTTGGCTCCAATGAAGTTTCTTCTCCATTATCTGAAGTCCCTTTAGTATCCTGATTACTCCCTAGCTTCATTAGAGAAAACATACCACCCTTCACTTTCTGTGCTGACTAATCTCCAGATCCATCCATTTTCCTGCAAACTATATATATGTGTATATGTGTATGTGTTGTGGGATACCCAGTCCCACACGTGGGTCCTTGGCATCCGTGATAAAATTTTAACACGTGCCATTTAGGAACAAAAAGTAGGAATTTATTTAGGAAAATAATGGAAAGGGGAGAAATACATGTGAGCTGGCATCTTCCTGTCCTGATGTGCTTCCCAGGTCCCAAGAGAGCGAGGCATGGTTTACTCCTTTCCTTTATAGGTTTTTAAGAGGGCTGGGCCCAGAAGAGGTCTGGACCTCCTCCTTCTTCAGGTATAGGTGGAAGGTGAGTAGGTGGTCCAAGCTGGGCCCACCTCTTTCTCAGGTTTCAAGATGGGCTTGGCTGTAAATTTCCAGTGTCCTGTTGCCCC
>PVLC010000662.1:0-24921 GCA_004027655.1 Graphiurus murinus | reverse complement strand
CAGAAAAACTTCCAAGGGGTGGAGTTATTCCAAAACTCCAGATTTTAGAAAACTATATTTTCCTTTACCTCCCAATGTCTCCTTTCTGCCTAAATTATTCCTTCTAGCCTACATTCTGCCTAAATTATTCCTTCTAGCCTACATCATATGTATATCCACATACACACATATATGGTTTTTTTGCAGTACTGGGGACTAAACCCCCAAGGGTTTTCTCCCTCTGAGGTATACCCCCCACCCTGTTTCTTACTTTGAAAAGGGGTCTCACTAAGTTGAGGAGGGCCTCACTTATTAAATTGAGGCTAGCCAAGAACCTGCGCTTGTCCTGTCTTAGCCTCTGAAATACTGAGATTATAAGCCTGTACCACCATGATTGATGTTTTGTTCTTGATTGCCGAGTAGAATTCTGTTGTGTGTATATCCTGTAATTTTGTAATCCATTCATCTGTTAATGGACACATAGGTTGGTTCCAGAATTTGGTTATTGTGAATTGTGCTGCTATGAACATGGCTATGCATATATTGTTGTAACTCTCAGTTTCCAGTCTCTTTGGAAAGATGCCTAGGAGTTGGTATAGCTGGAAAGAGAAGGAATCTTTAAAGGCAATTTAATTCTAATGTGATTAAATGGTACTATGTCCATATGTCTGTTCCATTTATTTTGCAGTATTGGGAATTGAAACCTGGGGCATTCTACCTCCAAGCTACATCCCCATCCACATTTTTTATTCTTTATTTTGAAATAGGGTCTCATTGAGTTGTGGAGTGTCTCACCAAGTAACTGAGGCTGGCTGCAAACCCGGATCCTCCAGTCTCAGCCTCCCAAGTACTAGGATTACAAGCATGTGCCACCATGCATGGACAGAGGTTTATTTGGGGAAAAGGGAAAAAAGGAAGAAATACACATTCAAGAGAGAATGAGGACCATCTCAAGATGAGGAAGAGCATTTGGGGGGCTCTGCTCTTTTTAACACTTTCCTCCAGCGGCTGTGGAATACATCTTTCCTGTTACATATTTGGTGGATAATCTTTTTAATTGCATGAAGTTCCAGTGGAAGTTGTCCTCCTCATTGTGGTCTGGACTCTTCAAAGCCTGGACCCTCTGAGTAAATATATTCAGCATCTCCACTTGCTCCATCTTCCTGTGCCCCCCTCCCCAACCTGGGGGCCTGGTCCCCCAGGGAGAGGCCAGACATTGTGGCTAGCACCAGCCTGCTTTGTCCTCCTCCTCCAACTGAGAAGAGGCTGCTTAGGAAAGAGGCTCTCTGCTCTCCCTGCCCAACCCCCTCCAGGCCTCCCTGACTGCTAACAGCCCCTCCTTCTTTAAAAATGTTTTACCAGTAAATATTTTTCCTAAGCCTTACCTGTTTTCCTCCAATGTCCTTGTGTTCCTCAGCTTTAAAAACAGACACATAATCTCTTAATCAGAGTCAAAATGACAGGAAAATTCCTGGGATAAATTCTATTTGATTATATGATGGGAAGGGGAAGTAAAACATAACTTTAATATAAAAAACCTGGAACTGAAGCACTTTAGCCTCTATTCCACAAACTCTACTCCATAAACTCTTTCCCAGGCATGACTCTCCCAAATTCCTGGGAAATCTGTACATCTTGGAGTTAACTAAAAGAAACTATAATTGCTCTGTGCATTGATAGCAAGACAGGTACACTATTTTGAAAAACCTGATGAGGTAGCTTAGGAAGTAAAATGTTAGGTAGAAGGAGGTATCGGGAGGTTTCATAAAAATATAGTTTTAATATTAGCCTTTTTAAAAAAAAAATCTGGAGAATAAAGCTTACTCCACCCCTTGGAAGTTTCTCTTTGTCTCTTTTACCACCAAACTCCAGAGGAGTCAAGCCCACTTGGAGCCCACACCTGGAAAGAGGAGGAGCCAGCTTTTCTGTGACCTGTCCTCACCTGGAGCCCACCTATCGATCACCTGAAACCTGAGAGAGAGGGGCTGAAAATGAGGACCCCGCCCTCTCTTATATCCCCCTGGACTTCCACGTGTTCTCTCTCTTGCTCAGGGAACATGCCCTAGGACTTGGTGGTAGGGGGACCCTTTACACTCCCCTTTTTTTCTACATCCCAGTTTTTCCTTAAAATAAAACCTGCCAGATGTTGTGACTGATATGTGTTGAAATTCTTTTCCTCACAATATCAAGAACCCGAATTTATTTTGGGGGGGAACACGCGCACCCCATCACAAACCTACAACTTGGAACACTCTCCAGCTTATCTGTCAATCAGCTAATGAGGACCCCAATCTACCTGAGGACCCTAAGGTTGACCATACCACCAGGAAGCCTCTCCGGACTATCAGACTGAGATCATCCACCCATAACTGACCAGACTATCTGACCACCATAAACTGCTTTGGGGACTTCTGGGCTGAGATCATCCTCGCATACCTCTTCTAGCTCACCCCTCAGGAAAATCCCCTATAAGAAGAGAGCTCTGAACTCCCCCAAAAAGCCCTTCCTCATTTTGAGGTGGCCCGCGTTCTCTCTTGAATGTGTATTTCTTCCTCTTTTACTTTTTTCCCCAAATAAACCTCTGACCATGTCTCTGACTGGTGCTTGCTAAAATTCTTTTCCATCATGTTAGCCAAGGACCCTGCAGATCCTGAGTTCCTGAGCTGAGGATTTACCCCAACATACTGACACTATAGGCATGTGCCACTATGTCTGGCTTTGAGAGAGTCTCTTAATTTTTTATATACTTTTATTGGTGTTTTATTAGCTTCACATCATAATGCAGATCATAGTGCTACTGATATCCATGCACACAGCTCCTGGAGGGCTTTCCCTTGGCTCCCTCCCCATTCTCCCCTTCCTCATACAGGGTTGTGGGATTAACAGTGCTATCCTCACATGGGTACCTAATGTTGATGGAGGTAATTCCTTCCTTGATTCTCCCTTTCCCCCCTACCTGACTCCTTCCCGTGAAGTTTCTCCTTTATCTGAAGTCCCATGGTATCCTGATTACTCCCTAGCTTCATTAGAGAAAACATACCACTCTTCACTTTGTGCTGTCTAATCTCCAGATCCATCCATTTTCCTGCAAACTATATATATATATATATATATATATATATATATATATATATATATATATATATATAAAAATTTGTGTGTGTGTGTGTGTGTGTGGTACTGGGGACTAAACCCCCAAGGGCTTTCTACCTCTGAGGTATACCCCCAACCCTGTTTCTTATTTTGAAATGGAGTCTCACTAAGTTGAGGAGGGCTTCGCTTATGTAATTGAGGCTGGCTGAGAACCTGCGATCCTCCTGTCTTAGCCTCTGAAGTATTGAGATTATAAGCCTGCACCACCATGCAGATATTTTGTTCTTGATTGCTGAGTAGAATTCTGTTGTGTGTATATCCCATAATTTTGTAATCCATTTATCTGTTAATGGACACATAGGTTGGTTCTGATGAGGTAGTCTAGAAGTGGAATGTTAGGTAGAAGGAGGTATCGGGAGAATTCATAAAAATATAGTTTTAATATAGACTCCACCCCTTGGAAGCTTTTCTTTGTTTCGGCCCAAATGAGATGCACTGCCAAACTCCGGAAAAGCACAGCCCTCAAGGAGGAGCCAACTTTTCTGTGACCTGCCCCCACCGGAGAAGCCCACCTATCAATCACCTGAAACCTGAGAGAGAGGGGCTGGAAAAGAGGACCCCACCCTCTCTTATATCCCTCTGGACATCCACGTGTTCTCTCTCTTGCGGGGGGAACATGCCCTTGGACTTGGTGGTTGGGTGAACTTTTTACTCCCCTTCCCTTATTCCCTTTCCTCCCAGTTTTCCCTTTATCCCAATTTCCCTTTAATAAAACCTGCCAGATGTTGTGACTGGTATGTGTTGAAAATCTTTTCTTCACACTACCAAGAACCTGAATTCTTTTTTGGGGGGGGAAAACACGCCGCACCCCATCACAGTTCCAGAATTTGGCTATTGTGAATTGTGCTGCTATGAACATGGCTATGCATATATTGTTGTAATTCTCAGATTCCAATCCCTTTGGAATGATGCCTAGGAGTGGTATAGCTGGAGGGAAAATGAATCTTCAAAGGCAGTTTAACTCCAGTGTGATCAAGTGGCACTATGTCCTTATGATGGTTCCATTTATTGATTTTGCAGTACTGAGTATTGAACCCCACCCGGGGCATTCTACCTCCAAGCTACATCCCCAGCCCTATTTTTTCATTCTTTAGTTGGAAACAGGGTCTCACTGAATTGTGGAGAGCCTCACTAAGTAGCTGAAATTGGCCATGAACCCAGAACCTCCAGTCTCAGCCTCCCAAATACTTGTAATTACAAGCATGGGCCACCATATCTAACGCTGTTCTTTGACACTTTTTCTCCAGTGGCTGTGGGATACATCTTTCCTGTTATATACTTGGATGGTCTTTTTAATCGCATGAAGTTCCAGGAAAAGTTGTCCTCCCCGTTGTGGTCTGGACTCAAGACCTGGACCCTCTGGGTAAATATTTTCAGGAACTCCACTTGCTCCATCTTCCTGTGCCCCTCCCCCCACCCAGGGCCAAGTACTTCCTCCCACCTTGGTCCCAGCCCTGGCTTCCCACACCATGGCACCTGCCAGACTCCAGACACCAGGACTTCCAGGAGCCCCACACAGAGAGGTCAGACACTGTGGCTAGCACCAGCCCCAGCCTCCTTTGTCCTCCTCCTCCTCCAACTGAGGTGAGGGTGCCTAGAGAAAGAGGCTCTCTGCTCTCCCTGCCCCCCTCCAGGTCTCCCTGACTGCTAGCAGCTCCTGTTTCCTCTGGCCTCATCTTTAAAAAGGTTTTACCAGTAAATATTTTTCCTAAGCCTTGCCTATTTCTCCAATGTCCTTGTGTCCCTCCACTCACCTGAGATGCAGCCAGGGTTTAGGGATAGATCCTCAGCCTTAAAAAAGACACATAATCTCTTGACTTAATCAGTCAAGATAACAGGAAAAATTTCTGGGATAAATTCTATTTGATCATATGAACATTGCATATAATTCTTTAATACTCTGTATATGTTGCTGAAATGTTTGCTAATTATTGATTTTTTTTGGGGGGGGGGGAGTACTAGAGGTTGAACCTAGAGGCATTCTACACTCCAACTATACCTCCAAACTTATTCTTAAATCTTTTCTTTAGAAATAGGGTCTCATTAAGTTCTTGAGGAAGCTGTCTCAGCATCTTAGCCAGTTTTAAACCTGTGATCCTTCTGTCTCAGCCTCCCAAGTACTGGGATGACAGGCATGTGTCACCATACCTGGCTAGTCAATGATTTTTGTCTGTTTTTCCTAAGATATTTGTAGTTTGCTTGTGTCCTTGTGTTAACCCTGCTTTTGTCAGGGTTAACAGTGGCCTCACAGAATGAGTTGAAGTATTCTTTTGGAGAAGAGATTGTAAAGATTGGGTACCAATTTTAATGTCTGGTAGAATTCCATGGTAAAGCCATCTGGGCCTGTAATTTCCTTTGTGGGACTTTTATTTTCCTTTGTGGTACTGAGAATTGAACTCTGGGAGATTCTATCCCTGAGCTGCATCACTAACCCATTTATTTTATTGTGGCACTGAGGATTGAAACCCAGGGGCATTCTACCTCTGAGTTACACTCCCAGCCCTAGTCCTATTTTTTGTTTTGTTTTTTGTTTTGAAACAGGGTCTAAGTTGCTGAGGCTAGTCTCCAACCTGCAATCCTCCTCCAGTCTCAGACTCCCAAGTTCTAGGATCACAAGCATACTATGCCCAGCTCTTTTATTTTGAAACCAAGATCTCACTAAGTTGCAAAAGCTGGCCTCAGACTTGTGATTCTCCTGTGTCTCAGCCTCCTATGTACTGGGATTACAGGCCCAGGCCACTAGGCCCGGTGGTTTTGAGTCTTTAAAGTCAGTTTCACTCAGCTGTGATCAAATGGCAGAATATGCTTGTATCTTTGTGTGTGTGTGGTACTGGGGGATGAACTCAGGGACATTATACCTCTGAGCTACATCACCAGCCCTATTTTTTATTTATTTTGAAACAGGGCCTCGCTAAGTTGCAGAAGACCTCACTAAGAAAGTGCAGTGGGCCACAAACCCGGATCCTCCTGTCTCGGCCTCCCAAGTACTGGGATTACAAGCATCCGCCACCACTCCTGGCTTGTATCTGTTCTTTTTAACATTTTCTTTTCCTCCAGTGGCTGGGGATACATCTCTGTTGGTCTATATTTGGTAGGTAATCCATCCCATGAAGTCTGGGTGAAGTTGTCCTCCCTCTTGTGGTCAGGACTCAAGGCCTGGACCCTCTAGGTGAATTTCCTTAGGATCTCTGCTCCATCTTCCTGTGTCCCCCAGTTGTGGCCACCAGCCCCCAGAGAGCCTGCTCTGTCCTCCCCAGCTGGCTCCCTGCCCCTAGAGCCTCCCTCCACTGCTGCTCCTTCCCACTGCCCCTGACAGAGGCTGTGCCGGCACCTGCCAGACTCCTGACTTTGCAACTTAGAGCCCCTGTGGTGAGCACCAGCATCAGCTGGCTCCATCCTCCTAGCTGCCCTCCTCCTCCTCCTCCTCCTGCTCAGACTCCTCCATCCAAAGGTCCCTGCTCTCTGCTTGCCTTGCCCCCCTCCACATCTTCCACCCCCTACCCAGCCTCTCCAGCCACATCTTCAAAAACTGATTAACAGTAAATATTCTTCTCCCGTATACTTTTTGTTGAAGACGGTTTCATCCTTTTGAGAGAAAGGGGTCTTGTCTTTGTTGCCCAGGCTGGTCTCACATTGCTGGGTTCAAGCTCTTCTCCTGCCTCACCCTCCCAAACAGCTGGTCAGCTGGTGCTATGACCATGGCTTAATCCTTTATCTCCCCTTGTCTTTCTCTTCTGGAGAATTGGGTCCAGGGACATTTTATCTCCAAGCTTTACACCCCCAGCCCTATCTTATTCTTATTTTGAAACAGGGTCTTGTTAGGTTGTGAGTCTCACTACCTGCTTGATGCTGTCCTCAAACCCCAAACCTCCAACCTAAGATGCACAGGGTTTTGCTAAACTGCTGAGGCTGGTCTGCAACCTCAGAACCTCCAGTCTTAGCCTTCCTAGAACTGGGATAACAAGCTTGGGCCAACCACTCACTTAGGCCAGAGTCTTAGTTGAATTTCAATGGCTCCAAAGTATCTTTTTCATGTGTAAAAAGCTGAGTCACAGTTTCCTAAAGGAATGGTGCTGTCTGAAGAGGCCCTTTGAACCTTGGGAAGTTGGTTACCCCAGGTAAGGGGGAGAGGGAATGGAACAGACACTGAGTTTGCAGAGAAGGGGAAGGAGAAGTGGGTGGCCCTTGTTGCTCCTTTCTCTGACTTGCATAAGGGAGGGGCTGGCCTCATTGATTTGCAAGCCCACTCTGTTTATCTTCTCTGCTAATGGTCAGTACACTGGCAGTTAGGGGAGGGAGCGGGAATTCCTTTTTCTATCCTGAGTCTAAATTTTTAACTAATAATATTTCCATGGCTCTGACTATTCTTTCCAATATCAATGCCAGTACTTAGGAGGCTGAGATCAGAGGATCCCGTGTGGTGGCCAGCCTCAGCTACTTAGTGAGACCCTGTTTCAAAATAAAGAATAAAAAATAGGACTGGGTGTGTAGCTCTGAGGTAGAATGCCTCCTAGGCTTAATCTCCAGTACAACACACACACACACACACACACAAACATGTGCCACCATGCCCAGCTCTGATTATTAACGTTTATATTTAGTTTTGTCCATATTTTGAAGTGTTTTTATAACTTAAATCTATAACAACCTGTTGTGAGGAGAAAGCCTGTAACTCTTAACAATGGGTGGTGACATTTGCCTGCAATCCTAACACCTAGGAGGCTGAGACAGGAGGATCACAATTTGCAACTTAGTGTGTGACCCTCTGAAACTTAGGGCATTCCTGTTTAAAAAACACAAAATAATAAAGGGCTGGAGAGGTCAGACCCCGAATGCCCAACACTCCCCAATCATTCCCCAGTACTACAAAAAAAAAAAAAAAAAAAAATCAAAGCTGGGCATGGTGGCACACGCTTGTAATCTCAGCATTTGGGAGGCTGAGACCGGAGGATCTGGGTTTGAGGCCAGCCTCAGCTACCTAGTGAGGTACTCCACAACTTAGACCCGGTTTCAAAATAGAGAATGAAAAAATAGGCCTGGGGGTATAGCTCAAAGGTAGAAGGCCCCTGAGTTGAATCCCCAGTACCACAAAAAAAAAAAAAAAAAAAAAAAAAAATCATACAGAGCCAGACATAGTGGCGCCCACCTCTATAATATCAGCACTGGAAGGCAGAGAAAAGAGAGATTACAAGCTTGAGGGAAGCATCAGCAATGTAATGAGACACCCAGCAACACAAGGGGAACCTGTTTCAAAGCAGAAAAATAAAAATTAAAGGGACTCGGGATGTAGCTCCAAAATAGCAGACCTCCGAGTTCAATCCCCAGTAAAAAAACAAAAACAAAAACAAACAAACAAAAAACACACTCTTCAACAGATTTCATAATTTATTCAAATTGTCTCATAGGCAGTATCTAGTTTTCCCAGTTTTCTAGAACTACGAAATGCTTTCTTGTGTTGGTGTGTATGTATGTATGTGTAACACTGGGAATTGAACCCATGGACATTCTACCCCTAAGCTACACCCACTGCCTCATTCATTCATACTGGGGATTGAACCCAGGGGCACTCTACCCCTGACCTACACCATGGCCACATTTCATTTTTTATGTTTGAAACCAGGTCTCACTAGGTTGAGTCTCACTACTTGCTGAGGCTCATAGGTCCTCCAACCTATGATCCTCCTGTCTCAGCCTCCCAAGTACTGGGATTACAGGTGTGTGCCACCACGCCCATTTTTTTAAACAGTCTCACTAAGAAGCAGTGGATTTTGCTAAATTACTGGGGCCGATCCTGATCCTTCCGTTTTAGCCTTCTAAGTACAGGGATTACAAGCTTAAATTACCTCATCAATTTGGACCAGAGACAGACAGTTGAGTTTGCAATGGCTCTGAACTAGTTTTTTTCATATGTAAAAATGTTGTGTCCCTGTGCCCCAGGTGGTGGGCCTGGTGGGGGGGGAGGGGAATGAGGCCCTTTGAACTTTAGAAGGTTGGCTTCCTGAATGGAGGTGGGGGTGGAGGGGTGGAGCAGAAGAACCTGAGTTTGGGGGTAGGAGGGGGGGAAGTGGGTAGAGGGAATTTATAAGCAGGAAGACTACCTGGCCAGGTTCATTGTCAACATTCCAACATTGCCAAGTGACCGAGACTGAAGTGAGGTTCCTTTGTCAAGAGGACTTCTGCCACTGGGAAAAGACCTGTCTGGGCTTCCGATAAGGGGACTCAGCCCCACCTGGGATTGCCTTGCTTCAGAACTGTGAGTGATAAGTGTGCTTTATTTTTATCCATAGATTGACTGTTTTTTCCCCCAGTTGCTTATCTTGGGACTGAGCACAGGCCTTGGCCCTGCTGGGCCAGCACTTTACTGCTGACCTTGGCCCCATTTGACCTTGGGCCTCTGCTGCCTCCATGGCTGTAAGTTCTTTCATCATCATGGGAACCAAATATGTTGTGTCTTGTTTACTAAATGCTTCTTGTTGGAATACTTTCCCATTAGATATTTGTTTTAACTGAGTCTGCTTATTAGGGAGTAGAGTTGGATCCTCTATTTGGTTGGAATTTCTTTCTCTGTTACAAATGATCTCTTGGAAAGTTTAGTTGTTTTGTAAATATGTATCATACTTATAGGTTTAACTCTAGGAATCATGTATTTTCATTTCAGAGTTTTATTTTACTTCTTTTAAACTTATTTGCTGAATGAACTGGTACCAGGGCCATGGCTTAACCCCTGCAGCTCCTCTTGAATTTTTAATAATGTTCATATATAGCTGATTCTATAACTTAAGACTTTATAACCTGCATTCCCTTCCAAGGAGGGAAAACCCCTAAAACTTTTTTCCCGTACTAGGGATGGAACTTTGGGGGCATTCTACCTCCCATCTACAGCCCAAGACCTATTTTATTTTTATTTGGGAACAGGGTCTCACTAACTTACTGAGGCTGGCCATGAACTTGTCATCTTCCTATCTCAGCCTCCCAAGGACTGAGATTACAAGCATGAGCCATCACACCCATCTCCTAAAATTCTTAATGTTTACAGCCAAACATGGTGGGTTGCACGTGTAATTCTAATACTTGGGAAGCTGAGACGGGAGGATTGAGTGAATTTCCTCAGGGTCTCCACTGGATCCATCCTCCCCTATCCTGACCTGCCTGCTCTGTGCAGCACCAGCTGTGTCCTCTCCAGCTCATTCCTGCCCCCAGAGCTGGGGAGGACACAGCTGCTCCTCCCCATGCCATGGCTTCTGCAGTGGGACCTGCCCTGCAGATAACACCAGGACTTTCTGGAGCATTGCTGCTCTTGCACTAAGCCAGAGGAGTCACTGCGGCCAATGCCAACTCCAGCTGGCTCCCCCACTTCCACCCCATCCCAGATGCCCTCATTTTAGGAACTCGGCTCTGTGCTCCCCCTGGCTTATTCCTGTCTTCCACCTCGCTTGCTTCCCCCACCGCGTCCAGTAAATATTTACTTACTACCAGTAAATATTTTTCCTCAGTATAGTCGTGTGTGTGTGTGTGTGTGTGTGTGTGTGTGACTAGGGATTGAACCCAGGGGCATTCTACCTCTGAGCTACATCCCCAGCCCTATTTTATTGTACTTTCTTGAACCGGTCTCCCTAGGCTGATGTAGCTCACTACTTACTGAGGTTGTCCTGGAACCTGAGATCCTCCTATCTCAGACTCCCAAATACTGGGATTAGAAGTGTGCACTACCATGCCTGGCCCCAATATACTTATTGTTGATGTTTTCATCATTCTGTTTTGAAATGGGATCACGCTTTGTGGCTCACCTATATTTAGTTATTTTTCCATATTTTGAAGGACTCTTAAAACTTGTAATGTCTGATAACCTAGATTGGGAGAGAAACCTAACTCTTTGAATTTAACAATAGTTACAGTGGGGACTGGTAGCATTCCCCTGCAATCCTAATTGCATGGTCATGGTTGCCCTCAGCAACTTAGCAAGGCCCCCTGAAACTTAGTGACACCCTCTTTAAAACATAGAAAATAACATAGGGCTGAGGGTGGAGCTCAGTGGTAGAATGCCTCCTGAGTTCAAGCCCCAGTACTGAAAAAAGAAGCTGGGCATATTGGCTCAAGCTTGTAATCCCAGTATTTGGGAGGCTGAAACAGGGCAATTGCGCGCACGTGTGTGCGCGCGCGCGCACACACACACACACACACACACACACACGTATTTTTTGCGGTACTGGGAACTTTCTACCCTTCTACCCCCAGAGGCTTTCTACCTCTGAGGTATACACCCAACCCTGTTTCTTATTTTGAAATGGGGTCTCACTAAGTTAGAGAGGCCCTCGCTTATGTAATTGAGGCTGGCTGAGCACCTGAGATCGTCCTGTCTTAGCCTCTAAAGTACTGAGATTATAAGCCTGCACCACCATGCAGATATTTTGTTCTTGATTGCTGAGTAGAATTCTGTTGTATGTATATCCTATAATTTTGTAATCCATTTATCTGTTAATGGACACATAGGTTGGTTCCAGAATTTGGTTATTGTGAATTGTGCTGCTATGAACATGGCTATGCATATATTGTTATAATTCTCAGATTCCAATCTCTTTGGAAAGATGCCTAGGAGTGGTATAGCTGGAGAGAAAAGGAGTCTTTAAAGGCAATTTAACTTCAGTGTGATCAAATGGCACTATGTCCATATGTCTGTTCCATTTATTTATTTATTTTCCAGTACTGGGAATTGAAACCTGGGGCATTCTACATTCAAGCAATATCCCCAGTCCTATTTTTTATTCTTTTTTTTTTTCGGTACTGGGGATTGAACTCAGGGGCATTCTACCTCCGAGCTATACCCCCAGCCCTATTTTTTATTCTTTATTTTGAAACCGGGTCTCACTAAGTTTGAGTGTCTCACTAGGTAGCTGAGGCTGGCCTCAAACTCGGATCCTCGGGTCTCAGTCTCCCAAATGCTGGGATTACAAGCGTGCGCCACCACACCCGGCTTTATTCTTTATTTTGAAACAGGGTCTCATTGAGTTGTGGAGTGTCTCACCAAGTAGCTGAGGCTGACCATGAACCCGATCCTTCAGTCTCAGCCTCCCAAGTTCTAGGATTACAAGCGTGTGCCACCATGCCTTTCTTCTTTTTAACACTTTTCCTCCAGAGGCTGGATACATCTTTCCTCTTAATATTTGGTAGATAATCTTTTTAATCGCATGAAGTTCCAGGCGAAGTTGTCCTCCCCATTGTGGTCTGGACTCTTCAAATTCTGGACCCTCTGGGTAAATATATTCAGGATCTCTACTTGCTCCATCTTCCTGTGCCCCACCCCAGGGCCTGGTCCTTCCTCCTAGGTTTGTCCCAGCCTTGGCTCCCCACACCATGGCACCTGCCAGACTCCAGACACCAGGATTCCAGGAGCCCTATAGAGAGAGGCCAGACATTGTGGCTAGCACCAGCCTGCTTTGTCCTCCTCCAACTGAGGAGAGGCTGCCTAGGGAAAGAGGCTCTCTGCTCTCCCTAGCAGTCCCTCCTTCCTCTGGCCTCATCTTTAAAAAGGTTTTTACCAGTAAATATATTTCCTAAGCCTTGCCCGTTTCCCTCCAATGTCCTTGTGTGTGCCAGGGCTCACAGACAGATCCTCAGCCTTAAAACAGACACATAATCTCTTGACTTAATCAGAGTCAAAATGACAGGAAAATTCCCGGGATAAATTCTATTTGATCATATGATCATGGCATATAATTATTTAATGCTCCGTATATGTTGCTGAATTTTTGCTAGTTACTGTTAAAATTTTTTTGATGGGAGGTACTAGAGGTTGAAGTCGGAGGTATTCTACACCCAAGCTATACCCCTAGCCCTATTCTTAAATCTTTTATTTAGAAATAGGGTCTCTAAATGGGTTTGCGGCCAGCCTCAGCTACCTAGTGAGACCCGCTGCAACTTAGTGAGACCCTGTTTCAAAATAAAGAATAAAAAAATAAGGCTGAGGCTATAGCTCGGAGGTAGAATGCCCCCGGGTTCCATCCCCAGTACCGCAAAAAAAGAAAAGAAAAAAAAGAAAGAAAGAAATATACGGTCTCATTGAGTACTTGAGGAACCTGGCTAAGATACTGAGGCTAGTGATCCTTCTGTCTCAGCCTCCCAAGTACTGGGATGACAGGCATGTGTCACCATACCAGGCTTGTCAATGATTTTTGTCTGTTTTTCCTAAGATGCTTAGAGTTTGCTTGTGTCCTTGTCTGCTTTTGTCAGGGTTAACAGTGGCCTCACAGGATGAGTTGAAGTATTCTCTTTTGGGGAAGAGGTTGTAAAGACTGGGTACCAATTTTAATGTCTGGTAGAATTCAATGGTAAAGCCATCTGGGCCTGTAATTTCCTTTGTGGGACTTTTATTTTCCTTTGTGGTACTGGGAATTGAACTCAGGGGAATTCTATCCCTGAGCTGCACCCCTAGCCCTTCTATTTTATTGTGCACTGAGGAGCCCTGGGACCTTCTACCTCTGAGCAACACCCCAGCCCTATTTTGTTTTGAAACAGAGTCTCACTAAGTTGCTGAGGCTAGTCTCCAACCTGCAATCCTCCTCCTGTCTCAGCCTCCCAAGTACTTGCCACCATGCCCAGCTTTTATTTTGAAACCAGGATCTCACTAAGTTGCAAAAGCTGGCCTCAGACCAGTGATTCTCCTGTGTCTCAGCCTCCTAAGTACTGGGATTACAGGTCCAGGCCACTAGGCCTGGCTTCAATTCTTTAAGTTTAACTCAGCTATAATCAAATGGCAGAATATGCTTGTATCTGTTTTATCTGTGTTTTTTTTTTTTGTTTTTTTGTTTTTTTTTTTTTCATTTTTCTATCGGTACTGGTGATTGAACCCAGGAGTATTCTACCGCTGAGCCACACCACCAGCCCTATTTTTATTATTTATTTTATTCTTTATTTTTATTCTTTATTTATTTTGGGTCTCACTAAGTTGTGGAGGGCCTCACTAAGTAGCTGAAGCTGGCTGCAAACCTGGATCCTCCAGTCTCAGCCTCACAAGTACTGGCATTACAAGCATGCACCACCACACCCGGCTTTATTAATTTTAAAACAGGGTCCCAATAAGATGCAGCAAGTTTTTGTAAATTACTAAGGTTGATCTGTAACCTGATCCTGAGCCATTTTCTGGCTTGGGTGAGTCTTAGTTGAATTTTCAATGGCCAGCAAGGTAGTCTCTTCTGTGAAAATGCTGAGTTCCTGAGCCCTAAGGCAATGGGACCAGGGCAGGAAAAGGCCCTCTAAATTTCCTTTGGTCTTGTGAGTTTGGTTACCAGGGTGGAGAGGAGTGTTGGGGGTTGGAGCAGAAGAAGCTGAATCAGGGCCAGAGGGTAGACTGACTCTGCCTCTCCTCAGGGAGGGAGATTAGAACCCTCCATTTGGTTATATTTTCTTTGTTACAATGTTTTGTGAATATGTACCATGCCTCTGGGATTAATTCTAGGAATTATGTATTTTCATTTTACAACTTATTTCATCTTGCTGATGTCGTTTAAACTTATTCATTCACTTGGGAAGGAACTCAGGATGTGGTACTACTGAGCTACATCCTGGTCTTATTATTTTTGTGACTGGGCCTCCCTAATTTGACTGGGCTGGCCTGGAACTTGTGATCCTTCTGCTCAGTACTCCTAACTAAGACTCCTAAGTTTCTGGAATCGGTGGGGTTTTGAGACAGGGTCTCTTTATTCTTCCCAGGATCTCTGAGCTTGGAATCTTCCTAACTTGGTTTCCTCAGTTGCTGAGATTCCAGGTATGTGCCACCACGTCAGGTTTGTAGCAAATATCTCTTGAAGACAACTGTAGAAAATGACCCAAGCCTTTGTTTTTTCTTCTTTACTTTTTCCTTTATTTTTTTAAAAACAGGGTCTCCCTAAATTGCTGAGGCTGTTCTTGAACCTGTGATCCTCGTATCTCACTATCTCAGCCTCTCAATAGGCATGTGCCACCATGCCTGGCTTTTTTTTTTTTTTTTTTTTTATGATACTGGGGATTGAACCCAGTGGCATTCTACCTCCAAGCTACATTCCCCAGACCCATTTTTCAGTCTTTATTTTGAAACAGGGTCTCACTAAGTTGTGGAGAGTCTCACTAAGTAGCTGAGGCTGGCCTCAAACCCAGATCCTCCTGTCTCAGTCTCCCAAGTAGTAGGATTACAAGCTTGTACCATCACGCACAGCTCCTGGCTTCCTTTTTCTGATTCTGATCTTATGCCATGTAAACCTGTAAGACTATTGTTTTCATTTATACTTTCAATTTGTCAATGGTCATTTTCAGAGGGGTGTGATTGGTGATCTATATTGGACAATATTTATATTAACATGTCTTTTGGTAATGTGTCCTGTTTTGTGTTTGTAATGAACATATATTTTTAATTTTTGTGTTACAGGGGACTGAAGCCAGGAGTGTTCCACCTTTGAGCTATACCCTCACCCTATTTTATTTTAAAATGGGGTCTCCCTAGGTTGAGAGTCTCACTGTTTGCTGAGACTGCTCTTGAATCCACCATCCTCCTGTCTCAGCCTCTCAAATACTGGTTCACACCCAGCTGTGAACATTTTTTATAGAGGAGGCTGATGGGATTCTTCTATAAATTTGTGTGCTATGTGATATTTAGAGAGCAGTGTTTGATGTGCTGAGACATAAGAATTTCCTGTGAAATTCCTTTTCTCCAGATACCATATTTCCAGTCATTCTTTTTCCCTATTCTAGACGATATTTCTAATGTACTTACACATGTTCAGGAATCCAGCTCGTGATGTAACGTGTTTCTTTTGCCAGTTGAATAGGTGCTATGCCAGCATAATGGACCCACCATAGGAGGCAGAGTCTGAATGCAAGAGCATCAGTCTTTAAGGCCCAGCCTCCAGTGCTGTCCACATGCTGAGTTCTAGGTCAAGTTTCAAAGCTACATAACACAAGGACCAGGAGCCACACCTACTCTGGTGCCCCTCATTCTATCTGCCTGTGTCCAGGGCTCATCACAGCAAGATGGATGGAAGGTGACAAGGGCATCTGGGAAATGAGTCACACTTTCAAGCTGACATATGAGAACTAGTAATGTGTACTAACTGAAGTCAGGTAATCGTATTTTTGTATTTAGTTTGACAACTCAGTTTTGGATTCTTATAGTATCAAGATGTGTCTGGAAAAGATGTATTTTACTGTCATTGCTGCTAGTAATACGGTTTTATCAAAGAGAAGACAGTGTAATCAACTTTTGTTTCTATTAATTGCAAATGCAAATAGACAAATACAGTTTTTCTAAGAAAAATTAGTTTGGTCAAGGAGTACATTCCATATTAGATTTTAGGTGAATATACTTAGGAGCTTGGAATGTGCTTATAGGTTCTAGGTTTGAATCTTGAGAATAAAGACTTCATAGGAAAATGTTAGTGTAAATTTATGTTGAAGTTAGTGGCAAGGAGACCTGAGTGGTGCGGCCACTTGTAATCCCAGTACTTGGGAGGCTGAGACAGGATCTCATATTCCTGGCCAAACTCAGCTACTTAGTGAGGACCTCCCCAACTTAGACACTCTTTGAAAATAAAGACTAAAAATAGATCAGAGGTAGGACATCCCTGTTAAATCTCCAGAAATGCCTCCCCCCCACCAAAAAAAAATTAGTGGCAATGTAAAAATGCATTTTAAAGAGAAATATGGATCCACATGCCTGTAAACTTGGGAGGCTGAGACAAGAGGATTGTAGGTTCATAGTCAGCCTTACCTACTTTCCAAGGCTCTCCAAAACCTAATTCTACACCCTGTTTCAAAACAAAAAATAAAAAAACAAAAACAAAAAACAAATGGGAATATAGCTTGGATATAGAAAGTCTTTTGGGTCCATCCCAATACCACAGATGCAAAAAATATTTTTTGCTTTTTGCATTTAACCAAATTTAGGCCCGTGCCATAAGTTGTTAAATATATTTCAAACATTTGTGTTCTAATGCTTGTCATCAAGCGCCTGTGGGCAATAGCCTACAACTACTAAGTGTAAGGAAGGTTCCTGTGAGTGGTGTATGCTGGGTAGTGTGTAACGATGATAATTTTTTTTCATCTTTTTTTTTTATACTGTGGATTAAACCTAAGAGCATTTTACTTCAAGCTGCACTTATTTTAAAACAGGGTTTTACTACATTGCTCAGGGCTTGCCTCTAACAGGTGGTCCTCCTATCTCAGCCTCTCAAGTACTAGGATTACATGCATGTGAAACATGCCCGGTTTAACTGTGATCAATTTTTATATCAATATTCATGGCTAGGTGATTTGAGTTTTGTAGTATTTACTGGACATTAACCTGTAAAAATGACTTCATAGTGAAAGTTCATAAATTGGGTTGCTCACAAATAACACTTGTTCAGAATTCTGGAGACTTAAAGGCACTTAGTGGATTCAGTGTCTAGTGAAGCCTATTTCCTGTTTCTAGATGGTGACTTCTGGTTGATCCTCATGTTGTAGAAGGGTCAAGGGAGCTTCCTGGAATCCCTTTAGAAAGGCATTAGTAGAATGCAAGCATTTTCATCCTCATGACTGACTTGATCAACACACGGAGCCCTCTCCCCTCCTTGTCACACCAGCACATGGGGGGTTGGGAGTTCAACATAGTAATTCAGAGGGAAGTGGCTCATAAATATTCACCCTAGCAGAGCCCTCCTGGGACCCTTTGCAGCCACCACCTTTCTCAGCTGTCCTACACCTGCCTGGTTTAAGTAGAACAGAAGCCTCCATTGTGGGATTATCAGTAATACCATACTCCAGTGCTGGCTTGTGGACGATGTTAATATTGTTCTTCAGAGCACCTAGGAATAGAATTCTAGGTTCTCCCCTGGCTGTTCACACTGGCCTTGTCCAAATATTCTGGACCCAGGATCTGAACCCTAGCCTGATGCACAGGCACTGACCTCGCCTCACTTTGGCTGTAGCCATCCCATCTTGCCTCCTGGCCCTCTCCATGGGATGTGCCACTGTTGGTACTAACCTCCTACCATTTGCGGCCGTGGAATCTTCAAGTGTGGCTAGATTTATTTTCTGATGGAATTTGCCCAAAGCCTGCCCTTTCCTTCCCCCAGGCCTAGCCTATCTTGTACTACTCAGTGGTTAAAATGATGTTATGGTTGTAGTAAAACAGGTCTTCTCCAGGTTTAGTACTTTTGGCACCTGATCTTGTTTCCCCAGGCCTTCCCCCAGGACTCCTTTATTGGCTCTGTGGCAACAGCTGCTTCCCAACCTTGCTCCCTACCCAACCCTTTCCCAGGTCCACTCCAACCCACCGACTGACTCTCCTGCCCCTTTAGAAGTGGTTTGAACATATTAGCCTGTCAGATTTCTCACTCAGCCACCCACAAGGCTTCACATCAAGATCTATTAAGCTTTGGCTTTAATGTCTCAGCCTCCATATTTTGGCTTCTAACCCATGTCCAGGGACCTTGCTCTCACCCACCGTGCAGACCCACTTTCCCTTGCCCCCTACCAAATCCTGACTCCCTGTCCCTCCTATTGAGGCTCCACACATCTTCAGGATGTCCTGGCCTTACCAGGATGCGTAGGCCTTTCCAATGCCCATTTGTCCTTTGTTACAGGTGCCTGAGCCCTGGCCTTGTGCCTCTGCCCTTGCCCCTAAGCCAGTGACCCACTGGCCTTACCCCAGGCCCTGTCCACGTGTCCTGAAACAAGGGACCTGAGTTCAGATTTCATTCACTCTTGCTTACCCCACCCCACCCTGGCTATATCTATCCAGCCTTATGTCCTGACCCAGTCTTCCCAGATGAGATCTTCCACCTGGTGCAATTGAAATCCTGACTAATGTCATAACCTCAAACTCCTGGTGCTGTCTTCAGCACCTGTCACAATGACACAATACATTTGTCCAGATGGACCTACTGATTGATTCCATCCTAAGCCCCAGTTCCCCACCCCTGCCCTTGCCCATCAGACGACACACAGTGATGTTAAAACTCTATGGATAAAGCAATCAGGCCTTAGTCATATTTGTGATTCCTCTGGGCCATTTTGAAATTCTATTTGTTTTGCTCATGCCCCTGCCCCACAGCCTGGTTAACTGGCCTCACCTTTTGGCTTCAAGCCAAACAGCTGTTTCCCAAGCCCCAATCCATCCCACTGGCATACCCTCCTTACATGTGGTTTTACTGCCTTGACATCCACCAGCCATGTTTCTCACCCCAGCATCCCACAAGCCTTTATACCACAAACCCTAAAATTCTTCCTGTGTTGTCCTCCACATTTTGACTTAACGCATTGTGGAAAGCCATTCCCCAGACCCTGGGTACCCAGACACCCAAGAGGGTGTCTTTCTCTTACCCCCTGTCCAAATCCCCAAGCCCAAAGCTCTCTGATCTCATCGGTTCCCACTGCCCCCTGGTCTGGCCTCCTGACCATAGTCACCCGCTCTTATCCATCTGAGGTGCCTATTCATTGGCCTGGCCTTGTGCCTCTGTGCTTGTACCTATGTCCGATTTTCAATAGCCGTTTGCATGGGTGCCTGGTGGTGTTGCCCTGGCCTAGTGCCTCTGCCCTTGCTCCTCTCCCACTGCTGATTGACTCGACCAAAGCCCATTCCCATCCCTTGCCCACCCAGCCCTTGCCCACCCAGCTCTACACACTGGTGTGAAAGCCTTATGGACATAGTGACCAGGCCCTAGTCATGTTTGCTGGTCCTCTGGGCCATTTGGAACTTCAATTTGTTACCCCCACATGACTGCCTTGTGGCCTTGTTTTCCAGCCTCTTATTGACTCCAAGGCAACAGCCGATTTTCCAAACCCTTTCAACCCTGGCCCATCAAAGTCCCAGACTCTCTTCCCCGTGTGCCCTGACCAAACCCCAGCTCCCCATGCCTCCCATTAGTGCCGCCCACTGGTCTTCAGGACCACCTGGCCTTAATCACTAGGGCTTCACCCATTAGCCCTTTGAAAATGGTGTCATGGCCCTGGCCCTGTCCCTCTCTGCCTTGCCCCTCCCCACTTGCCTCTATAACATACACATTGGCCCAACCCCTGGTCCTCTCAACATGTCCTGAACTGAGGGCCTTGAGCCCAGGATTTGTTACCTTGTCCTTTTCGCCACCTGTCCCTGCCCTGGCTCTCCCCATCCAGCCTCGAATCCCGGCCCTTTCCATGTGATGAGTTGATCTTAACCTCCTACATTGTGTGGCTTGATGTCCCAAGTGAGCTCTTCCACCCAAAGTGATTGAATTCTGGCTAAAGTCATGACTTCAAATTCCTGGTCTCATCCCCTGTCCCTCCCACAACTACCCAACCCCCTGTCCTGACCCAGATTTTTATTTGCCCTGCTAAAAGCCCCAGTCCCATACCCTGGTCCTTGCTTACCCACCTAGCACTCCTCATTGGTCTTAATGACCACAGCAGTCATGTTATTATAAAGCCATTTGGAATCTGAAGTTGTTGCTGAATTTCCCCTTCCCCACAGGGTCTTCCCAACCTCTCCCTATCCCACTCTACCCTGGCTATATCCATCCAGCCTCACATTCTGGCCTTTCCATATGCTATGAATCAACTGATCTTACACTCCTCCATTGAATGGCCTGGATTCCCAGATGAGATCTTCACCCAGAGTGATTGAGGTCATGGCATTAATGCCAGGATGTCAAACTCCTCATCCTATCCCCAGCCCCTGTCATAACCCTCTTGCCCTGATACACGTCATAGTGACCAGGACTCGGTCATGTTTGCTATTTGTGCCATTTGAAACCTCAGCTTATTCCTTCCATGCCCCTAGCCTGGTTCCCCAGCCTCCTGTATCGGCTCCATGCCACGGCTTGTTCCCTCGACCTTTTGATAGCAGGCCACCCAAGCTCCACTGTAGGCCACTTGTGGTTTTACTACCTTGTTGTTAACCTGCCAGGTTTCTCAACCCAGCATCCCCGAAAGCCTTATACCAACAAGTCATTTAAACCCCTGGCTTCACATCTTGGCCTCTGCAATTTGATTTACCCATTGTTGAGAACCCTTGTCCAGAGCTGCTATACACTTTCCCTTACATTGCGCCCAAATCCCCATTCCCAAAGCACTCCCTTAACTGTTCCTGCTGCCCCATGGTCTTCATGGCCTATTTGCCAGTCACCAAGTCTTAACCCATTTGTTTCCTGGCCTTTGCTGCTTTTCCCCACGCCATAACCACTTAATATTCCCCTTACCATGGCCATGTGTCTTGAACCCAAGGCCTCAAGCCCAGCCGTGATCCAGAGCCAGAAGACCCACCTCCTGGCCTTGTCTATATTATGTGATCCTGTTGATCTTAATTTTCTATCATCTGCAGCCTAATATTCCACTTGACCTTCCTCCTACCCTAAAGAAAGTCATGGGCTTAATGTCACAGCCAAAGGCCCAGGCCCTTGTCTAGAACTCTAACCGTTTCTCCCCCATGACCAGATTTACTTTCTGATGGATCCTATCCAAAGCCCTCCCTTCCCCTGCCCCAAGGCCTAGCCTACTTTGTACTACTCAGTGGTTAGAATAATGTTATGATTATAGTGAACCAGGTCACTTCCACGTTTACTTCCTCTGCCTTTTGGCACCTAATCTTGTTCCCAGGACTCCTTTATTGGCTCTATGCCAACAGCTGCTTTCTAACCTTGCTCCCTACCTAACCCTTCCCCAGGTCCACTCCAGCCCACTGGCTGACTCTCTTGACCCTTTAGAAGTGGTTTCAACATACTAACCTGTCAGATTTCTCACTCAGCCACCCACAAGGCTTCACATCATCAAGATGTATTAAGCCTTGGCTTTAATGTCTCAGCCTCCATATTTTGGCTTCTAACCCATGTCCAGGGACCTTGCGCACACCCACTGTGCAGATCCACTTTCCCTTGCACCCTACCAAATCCTGACGCCCTGTCATTCCTGTTGATGCTCCACACTGATCTTCAGGATGTCCTGGCCTTACCATGATGTGTAGGCCTTTTCAATGCCCATTTGTCCTTTGTAACAGGTGTCTGAGCCCTGGCCTTGCGCCTCTGCCCTTTCCCCTCAGTCAGTGCCCCACTGGCCTTACCCCAGGCCCTGTCCACGTATCCTGAAACAAGGGACCTGAGTGCAGGTTTTATTCACTCTTGCTTACCCCACCCCATCCTGGCTATATCATATATCCAGCCTTATGTCCTGACCCAGTCTTCCCAGATGAGATCTTCCACCTGGTCCAAATGAAATCCTGACTAATGTCATAACCTCAAACTCCTGGTGCTGTCTTCAGCACCTGCCACAATGACACAATACATTTGTCCAGACTGAGCCGGTGATTGATTCCATCCTAAGCCCCAGTTCCCCACCCCTGCCTTTGACCATCAGACTCTACACACCGATGTTAAAACTCTATGGATAACGCAACCAGACCTTAGTCATATTTGTGTTTCCTCTGGGCCATTTGGAAATTCTATTTGTTTTCCTCATGCCCCTGCCCCACAGCCTGGTTAACTGGCCTCACCTTTTGGCTTCAAGCCAAACATGTGTTTCCCAAAACCTTTCAACCCAGGCTTACCCAAGCCCCAATCCATCCCACTGGCATACCCTCCTTATACGTGGTTTTATCACCTTGACAGCCACCAGCCATGTTTCTCACCCCAGCATCCCACAAGCCTTTATACCACAAAACCTAAAATTCTTTTCTTCCTGTATTATCCTCCACATTTTGACTTATGTATTGCGGTAAGCCATTGCCCAGACCCTGGGTGCCCAGACACCCAACACATGGTGTCTTTCCCTTACCCCCTGTCCAAATCCCCAAGCCCAAAGCTCTCTGATCTCATCGGTTCCCACTGCCCCATCTTCTGACCTCCTGGCCGTAGTCGCCATCTCATAATCATGTGAGGTGCCTATTCATTGGCCTGGCCTTGTGCCTCTGTCCTTGTCCCTGTGTCCTTTCACCCACGACCTGATCCATGAAACTTGGCCATGCTGTTTATGATGAAATCTTGCCATTTTGTGCCCCAGCTCCCAGCTGCCCCCTGGACTCTTGAGTTGGCTCCATGCCAACAGCTCTTCTCCCAACCCTCACTCCTACAGGTCATGCCAGGCCCACTCGACCCCACTGCCTTACTCTTCTGACCCCTTAAAGGTGATGTGGGTATCTTGGCATTATCCATTCAGGTTCCTTAATCCAGTATTTCATAAAGATTTCATCCCCCAAGAATGTATTAAACCATTAATGCTTTGGACTATGCCTTTTGGCTTGACTTATAATCCAGAGCTTTCGCCCATACCCACTGTGCAGTCCAGTATCCTCCTCACCCTGCCCAAGTCCCCAAACCCAAAGCTGCATGACATTACCGGTTTTCCTTGCCCAAGGGAATGCTTGACTCCTTCCTGGACTTAGTCACCAGGTTTTTACCATCACAGATGCCCATTTAATTCTCCATTTCAGCCTGTTGTAGATATGGCCAAAGGTCTCTACCCTTGTCACAAGGCCTTTCTCCTGCCCTTACCTGTCCCCTTCCTTCTGACCAATGCCACTTGGCCTGAAACTACGACTTTGAGCCCAGGCCTAATTATTTTTTCCTCTCCCCATCCCATCACACCCTGGCTTTAGCCAACCAGGCTTAGCTCCTTGCCGTGTCCATGGAATGTGAAGTGTCTGTGCTTTTCTGCATGGTGTGGCCTGGTATTACAGTTGTCCCTTCCAGCCCACACTGATGTAAGTAATGGCTTTAATGTTATTGCCTAAAAAGTCCCGGCCCCATTCCCTGGCCCTTTCTTGCCACCCTAACTCCTGAGGCCAGAATCTCTTGCCCCTTGTGCCTGCCCAAAGCCCTATCTGCTCACTGGTCCCATAAGCTATTCTACCTAGACCGAAATCCTGGCCATTAATGTTATGACCTCAAACTCCTGAAAGCCCATTTCCACACCCCTAGCCTTGCATACTCAGCCCTAATCATTGGTCTTAAAAACTCATGGTCAAGCTGGAGGTGGTGGTGCACGCTTGTAATCCCAGTACTTGGGAGCCTGAGACAGGAGGATAGCAGGTTCGTGGCCAGCCTCACCTTAAGGAGACTAACAACTTAGTGAAATCCTGTTACCAAATATAAAAACTGAAATAGTGGTACCATGGTTAGAAGGCCCCTGGGTACCATTCCCAGTACCACCCAAAAAAAATCATGAACAGGCCTCAGTAATGACTGTCATTCCTCTGTGCCCTTTGGAAACTCGGCTTGTTTCCCCCAGTCTCCCTCCACCTCCCTGGTCTCCTATATTGTCTCCATGCCCAAAGATGCTTCCCATAACTTTCACCCCAGGCCCACCCAAGCTCCAATCCAGCCCTCGATGTTACCCTTTTTGTGTGGCTTTATTGCCTTGATATTATCCAGCCAGTTTTCTCAATCTAGTCTCCTACAAGCCTTATGCTACAAGATGCATTAATCTCCTGGCCTCATGTCTGGCCTCTGTGTTTTGATTGACTCATTGTCTAGAACCCTTGCCCAGACCCACTATATTCTTCCCCTTATCCACTGACCAAATCCCTAAGCTCAAAGCGCTCTGATCTTACTGTTCCCACTGTCCCACAGCCATCATGGCCTCCTGACGATAGTCACCAGTTCTTAACCATTTGAGGGGCCGGTTTGTTTTCCTGGCCTTGTGCCATTGTCCCTAAGTCCTTTTCTCCAGGACACAACCCCCTAAACTTCCCTTGGCCATGGCCACATGTCTCAAACCCAGGGCCTTGAGCCCAGGTCTGACCCAGTTAACCCTACACGTCCCCAGGCTATCCTGAGTACAGCCAAGATGGTCACCCCCTGGCCTTATCCACATGTG
>PVLC010000661.1:0-181474 GCA_004027655.1 Graphiurus murinus | reverse complement strand
AACAAACCCCAGCTCTGCCCTGGCATCCTCCCCCCTCAGAATCTGAGTGGTCTCTAGGAGGAGCTTTAGACTTCTGATTGCTTAGAGAGTTTGAATGGCCGGCCTGCTGGGATTTGTGACTAATGAGACCATGATGCAGCAAGGGGATTTCTGTATCTCAGTGATGACTCCCCAGGCTTCTAGCCTTGAAACCCTTTCCCATCCCTACTCCCTCAGAAGTGAGGTCTGTGTCCCTCAAGTGTCTGCTGTCAGCCTCAAAGACAAGGAGTGATGCGAGGGGTCAGAGACCAACTCACTGGAAGGCAGTTTCATGCTGTTGTGTATTCCATTCACGTGAACAACTAAGATGTGAGAAACACCACCTCCCTTAAACAGAGTGGATTCCCTTTTCTTCTGTCTTATTATTATGACTAAGGACAAGGAGGGTGGGGTGATGTTTGTCTTTATTTTTTTTCTAGAATAGCATATTATATATATGACTCTCAAAGCCAGGCATGGTGGCACACATCTATTACCCAATACTTGGAAGACTGAGACAAGAAGATTGCAGGTTCAAGGTCAACCTCAGCAACTTAGCAAGGCCCTCTGCATCTTAGTGAGATCCTGATTCAAAATAAAAAAATGAAATAGGGCTGAGTGTGTAGTTCAGAGGTAGAAGGCCCCTGGATTCAAACCCATATACCACCTACACACACACACGCACAACACAAAGACTCTCAATATTTATATTCTCTATGAATTGGGTCCACTGTATGGTTTTGAATGTGTATCTAGATACCAATAGACTCTTTGTTTTTCCATTTTCTTCATTTAGATTTAAGTGTGTATAGAGACTACATGTATTTATCTGTGTCAAAATATGGGTATCTATATTGAGGGATGCAGTGAAATTGTTTCTTTTTTATTATCTGTGACTGAATAATTGTCATCAGTTTGTGGGGGTTATTATTTGCTATTTTTCATACATAGATATTCAAAGTTATGTCTTTAGAATGCTGACTTCTCCTACTAATGCTCTGGAAAAATACTCAGGAAGATTCTGCATTTTAATGCTTGTTTTTCCTTCTCAAGTTGTGTTATTTTTAAGATCATTGATTTAAACTAAGACTATTTCTTTAAAGTATTGAGTTAAAATGGGAAGTGGTGCTTTGAAATAATTTTGAGGAAAACTCTTGGTTCCTCAGGTTAGGGTCTGAAGTTTAGGTAATATAAAATGTTTATATAACAAAGTAAAAGCAAAGACATCAACAATGTAGACTATTAAGGTCCTCTTTCAGGGCAGAAGCTTTTTTCCTATAATCAACTGCAAATGAAAAAAAAACTGAATATGATTCAGTGATAAACAGAATGCCAGCAAGTGATCAGGGTAATGTGAAAGAGCTGTGCATATACAGATGATCATCAGGCCAGAGAATTATAAGTGCTAGTAGCTTACTCCTACATATTCCATCAGTAGCATGAGTTTCGTACTTTTAGTCTTGGTGACACTTTGAAGGTCTTTGCATTTATTACATTTTAATATACTGCATTTTTTGCTTTTTTATTCCTTTTATTTCAGCCAACACACTAAGAAAGATACATGTTTATTGATATATTGCCTAATAAAATACAAATCTGTTGCAACACAATGCATGCATCCTATTAGCATTCTTGTTAGTTCTAAAAATCAATTCATCCATAGACTTTCCTTCCTAGTATTAAACCTGTAATATTAAAGGGAAAACTCTCTTTCTACAAGAGAAAAATGTTAAAAACATGACCAAACTTAAGAATGAAGGATTGGTGACCATTTCTGTTTCAAAATCACAAGGTAAAATTTCAATTCTTTTTATTTATTTATTTTTATTAATTGGTGCATTGTAACCATACATGTTTGTTAGGTACAAGCTGATAAAGGCATATATGCAGACATTTCTCATTTAACCCTTCCCCAATTCCCACACCACTCCCTCGCCCTCCCTCCTTCTCAAGATCAGTTTAGTGATTGATGTTGATATATTTGTGAAATTACATCATCTGCATTAGGGTACCCCCCCATCCATCCCCTTCAATTAAGTCAACTTCTTTGCTTATCTATGATTTCTCCTTTTTCATCTGGAGTCCCTCTTATGCCCCATCTTCTCCCTAGCATCCGAATATTAGGGAGAACATATGCTGTTTTACTCTTTGTGACTGACTAATCTTACTTAACATAATGTTTTCCAGTTGCATCCATTTATTGTTAGTCATTACTAATAATTGTTAGTTGGTCATTAAGACATATTATTAATGCACAGTTAGTTATTAACATTGCATTATTAGTTGGTTAAGACATCCTAATATTAAAATGATATATAAAAATAAAGCTAAAAAAAGCTTAATTATGAGGAAAGGAATCGGGTGGTCAGAACAATACCCTCTCTGACCCTGTAAGAAGATATTAGGGTCTCCTCTTCAGAGCCACCTTTCATTTTGAAGGAAAGCAGACCACACCAGGGCTGTGTGCATCATTCCTCATCATGAAGGGCAGCCCCCCGACTCTCTCTTGAGACATTTCTTCCTTCATTTTGGTATCTTATATTTGCTGTTCTGGACAACACACATGTTTTGCTTCAACTTGTGCTAAATCCCTCTCCTGGGTTTGGGCAAGAGGAGTTAATCTACCTAACAACACTTTGATTAGACAAGAAGAATATCTGATCTTCTCTGGGGACAAAATAGTGGCATGAACAAAACCTCCTCTTATGTCTCTTTTCTAAATGGTTTCTTAATTGGTGGAGAGTTCCAGATTGTCTCTGGTGAGGCGATCTCTCAGCTGCCATTGCTGTCTGTTCTTCCAGGTTAAAGGACTATTTGTGACTGTCTTCCAAATTCACTGAAACAGGGTATATGGGTTCAGGAGAAATAAGTTTTGACTGTACCTAGTTGAATGAGTAGAGGTTGTATCAAAAAGATCAAATAAGCCGGGCGTGGTGGCGCACGCTTGTAATCCCAGCATTCGGGAGGCTGAGACCGGAGGATCCGGGTTCGCGGCCAGCCTCAGCTACCTAGTGAGGCACTCCGCAACTTAGTGAGACTCGGTTTCAAGCTAAAGAATAAAAAAATAGGGCTGGGGTGTAGCTCGGAGGTAGAATGCCCCTGAGTTCAATCCCCAGTACCACAAAAAAAAAAAAAAAAAAAAAAAAAGATCAAATAAAAGAAAGGGAATAAAAAAGATTAAAAACAAATTCTGTCTTAGGACATTTTTTAAGGAGAAAAGTCCAAAGGAGACTGTGCTTTTCTTCCTGCAGTTATAACCCCTGAACAGGAGCATCCAAAAGCTGCTGAGAAGGATTATGGCTCTTGTGTCTTAAAGGCCTTGATTGCTAATTGGATTAGTTAGCTCTCCTTATCAGTTTGGGATTAAGAAGTAGTCTTGTAATGACACAGCCCTTCACAATGAAGTGCCCTGTTAATCCTGATTATGGTCAGTCAGAAACACATCTATGGAAACTTGAATAATGACAATTGTCATATTTGTCAAAATGAATATAAAGAATTAAATGTGCTGATTTTAATTTTTAAATCTACTTATTTTGATAGAAAATGACAACTCTGCTTTACTGAAATAAAGAGTTTATTCTGCAACCATGGCACAGGAGCACAGATTCAAGTCACCCCGAAGGGCACGTTTCACGATAGTAGATGCTATATGAATTTTTATAGTTATGGAACAAAAGAAAATCATAAATCAATACATTCACCAACAATGGGAGTACCAAGTAGGTGTGCTACAGCATGGCTGGGAAATCTCTCCAGGTTTCGGAGGTTATCTCATAGCATTCTTAGGTCTAAGGATCAATGCTAGAAGTCTGCTAAGTTCAGTGACAATTTCTGAGAAGTTTATTACTTACAAGAATGTTAGGTGAGGGACAGGTGTGGTTGCACATGCCTATATTCACAGTACTTGGGAGGCTGAGACAGGAGGATCACAAGTTCCAGCCTCAGGAACTTAGGCTCTCAGCAACCTTTTGAGACCCTGTTGTAAAAGAAAACAAAACAAAAAAAAAAAATGAAGAAAAAAAGGGGGCTAGAGGTGTAGCTCAGACCTCAGAGGTAGAATGCCAATGAGTTCAGGCTCAAGTACCCCCTGAAAAAAACTAACATTAGGTCAGATAAAATTGTTAAGGTAATTGATTTTAAAAGGTCCAAGACGGTCCAAGATCATATTGGCTCTTAACCTACCACAGCCATCTCTCCACAGCCTTGGGGTTCTAGTTTTCCAGGGCCAGGCAATTTTCAGAATCTTTCCTACAGATACTTCTTCCTCAGAGAGCTCCAGCTCACACCTTTAAATAAATGTGTGAATTTAATGCAATGCACTTAGTAAATCATACTCATGGAAAATAAAATTGATGAAACCAGAACACTTTGAAAAAAAAATCTAGACATACAGTAGCTTTATCACTGACTTAGTGATAACTGTAATGCAAATTTTCATTTTTTAAAAATACCCCTTCTTGTGGTAGATTGAGGACAGTAAGAACCTCAATTTGTTAAGACCTCCCTGTGTCCTACACTGACTCTGAGCTTGTTTGGCCAGTGGGAAGTAAACAGATGTCAGGGAGACTTGACAAGCACTTTTTCATTGAAGTCGCCCTCTTTCTGTTCTTGAGAGCCTGTTACCAAGTGAATGAGACCAGATTAGTCTGCTGGAGAGTGAGAACCAAGAGACCTGGCCAACAGTCAGCCAGCCTTAAACCGGCCCACTAGCTGCCAAAGGCTGGGTGAGTGAAGACTGCAAATGATCCGACAAGTCCAGTCCAGAGGAGCAGAACATCCCAGCTGAGCTCTTGGCTAACTTACAGAAATGGGAGCAAAATAATGTTGTAGGTCATTAAATTTTGGGGTGGTTTTTTATGTAACAAAATTAACTGATTCATCACCATTTAATAATGCTTCTAGAATTTTGAGTTTGTTGTTTTCAGAATGTAACATTGGAAGTAAGGAATATGTACACAAAACACACATTTGTATACATAGACATATATTTACATGTAAATATGAATATGTAAATCTCCATTGCTTTCTACATGAAAAAAATTATATGATCCAGGGATAAGATACAACTTGTCAAAAGTCCCACAGCTAGTCAATGTCAGGCTGAAACTAGAACCTGGATCTCTTGACTTTCACCCAAGTGATCCTTCTACTAGGTCATTATTGTGCTTCATATTGTTTATGACAAAAAGATGTTGTTGCCCCCATAGTGTACATGCTGAATGTGATGTCTCTAATCATAAGACAAGGATGTGCTTCATACATCCACCTGTGTAAGATCTTCTTGTGATAAGTTCCTATTTCTGCTTTTACTGAAGGTTTGGTGTGCCTGGGCTCCACATAGGAATGCAACTCCAAATCTTGAACTCATTAGATCTCTTATTCTTAAATGAATGGTTACCAACAGCTATTCTCATTTCTTCATTCAACAAACACTTAAGATTTGTTTATTAAAATGTTGCATGTCAGATACATTGATGAATGAGGTAAATGCATCATTACAGTTGTTTTTTCTAGTAAAGAACCAGTCGTGACATTATTATTTATACAATAATCCATTTAATTACAATGGTGACAAGTGCTACCAAAAAGAAAGTTTAGGAAATTGCCTTCTCTTATTCCATGTGCTCATCTAATCAATGGGTTTAATGCAGTGATGAGAGATAGAGAGGTGGTATCACATTCTGGGGACAGAGTTTTGTGTTTTATAGTCTTTCCCTCTTACAGAACTCTGGAGGTACCACATTCTCCCTGAATGTATGGTTTGGTGAGGTGTGGTGGTGGTATGTGTGTGTACCCTCCCTCTTGCCATAACATATCTCAGATCTACCACAAAACTAACAATTTCAAAGACATGAAGATGGTAAGTTTACAACGCTCAAGTTTCTGAGTCAGTTTTAAAAAAAGTCATTTTTAGTAAAGTTATCTAGATAGTTCAAACTATAATTAGTAATTTTAGGATCTTAATTATTATTGTGCATTTATTACACCAAACAAATTAAAAAGAAAAAGAAAAAAATTTACCAGTCAGAATAATAAATTTTCTTAAGAAAAAGCTGTTCCTTTTTAAAAGCTTTATTGTGGAATAAGGGATAAATAAAATTATATGGATAAAAATTATATAAGCAACTTTCTGTTTACATATGTACATATATACACATAATTATGAATTGATTATCATTATCAAGTTAATTAAAGTATTTATCACTTCACATAGTTACCATTTTTTGTGTGTGTGGTGAGGACATTAAAAATTGACTTTATAAGCCAGGTATGTGGTGTTGCATGCTTATAATTCCAGTACTTGTGAGGCTAAGATAGGAGGATTGCAGGTTTAAGGACAGTCTTAGCATCACAACAAGACTCAGCAACCTAGTAAGACTTTTAAAACAAAAAAATGAAAAATGCCTGGCAGTGTAGCTCAGACATAGAATGCCCATGAGTTCAATCCCCACAATCATGAAAAAAAAAAAGATTTACTTTCTTAGGAATTTTAAGTATATAATTCAGTATTATTAACTAGCATCGCAATGTTGTGCATGAGATCAGCAGAATCCATGTATCCTGCATAATTAAAACTTTCTACCATTTGACTTACATGTCTCCACACTCCTGTTGCCACTGGGAACCACCGTTCAACTCTTTTTTTTTTTTTAATTAATAAATAAACCTGTTGGTCATTTGTATGTCTTCTTTTGAGAAATGTCTATTTAGGTCATTTCCCCCCTTCTAAATTTGAGTTATTTGTTTTCTTGCTACTGTTTTGAGGTTTTTAATATATTTTGAATATTAACTTTTTATCTGATGTACATTTTGAGAATATTTTCTCTCATTTCATAGTTTTTATTTATTTATTTTCTATGGTACTTGGGATTGATCCCAGGGGTATTCTACCTCCAAGCTATACTTCCAGTCTTTTTTATTTATTTTTTAAATTTTGAAACAGAATCTAAGTTGCTGAAGGCCTTGCTTAATTGCTGAGGCTGGCCTCGAACCTGTAATCCTCCTGTCTCAGCCTTCCAAATACTAGGATTACAGGTGGGTGCCACTATGCCCACATGTAACCACTCATTCCATGTTTTCTTTTCAGTTGCCTGTTTTTGACATTGAGAAATTCAGGAGTAGGGCTCAGAATCTGAATTTCTAACAGTCACATAAGATAGATGCAAGGGACCCATTGAGAAACTGTGCCATAGGGTCTCACTTTCTCCCTGAGAATCCTATCAAGTAATTTCATTAAGAAGCACCTCTTCTAGAATAAAACAAAAGGAAATAGTCTCTCGACATTGGTCTGGGAACAATATTTTTGGAGATAAACCCCAAAGCACCAGCAATAAATGAAAAAAACAGACAAATGAAATTACATCAAACAAAAAATACCCATGTACTTAGAATTTTGAACCTTTGCTTTAAGGTAATGTCTTTTAACAATAACTCAAGAAACTAAAACCTCCAAATAGAACTAAGTTACTTGAGAAAAATGAGAGAAACCTCAAGCTTCACTCTTGAGTTGAAGAGGAAGGGAAAAGTTAGGAGCCAGTGTAGCAGAGGAGGTAAAGGAAGCCCCAAAATGTCAAGAGACAATGGCCCTCTTTGAATGAGCACAGTGAGTCAGAAAAGCCCTCCAGGAAGGCCAACAGGGTGTCTCAGAATAGAAGTCTTTCTAATCAAGAGGAATGGGACTATGCCACTACAGGGGTAGATTTCTCCACCTTTCATATACTATCTCCATTTATTCAATAATAATCCTTGTGTTATTTTGTGTGTGTGTGGTACTGGAAATTGAACCCAGGAACATTCTACCTCTGAACTACACCCCAGCATTATTTTATTTTATTTTTTGTTTTGAAACATGGTCTCACTAAATTGTAGAAGGCCTTGCTAAGTTGCTGAGGCTGACCTCAGAACTGAGATTCTCCTCTTAGCCTCTCAAGTACTGCAATTATATACGCGCACCACACGCCCAGCTCATTCCTGCATTTTAAGTGATTTTTATGAAGAAAGGTGTTTTGTTTTTTAGTGTGTGGGGGAGGGGAGGGCAAAAACTGGGTAAGTGACTCAGGTCTGGGTCAGCACTGTGGGGAACAGAGAAAGCAGTTCAGAGGCAGGTGCATAAAGGTAGAAGTGATCCCCCAAATGTGAGCTTCCACAGAGACAACAGAGTAAAGGACATCTGAGCATGGCTCAACAGGTGTAATACTGTTACTAGTCAATCTCAAGGATTTGGCAGGCCCAGAGGACAATTAGGTTACCTAGTTAACAGATTGACAGTAGTCATTCTTTGGTCTGTAGAGTGGCATTCAAAGCCTCCAGAAACAGTCAGTAGATACTGCTTAACACTACCTCCTCTACCTGATGGTCTCTTTTGAATAATTTTCAGAGAGTTGAGGGCAAGCCTGCTAGTTCCTCACTTGCACCCAAGTCAGTCCCCCAGTCTGAAAGCTCCTCCACCCAGCTATTGGATCAGAAATCTCAGCAAAATATTGAGCAACTCTTTTAGGACTGGGTTTAGGTTCAAAAGTCCAAATATCTCTTTCCTTCTCTCTGATTCAATAGAGGTGGAAAAGTACAGTACCAGAAACAAGAAAAATGAGAATCTTCTTCTGCAGGCAGAGAGCAGAGTCATAACTTGGATATTCTTAAAAATTGTGTTGGCCAGGCATGGTGGCACATACCTGTAATCCTAGTACTTGGGAGGCCTCTAGAGACAGGAAGATCACAGGTTGTAGGACAGTCACAACAAATCATCAAGACCCTGTTTCAAAATTAAAATAAAACAAGCGTTTGGGGTCTAGTTCAGAGGAAGATTAACTTTGAGTTCATCCCCAGTGCCAAAACAAACAAACGAACAAACCTTACTATACAAGTACAAAAAGTGCTTGAGCTTCATTTAAGATGAACATTTGAAGGGATTATTTCTCTGTAGGATGTAAAAAAAAACTGTGCAATCCTTATGTCAATCTGTACAGATATACGAATAACTTTGTTAAGGGAATTGGGTAGAGAATGATTAGTTCCATCTCCTTTAATTTTAAAAGAAACTGAGTTCCAAAGAAAGGAATGACTTTTCCAGAGTTAGAGTTCAATTTCAGTAGAGGTAGGTTGGAAAATTAATAAAGCAGCTCAGGTTATTTTATTTCCATCACAAGTCAACTTTGCTAAGTCATCAACAGTATACCTGGCATGAAAACAAGATGAACAAAAAGTCAAGACAATGCAACTACTTTCTTGATGTAAATACACTCAAATTTACAGTAATTATGCAAAAAGATGTTTGAAGTAATTACCTTAGTAATTCTAGCCATGTAATATGTTTTTCATTTTTCTGGTTTCTGTGTGTGTGTGTGTGTGTGTGTGTGTGTGTGTGTGTGATACTGGGTATTAAATGAACCCACGGGCATTCTAACTCCAAGCTACACATCCAGACGTTTTTATTTTTTGTTTTGAAACAGGATCTCACTAGATTACAGAGAGTCAAGCTACTTGCTGAGGCTGTCCTTGAACCTGTGATCCTCCTGTCTCAGCCTCCCAAAGTGCTAGGGTTCCAGACATGTGCCAACATATCCAGCTTTTTCTGTATTTTGAAAGAAACACTCCAACTGGCATTAAGTACATACGTGAAATTACCAATGCCAATCTCAACATCATGTATGAAGCAGAGGAGGGCGTGGAGAGGAAGCCAGGGGAAAGCTCACCAAGAGCTGTGTGCATGTGTGTCCCTATCACTCTGAATTACATTAGGATGTGAGACTATAATGCACCAATAAACTATATTAAAAAAGAATAACTACTCCAAATAAAGGCCTACAGCAGTGTAAAAAACTGATTTAATAGGTTTTTCCCAGTTGGTTTTGCTTAAACTTCATCTACACTACATTTAAAAATCTGTTCAAATTTTTAGCCATTGCCTTAGAAAATCTCTGATTTTCTCTCTTCTCAACCATGGCAATTACTTCCAATATGGTCTGTTTGCTCAATCTGTGCTGTATACTGTTGCCATCTTCTAAAACATTGCCTGATTATGTCATATCCTTATTCAAAGCCCTTGGTAATTTTATTTTATTTAAAAACTAACATAAAATCCATGTAAGATTACTTCAAACCAAACCTGTACTCATAATATCAGGTTATTACCAAATAACATTTTTTTTTGCCCTCCATTCTCTACCAGAACCAGACTTCTCTCTACCAATATCCTATGCCTTCTATGCTCCTGGCAGTAAGAACTAATTCAAATGACCTTTGAATATATCAAGTGTGATTCCTTCTGCCTGCAGTGCCTTTCTTTTCTCTTCAAATTTCAAAATCATTTCCATCCACAAAAGCCTACCTAGATCCTATGTAACTTGTAACTTTTCTATTACTTTGAATTTCTTCTGTTGAATTATTTGCTTGGTTGAAGTAGGGAATGCATTTTTTTTTCTTTTTCTGGAGTAAAAGATACAGGAGTCTGATATACAGTCAGTGTTTTATATATGTGTAAAAAATTAATTTATTAGAAAAATATCAGATTTTATAAATTTGACAAAAGAACAAATGATGTTCTTGTGTAAAGAAGGATATTTTTTTTTATTTATTTATTTATTTATTTTTATTTATTTATTTATTTTTATTTATTTATTTATTTTTTATTGTAGTAATTCGTGCAATATAGCATACATCTTTGTTAAGTACAAGAAGGATATTTTATATTAAGAGAATATTTATACTTCTAGCACCCGGGGATCCTGGGATTGGGATTCAAACCCTAATTTCATCACTTACCAGCTTTATGATATGAGGCAAGTTCTTCATGATCTCTTTGTTTTCTCATCTGAAAGTGATATAATAATAGTATTTATTTCTTCAGGTTACTGTAAAGATTAAATGTGTTAAAACATATGACTCCTGTAAAATAGAATCTGTCACTAACAAGGGCTCACAAAATATCAGCTGTTCTTATTAAAATGAAAAGAGAGGTGGTCATACATGTGGCTACTGTTTTCCTTTCTTTTTTAAATTTTTTCCTGATGGGGAACATGTCTTTGTTCTTTTCAAGCATAGCATATCCTTTTAAATGTTTTATTTAAAGCTGAGAATTATGATCTATAGTCTCCTTAATCATAGAATGCTTATTATACCTAAACTCTGTATCAGAAAGTTAAAATTAACTAGAGTCCTGTACATGTAGTTCTAAATTCTGTGTATGAGTGTGTGTGTGTGTGTGTGTGTGTGTGTGTGTGTGTGTGTGTTACTTAGGATTGGTTTTGGTGACATTCTACCACTGAACAGGGATTACAGTCATGGGCCACCATGCCCAGCTTGTATATTACATTATGCATATGTACATAAATATATACATATATGTATATGTATACACACATTAATAAAAGAGAGATTCAGACTCTTTAATATATGTGGGTTACATGCTAGTAACTATGGTAAATTAAAAGCATCATAAGTAGACTTGGAGTGGGGGAGGGTGGCAACGCCTGAAATCCCAGTAGTTGGGAAGCTGAGACAGGAGGATTGCAGGCTCAGTGACAGCCTCGGCAACATAACAAGACTCTCAGCAAACTAGCAAGGCCCTGTTTAAAAATTTTAAAAAGTAGGACTGAGGTGGAGCTCAGAGATAAAACAATCCTTGGTTGAATCCCCAGGACGAGAAAGAAGGCAGGATTATCACCTATACCATTGAATGCTTTTGAATAAAGTATCTGATATGGCCAGAGAAACAGAACTTGTCATTTGCAGCTTCTCTGCTTAGTCTTCCTTCCCATGCATGTCCATTTTAAATAAATACATTTCCTCAAAAAAAGTGGTGGCACAAGTGTCATTCTTCCCTGCATCCTAGCTGCTGGTCAGCATGTGTCCCACCTTCCCACTCAACGGCAACCTCCAAGACACACAGGACAGTCTTCAGAGTCAGGAACAGTACACCTGTCCTTCCCAGGATCCTGGTACAGGCATAGAAGCAGCCCTTGGCGATGACAACATGTCCTCACCCATCTCTCTTACCTTGGTAGCTGCAGGAAGATGAATTCCATGACAAACGGGCTGTCACACACCAGCTCTGTGAGCTTGAGTGAACAACTTAAACTCTCTGGATCTCAGTATTCTCTTCTATACAGTGGTAATAAACATAATGTCTAATTGCAAAGGACTAGGGTGTACTCAATGAGACAATAAAAATAAAGCTCTTATCCAGCTTGCAAAATCATGAAAAATGAGGGGCCTTCCAGATGAGGGGGCGTGGTTCTATGATGTTTGAAAAAATTCATTACAGAAGAACTTTGCTAGTACGTATGTATGTATATATGTATGTAATTAATGGGGATTGCATCAAGGAACTACACTCCAGCACTATTTTAATTATTTTGAAAAAAAGTCTCACTAAGTTGCTGAGACTTGCCTTGAACCTATGTTCTTTCAGTCTCAGCTTCCCAAATACTGGGATTATAAGTGTACAACACCGCACCTGGCAGAACTTTGCTTTTCTTAAAAATACTTTATTGGTGCTTTATAGTCTGACATCATAATGTAGTTTATAGTGAGAGTGACATACACGCACATAGAACTTGGTGAGTTTCCCCCCAAATCCCTCCCCATTACCCCCATTCTCCATACATGATATTGAGATTGACACTGGTATTATTACATATGTATATAATGGCAATGGAAATGATTCCTTCATTAATTATCTCTCTCCCTCTACCTCCCCTTGACCATCTCCCTGGCTCCACTGGACTGAAGTCCCTCTGGTATCCCAATTACTTCCTATTTTCTACTTACAGGAGAAAATATGACTCTTCGCTTTCTGTAACTGGCTAATCTCACTTAACATAATGTTCTCCAGGTCCATCCATTTTCCTGAAAATGACATAATTTTGCTTTTCTTTCTGGCTAAGGAGAATTCCATTGTGTGTAAATCCCATATTTTGCAATCCATTCATCTGTTGATGGTTTCATAATTTGCTCTTGCAAATTGTGATGCTATAAACAGAACTTTGTTCTTTTAAGAATGGCACAAGTATAACTGGATGGTGATGCATGCCTGTAATCCCAGCATTTGTGAGGTTAAGTTGTTGAGCCTGGCCCTGAACCTGAAATCCTCCTGTCTCAGTCTCCCAAGTACTGGAATTATAGGCTTGCACCACCACACCTGGCTTTGAGATTAAAAAAAAAAAAAAGTTTTCTTTCCTTAAATCTCGAAAGGAAATTCTAAGGAAAAACAAAGAGACAAAAGACCTTCCAAAACAAGGGAGAGCACATCTTCAAAAGCAAGCACATGTTCTGTCAGCTGTGTCAACAGAGGAAACGGGGATGAGGTTAGTGGCAGTTTTTTTATTTTCTCTGTTCCAGGCATGGACAATCCTTGATCTTTTTGGTTTATCCATCACAGAAAAGATTCTCTTGGACTACATGAATTTAAGTTTCTTCCTTGATAGGAACATATGATTGGCAAGCATATATTTCCCATCATACACAGAGGTGCTGATTTCAGGCACAAATGAAAGGAGCCAGGACCTCAGGCCCCTTCAGACGTGGCGTCTCAAGAGAGGTCACTTTGGCTTTGCATGGTTGAGAATTGCTTCTCAGAGCTGCTGCTTCCTTTTGAGTGACATTGCAAAGGATGTAGATGTCATCGGGGCATTGCAACAGCCACTCAGGTTGACCCTCTCTCTGCCTTCACCCACATTGCTCTCCCGGTTCACTCGGGCAGAAAACCATTTGTGATCTCCTATCGTCACCTGCTTCCATGGCTGTGTCTCACACTCTGAAGGAAATAATAAAATATTTTGGATCAGGAGCTCTGTTCTACACCTCTTTATCACTTAAGTGTTGGATCCCTGAGTTGGAATCTACACTTCAGTCTGAGGATATAACTCAGAGGTAGACTGCCTGGTTAGTGTGTGCAAGACCCTGGGTTAGATTCTCAGCACTGCAAATGAACAAACCTCATGAAATCCTGCTGAATTAATTTTTTGTCTTCCATATTTATCCCAACAGAATAGTTTAGGGATGGACATAGAACAGACACTTTATAAAATCTTATTGTGGAAATTAATAAATATTTATTGAATTAACTGAAGCCCTTTATCAGTAAGATTATGACTCGATGGCAGTTTAATAAAAAATAAGAAATATCTTGGATTTCAAAAGCGCAAAGAGAGTGAAAATATATATTTAATTGCTTTACCTCCTAATGTTAGACTCCTGGTAAGATAGCACTACAAGCCGGGCGTGGTGGCGCATGCTTGTAATTCCAGCATTTGGAAGGCTGAGACTGGAGGATCCGGGTTTGCAGCCAGCCTCAGCTACCTAGTGAGGCACTCCGCAACTTAGTGAGACCCTGTTTCAAAATAAAGAATAAAAAGTAGGGCTAGGGGTATAGCTAGGAGGTAGAATGTCCCTGAGTTCAATCCCCAGTACTGCAAAAAACAAAAAAATAGCACTACATACCTTGAAAGACCCCAGGAAAGGCAGAAGAGAGAAGAAACAACAAAGTTAGCTTGGTGGTGCTGGGATGTTACTTTTGGTCCACCACTCATTCAACACAAGAGACACTAAACTATAACAATCCATGAAAGAGGTGCTTGGAAGATTGTTAGATGTGGTCTAGTTCATTGTTCTTGTTTAACAATTAAGGACATGGAGACCAAAGAACTAAGGAGAGAATGGATTTGGAAGACTTTTTTTTTCCCTGTGGAATAACTGTATCCTTAAAAAACACCACAGTTCCACAGCTTACCCAAAGCAGTTATTCTGGTGAGGATATGGAGAAATGGGAACGCTGCTATGCTGTTGGTGGGAATGCGAATTAGTATAGCTGCTATGGAGATCAGTGTGGAGATTCCTCAGAAAAATGAGAATGGATTCACCATGTGATCCAGTTATAGTACTCCTGGATATCTTTCTAAAAGGACTGAAATAAGAATACTACAATGATCCATGCATATCTATGTTTATAGCACCACAATTCATAACAGTCAAATTATTGAACCAATCCAGGTGTCCATTAACAGATGAATAGGTTACAAAATTATGGGATATACACACAATGAAATTATACTCAATAATAGAGAAGAAAAAAATTATGTCACTTACAGGAAAGTAGATGTACCTGGAGAACACTATGTTAAGTGAGATTAGCCAGTCACAAAAAAGTGAAGGGTCACATGTTTTCTTTCAGTAAGGGGGATACAAGAACAACTTTAGATAATAGAGGAGACCCCCCAGTGGAGCGAGGGAGGTGGTACAGGGGAGAGAGAATTAACAAAGGAGGTATTTCCATTGATGTTACGTACATATACCAATGCCAATCTCAATATCTTGTTTGGGAAAGGGGGAAGTGGGGAACAAATTGAAGGAAAGCCCATCAAGTGCTGTGTGCATGTGTGTCACCATAACTATAAACTGCATTATGATGAGACTATAAGACACCAATAAAAGTATACAAAGTTTTATGTGATCAAGTTCAGTGTTTGAGTGAAACATAAGTCAAGTAATAGCAGCAGAAACTCAACTGTATCTCTGTGGCAGAGACTGCCTCTGTCCTCTCAAGATTCCTCCTTCCTTCTATGATAGGGTTATGTCTAGGAAGCACATGCTCACCTGGAGATAGTCATAGCTCTCTTTGCATTTATCTGGGACCTAGGACTAGGTCTGAACCATAGGATGTGGGTAAAACTGATGTACACAAACTGCAAAATTAGTCCCCTGAAAGTCCCTCTCACTCTCCTTCACCAATTTCCTTTACCTCGTTGGTTTATTTAGGGTCATCATCACTAGTAAACTGGATGTCAGGATAATTATGGAAATTTGCCTATCAGACCAAACACCTCATAAAAGAGTGTGGTCTTGCCTACATCCGCATACAGGAAGACAAACGTTTTGTTTTCCATTTGACAGACTGGTAAAAATTCATGTTCTATACTATCCTCTGTAGCTGAGGCTGTGTAGAAATAGGCTTTTTAATACATTGCTGATGAGAGTTTAAAAAAGACACAACCTTTCTGGAGTGCAGGAAATATTTATCAAAATTATTTATACACTCTTCCAACTTTGGACTTAGGAAATCCACATCTATAATTTACTTTTAAGGCATACAGTGCATATCTGAAGTGTTATGTGGGCAAAGGTATTCATTTCAGCATTATTTGTAATGGAAACCTGTAAAAAATAATCTATGATAGACTGTTAACTCATGATGTGGCCACACAATGAAATATAAAGTTGAAAGAAGGACAAGAAAGGATGCCATTAACAAATATAGAAAGGTTTCTGGGATACATTGTTAAGTATAAAAAGCAAACTTTAGAATAGTGTATGCAGTATGTTATAATTTGTTTAAATTGAGAAGGGACAAAGTAGATTTTCATATATTCTCCCATTTGCATAATGATTTGTGTATGACAGCAGTTGAGAAAGAAGTAAATGGGAGTAAGAATGAGAAAGATATTTTCTTAATCTAAAATTCATTATACTGTTATTTTAATTACCTTTATTTATTACCTATATTTAATTTTAATTTGTACTTCTGGGCTTTGAACCCTGGGAATTTTACCCTTGAGCTATACTCCAAGGTCTATTTTATATTTTATTTTATTTTATTTTTTTGTGGTACTGGGGATTGAACTCAGGGGTGTTCTACCTCCGAGCTCTACCCCAGCCCTAATTTTTTTTTATTCTTTATTTTGAAACAGGGTCTCACTAAGTTGCGGAGGGCATCACTAGGTAGCTGAGGCTGACCTCAAACCCGGATCCTCTGGTCTCAGCCTCCTGAATGCTGGGATTACAAGCGTGCACCACCACGCCCGGCTCTATATTTTATTTTTAAACAGAGTATCACTAAATTGCAGAGACTGGCCTCAAAATTGTCATCTTCCTATCTTAACCTCCCAAGTACTGAGATTATAGGCATGTGCCACAGCACTAGGCTTATTTCAATTTTCTAAAAATCTCCATTAAGAAGACATAGCTTTAAAAGTTAACAATTTTTAAACAAGGCATGGTGGCACAGGCTTCTAGTTCCAGCTACTTCAAGACTTAGGCAAGATCAGTTAAGTCCAAGAGTTCATGACAAGCCTGGGCAATATAGTAAGACCCAGTCTTAAAAGAAAATACAAAGTGAATAGGTTTCTGAAGTTCTGTGATATAGGAGAGTAAATAGCTTGTTTGAGTTTTGATGGTATTTGTAATAATAACAAATATTAACAGGTTATTTTTAATCATGCATGTCATTTAACCCACCCAGTCCAATCATTGTGATTCTGCAGTGTGGTACTGGGCCCACATTAGGTGCTCACCGACACGCCTTAGTCCCTTTGGGCTGCTGTTGCAAATGTCATGAATGGGGACTTATGAACAGCAGACATGGTTTACTCACACTTCTGGACGCTGGAAGTCTAGTATGAAGACAGTGTCATGTAAGGTAGTCTGGAGACGCCTTGCTCTTTAGATCACAGACTGTCCCTTCTAACTGTCCTAACATGATAGAAAGTCCAACAAATCTCTCTGGGGGCATTTGTAAGGGCACTGATTCTCGCCCATGGCCCCAGTCCCAACACCATATCTCTGGTGATGAGATTTAAACTGAAGATTTGGAGCCTGGCCTTCTGGAGATGGAACCACAGAGACAAACACTCCTCACTCACTGGGGTCCCCAATCCAACTCCCACCAGGGACACTGCTTGAGAGGTGTAGGTGCTGAATCCTCTAACCACCTTCCTAAGGAAGTCTCTCCTCTTAGCACTCAGAGCTGATCAAACCTGCAGGCAGATGAAAGGGATTCTCACCTCCACTCTCAGGAGAAGGGGCTGATGCTTTTATAGAACCGTAAGTCAAACCATCTTAACTCTGGAAACTTTGGACATGAGAGATCTATAGAATATACATATTTTGTTGGTTCTGTTTCTCAGGAAAATTGACAAATCAGGGAGGGTATGGGCAATGAGGAGAAAACCATGGAGACTGCTCCTCACTTAAGCCCAGAACTACATACTGAAACCTATCACTTAATACTCCCCAGTCTTGTATGAGAAAACCCAAGTGTGCTTCAGAGAGATTAAATAATTTTCCCAAAGCTTTCCAGCTGTCAGGGACAGCACCATGGTGACATCTGGATCTTCCAACTTCAGATCAGGTACTTATTCCACAAGGTGGGCATTATCTCTAGGGTGTGAAGCACAGGCCACTGGAGAAGACTTTATTCATTTATTAATTTAGATACTGGGATAGAACACAGGGATATTCTATATCCAAGCTATACCCACAACCCACTCTTAATATATTTTTTATTTTTAAACAAGTTCTAATTTGTTTGGGGTCTTGCTAAATTGCTGAGTCTGGTCTAAAATCCAAGATACTCCTGTTTCAGGCTCCGAAGTACTAGGATTACAGGTGCAAATCACCAGACACAGTCCAGAAAAAACTTTAGATGTTGCACATATAAATGGGTTTTTAACTGTATCATTTCATATGGGAATTAGAGCATATTCATACTAAAGTGTTTTAGGAAAAACAAATAAATTGAACTCCTGAGTCCATTAATGCTAATACTGCAGATTATGTTTATGTAAAAAAAAATGAGTACTTTTGAAGGAAATTGTAAGTAAATTCTGGTAAAGGCAGCACATGCAAGAGGAATTTTTTTGTTGGTGGCATGAAGTGACTGCAGTTTGGGAAACAGCACTCCCAGTAAGTTCTTGTGGAGGTGGGGAGAGGAAGAGTGCAAGTCCTACACACCTAGTGACACTCTCCTTAGAGCCCAGTCTGATACAAGCTACCATTTTACAATGTTTCTCTGAAAATGAGGTCAGACCATCCTCAATGCTAACACCGGTAGCTCTATAAACAAGGTGATCCTGATCTGGTTGGATGGGATCCTGGGAAGAGTGGAAGGCCTGTTGAAAGTTGCACATTGCCAGCATGCTGCCTGGGCACCTGATCCCTGCAGACGTTGGTTACAATGAGTCCATGTAGCAACTCATCCATGCTCCTGATGGAGTCTGAGATGCAGAGCTCAGAGACACAGAGATACTAACTGAGCAGAAAACATAAGCTTTGCCATAGCTGGGCTAATTGAGGTGCCAGCACCATCAACTGCCTCCCACAGAAGACAGGTCTGCCACCTGCACTGCTGGATGTATCTGGGTAAGTGTCATGTATTGCCAGAGAAATTGAACTTGGTTCCTGTACCCTCTCTGCTCAGAGTCTTTATTCTCCTGCTTGTCTAGTTTAAATAATTTCACTTCCTTAAAAAAAAGGGGGGGGGTTCCAGCCTCCTGATGGCACAAGTGTTATTTTTCCTTGCCTCCCAGCTGGTGGTCAACATGTATATCTCACCTTCCAACTCAACAATACCCTCCAAGGCACACAGGAGAGACTATAGCAGTCGTAAGGGAACATCTGCCCTGTTGAGGATCCTGGCACAGGGCTAGAAGAAGCATCTGATGATGGGAACATGTCCTCATCCATCTCTCTTACTTTGGTACCTGCAGACAGGTGAATTCCTTTGCAGAGGCAGCCAATCACCAAATGTGTAAGCTTGATTGAACAACTTAAACTCTCTGGGCCTTGGTATCCTCATCTACACAGTGAAAACAAACATAGTATCTAATTGTAAAGGTTCTGGGTGGATTAAATAAGAAAACCAATATAAAGTCCATATCCAGCTGTCAAACTCATGAAAAATAAGTGGACTCCCAGAGGAGGGAACTCTGTTTCTCCAATGTTTGCCCAAATTCTGAACAAAAGAACCTGTGTGTGTGTGTGTGTGTGTGTGTGTGTGTGTGTGTGTGTCCATGTGCTAATGTTTGTGATACTGGGAATTGAACCTAAGGACATTTTCCATTTCCCTCTAGGCTATACTCCTAGACTTTTTTATTATTTTAAAACACAGCCTCATCAAGTTGATTAGTTGCCATGAACTTGAAATCCTCCAGTCTCAGCCTCCCAAGTTCTGAGATTATAGAGAGGCACCTGTAATAGGCCTCAGGCCCTGGCATGAGGACCCATTTCAGGGGCCTCCCCTCATCCCAACCTTATCCTCTGAGCAAAGATTCTTTCTAAAGGCAGGGCTAAGGACCCAGATCACACCAATGGCATGAGCCTGAGCCATCTGTTGTCCAGTCTCACCTCTGTTTGGAGCCTTTGTCTCCCTCTTCCTTGTCTGGCTCATGCTGTGCTCTCCACTTCACCTGACTCCTCCTGGTACTCATCCTCTTCAGTTTCATGGCTTACAGCACCTGGCACCTCTTCATGGACCTACCCCATCCTCCTCACCCACAACAGAGGCCCAAAACCAAGGGTTTACTGATCAGAAAGGTGAAGAGTGGATGCAATGTCCCCAGCCCACACCTCTGTGGGAAGGATGCTGGGAACCACTGGACATGGGGTGGGAGTGTGACACTGGGTGGGTCTGGAATGCCTATTAAAGGGACAGTGTAATGATCCTGACTCTGACTTAGAGAGCTTGCCTGGAGAGCAGAGGGCTCAGTGACCAACACTGCCAAACCTAGGGGCTATTTTGCGAATAGCTATCTCCCTATAAGGGGAAAGCATGGTTTTGATGAAATTCAAGCATGAGAGTCTGGGAGAATGTGAGGCCAATCCAGGGGCACTGTCACCTGGCAAGGTATGGGTAGGATCTTTAGGAAATAGGAGGATGCTCCTTGATGCGTTTCTCAGACCACAAGTTCATAGTCTGATATGGAAACACTTGGACCTGGAAACTGTTAACTTGCCTTGGAAAACTGCCCCTTCCTGCCACCCTCCAGCCTGGCAGCCACTGCCTAATGTCACACGTCCTCTACTCTGACCTCAAGGATATCTTTTCCCTTGTCAGTTCCCCATGGATACTTGGAATTACCGCAGGGCCCATATCTAGGTTAGGCCTCTCTGAGGGCCTGGCCCATGTCATTGCTCTAAAAAGGAGAATATTTCATGACAATACAGTGAGAGAACTGAGCAGCACTAAGCCACTCTGAGCACTGCACCCAGCACTCCCCACACCCCAACACAGTCTGGTCCACGGGACTTCCCTGGGCTATTAGAATATCTAAGCAGAATGAAGATGCCCAGGTGACTTCCAGGTGCCCTGGTGACAGGAATCCCATATGGAGAAACTGGAGGCAGCTGGAGGACACCACATCCAGGTGTAGCTGTTTCAGTCCAGATCAGGCCCATGTCCACACTCTGATGGCAGAACCCACCTAGTTGAGAGACATGTGAATTAGCAAGAGTCAATCAATTGGCACATGGTGTCCAGATTGATCAAATCATCATATGGCATCCCCTAAGTGAATAAAGTTGACTTGTCAATTGGAATGACATAATAAAAGCCTATAGAAAAGAAAATGCTAACCTGCCCCACCTACTTTGTTTGGATGGCCTCAACTGTTCGGTATCCACATTGGAGCAACTTTCTTTCAGAAGAATCCCAGGCACTTCTGGCTTGCTTGGACCGGGGACTATTCTGGAAGGCAGGAGGCCCTGTGTAGGGGCTGTCACACAGCAGCGTTTCAGCAGCCAGTTCACAAAGGCCCCAGGGCCCTTCCTCCAGCCCTGCTGGTTGGCAGGCGCTCAGGCTGCGGTGCCTCCATGGGGTGGCCCAGCAGAGAGCGATTTCACTTTGGCAGGCGTGTCCTGGCAGGACTTGCTGCTCTCTGGCTCACCCAATGGCTTCTGATGCAGGGGCTGGGCATGGGGGTCTCAGAGCAGGAAGAAGTAGAGGGCATCATTTTCAGGACACACAGGGCGATGGCAGGCAGGCTGGCTCCTCTGCCACCCTTCCACTTTGACTCCTTGTCCTGCAGAGCCAACTGAGGCTGAGAAGGCAGGAAGTGGGCAGGACTGAGGGCAAGATCACTGGCTCTTCCCTTAGGTGGGGGAGGAGCAGGGCACAAGTGAGGCCTTAGCTTTGGGTGAGCAGCCTGAATAAACACCTTGCAGCCCAACCCCTAGGTCAGCTGGTAGTGTAGAACGAAGTAGGTTACTATGCCTTTATCAAACTTCCTTTGTCTCAGAGACACCCAGGTGTCACTGAGATTGAAACACATCTCGAACATTGTCTCAATATGGTAGGGTTGGGCAGGGTGGGGAGTGGCTGCATGGATTGTTGGGGAGAATCCTCCTCCCCCTGGCTTAGCCATGGGTGCTCCAAGATTCCTTGCTCTGTGGCCTTCTGGGCAGGATCCATGGTAACAACTGGTGGATGAAGCTTTGGGTTTCAGTTGACACGTGGGATGGCATTTCATACCTTGGGTAGAGGATCTGCTCCTCTGTCTCAGAGACAGTTTTCTCATCCAATGGGAGGTGCCCCATGAGCATATAGTAGAGAGTGACCGCCAGGCTCCAGACATCCACCACGGGGCCATCATATTCTCCCCCCTCGTAGAGCTCCAGGGCACAGTATGTTGGGGTGCCACAGGCCTTGCTTAACTTCTTCCCTGCCCTGAATTTGCCCCCTGTCCAAAGTAACACACCTTCATGTTGCCTGCTTTGTCCAGCAGGATGCTCTCTGGCTTCTGGTCCCTGTGCATAATGCTTTGGCTGTGGCAGTAGCACATGTCCCACACCATCTGCCAGAACACTCTGCCGGCCTTCTCCTTCTGTATGCCACTGTCCCTGGGGATGTGCTGCAGGAGCCATCCCCCACTGGCTGCTTTCATGACCAGGTACACGTGTTCCTTGGGTTAAATCAACTGAAACAGCTGAAGCAAGTTGGAGTGCTGCACGACTTCATGAAATCCACCTCAGACTCAATGAAATGCAGGGTACCTGTGACCTTGAGCAAGACTTTCACTGCCACTGCTGTGCCTGTGAGGAGGTGGAAGGCCAGTATCACCTGGGCAAAGTTACCCTGGCCAATGACCCCAAGGACCTCATATTGGTCCATGATTGTCTCCTCAGAGCAAGTGCTGGCTGTGAGGTCTTGCTGCCCTGGCCTAATCTCACTATACTTGCTATATTTACTAGACATCACAAGAACACCAACTACCTAACAATGGTAGCTAATAATAAATAAATAAATAAATAAATAAATAAATAAATAAATAAAATAAAACTAAAAAGAAAGAAACCAACTAAAACAAAAACCAAACAAAATAAATGATAAAACAAAATAAAACAAAAACAAAAACAGAAATACACTCAAACCAAGAACCAAATGTGAAATCCCAAAACAGCCAAGCCACCAAAATGTGCTAACTAGCTGGGAGTCCCACAGGTCACCAACTAAAAGCTCCCAGTGCTTATGGACAAGAAACCAGCAGCATCCAGGGCCTTATATAGCCAGCGTTGGAGATTACCTCACAATGGCTCCTATGAGGTCACAGCAATAAAGGACCAAGTCATCGCTGGGCATAACCAAAGGAGTAGCTCACTTCGGGGCCTCCCGACCTTTTTCACTTTAATAATCAGAATAAGAAAGGATTCCAGAAGCTTTATGTTTCAGTGGGTTTTGGAGGCTGATACTTCCTTGTGTAGAAATTAAAACATGTGGGATGCTTCTATGGCCTTTTCATTTTGAACTTTGCAGTACATTTATTTTGAACACTTCAACATGATGATATTGAAAGTATTCAACTTCTTTTCCATCCACCCATAATTGTTGGTATCAAAGGGTGGTAGCCATTCTCTCAAATCACCATCATAACACAAAGGACTCTGTTCCCTAAGACTCTAGGCTACTTGATTAATACCTATGGTGTTGACTGAAAGGGAGCTTTTCCACCACTGCCCCATAATGTCCGCCTCCATTGCTGTTCACAAATCTTGAAACACAGGAGGCAGTGTGTAGAGATGTTCAAATGATAAGGGACACTGCCAGTCATCAGGAATTTATAGCCAAGAAAAGTGTTGTTCTCCTTAAAGCAGAGACTGGAGGTGTTCCCAGATTCCATGGTGTCTTCATACTGACGTGACCACTAACCTTAGGCTGGGAATTTTTTATCCACCAATTAATTTGTTACAGACCTGCAATCTGAATGTTGAAGTCAAGATGCCAGGAGATGCTATGTGGGGAAGCTCCTTTCTCTAAAAAGCAGCCTGGTGCCATGGTGCTGTGTCTCCACGTGGTGGAAATTGCTTAGTGGCTGACTTAACTGTGCAAGCATTTTTGCCTTATTTGATTTGCTTAGATTTGACATACTTATTTTTGGTACAGTGGATAAAACCAAGGAGCATTCTACCTCTGAGCAGCATCCCTATCCCAGGCATACATCACTATACCTGGCTTACTGTGTGTGTGTGTGTGTGTGTGTGTGTGTGTGTGTGTGTGTATGTGTGTGTGTGTATACTACTAGAGACTGAGCACAGTGCCTCCTGGTCCATTCTAGGTAATATACTTCAGTTCAGCTACATTCTTATCCCTTTTCATTTTACTGTGACACAGGATATCACTATATTGCCACACCTGGTCTTGCACTTGTGATCCTCCTGCCTCAACCTCCCAAGTTGGTAGAATTACAGGCATGTGCTATGTTGGCTTAAATATTCCTGTTGTGCATGTGTATTCAGGTCTGGGATCAAACACTGGCCTTGTGCTTGCTGCACAACTGGACTTTTCTAAAGGTGCTCAACTTATTAATGAAGTCAAAGCCTCATGGCCTGGTACCTGGCCAAATGCCCTGACTCTCAATACTACTGCATTGAGATTGTATTTACAAGAAACCAGCAGCAGCCAGGGCCTTATATAGCCAGTGTTGGTGATTACCTCACAATGGCTTCTATGAGGTCACAGCAATAAAGGGCCAAACCAAAGGTGAGTAGCTCACTTCTGGACCTCCAATACCTTTTCCACTTTAATATTCAGAATAAGAAAGGACTCCAGAAGCTTTTTGCTTCAGTGGGTTTTGGAGGCTGATACTTCCTTGTGTAGAAATTAAAACAGGAATTTTGGAGGGACAAACATATTCAGACCACAGTATCTGATACTCAAGAGCCCAGGAAGTTGGCCATCATTGGATGTGCCCTGAACAAGGAGAGTCCTTCAGGTTTATGTTAGATATTAGAAAGAAAATCAGAGCTAAATGGAGAAAGACATATCTATGGTGAAATTAAATTCACAACAGGCATAAAAGCTTGTGCTTCTTTCTTATGTTATTAGTCTATATTATTAGTCTATGTTATGGAACATATGATGCATATACCTATAACTCTGTGACATCTGTAACTGAGGCGAGATTGGTCTGGGGCTTTATGGCAGAAGCATTTGGCATGCTATTGAAGTTATGCTCCTATCAATTCCCATCAGAGTGATATCACCTTTTGAGGTTAAATAGAACTCACACGGGAACCCCAAGGACATAGCTACACAGAATGCCCCAAAAGAAAAGGACAGGAATTACAATGTTTCACTACAAAACTCATCTAAATAGGAAAGAGAATAATCATACAGAAAGCAAAGGGCCAAAAAGCTATGACATGTAGGAAACAATTACCAAAATGAGCAAAGGCTGCCTCCTCATTCAGAAATTGCTTTAATGAAAAAACATTAAACATTCCCATGAAGAAAAGGAGTAGTAATATGAGGAGAGAAAAAATTCCCAACTGCTGGGAAAGGTATCCAGCCCTGTTAGGACTTTTGTGGGGCAGAGTTTTAGAAAAACAAGGAAAAGGCCTTGGGTATCAGTGAGCATAGCCTGGGTATGAGTAGCCCAGTGATGGAGCAGGACCAAATAGAAAGCTAGACTGAGGTCAGGTCAGGGACACACTGTGAGCTGGGTGGTGTTCTTTCCATTTTCAAGAGGTGGGAATTGAGCCTTGGGAAAGGCGAGCCATTCTGCTGAGTCCTCCTCTTGTGCCCTGGTTCTGAGCCCTTACTTTCCCAAACACTGTGCCTGGGTCAAGCCAACAAGAGTTGAGCAACTTTTCTACATCAGGTGCTCCCCATCTTTATGATCTATCTTTCCAGTGGCCCAACAGTGGCCAGCCACCATGCATAGATACCTCAGAAAGTATGAGCCCAAATCAATCTTTCTCCCCTTTTCCCTACTTTTATGGCACTAAGGATTTGACCCAAGTGCACTGTTACTGAGATATATCCTCAGTTATTTCATTTATTTATTTATTTATTTTTTGAGAAAGGATCTCCTTGAATTGTCAAGGATGGACTCAAGCTTGTGATTCTCCTGCCACAGAGACCTCTGTAGCTGGAATTAGAGAATTATATTCTTAAAAAAATAAATAAGAAAGCCTTAATTTATTGGCATATGCAATATCTAACTCAAACTAGGATTTGATAGCCCACTATTATCAGACACAAACCTAAGCAACTAAGTAACAAAATGATTCTCTAGATCACCACCAGCAGAAGCTTAAATCTCAATGATCTTGACCTTAAATGATCCTATTCTATGATCCAAAAATCTCACCATCTCCTGCTATTTGAGCCTAAACCTCATGACCATCATTACCATACTCTCAAAAGGTAGTATAATAAGTATAACAATGGATATAAAAAGTGGAAGCTTTAACATGGGGAGAAACAGGCTACATTTTCCATTTGTAGGACAACATTACCATTACTTTCATGAGATTTAACAGTCAACAAAGGATATAGCAATAGCTAAAAATTGAGAGATTGGCTGGATAGGGCTGTGGAGATTGCACACACCAGCTGTCAGTCTCTTCAAATTGTTGATGAAAAATATACCATTAATTGAACTATAAATATAAAAGTCAGTGCAAGGTAAGTGTCCTGGAAAGAGGCTCAGATTCATCAAACTGTAGTTTACATCTGGAAGATTTCAATGACTCAAATGTTTTGAACTATCCCAAGCCCACAAATCTAACCAATTTAATAACCATGCACTCATAACCAAAAACATTTGTTTCAGGGAAAGCAGAGTAGTTAGAAATTTCCACATGCTCTAATATAAACTGTATAGTAAGGGGAAGGTGAAAGATAAACATCAAAATATTTAAAACATGAGAAAAATCATGAAATACAGGTATGGTGCATGCTGCTCTAGCTCTGAGCCTTGAAATCTAATAATTGTGCTCCCTCCTCTGCCAAAAGATGAACTCAGGAATGGAAGGAGCTAACTCCTGTCAATCCAGTGATGGCAGAGGACCAACTAAAACAAGCAATCACATTCTTCGCTCTCCATGCTGGAGAGAAGAATTTCCAGACAACCCAGTCAAATTGCCCAGTGAATATTCTGGTGGCTACAGCCAAACTGGGTGGGACCGTGAAATTACAAACCCTTCATATAAGGTCCCTAGTGGCTACAACCAATCTCATAGTGGTTGCGATTATACAAAACATTTCAGTGGGACCCCTTGGATAGTTAATTTTTGCATGATCCATATGGAGCCAGGGGACTACAGTCAGACATGTTGGAAATGTGAATTTGCAAATGTCCCTAGGGATACTCTGGTAGGACCTTGAGTCAGCAGTTCTCCCCAGCCAGACTGACGGCATTGGTGACCTTGCAACAATATATGTCAGTCAGCCATACCGAAGACTCAAAATGCTATTATCGAGCACCTAGCTGAATTTGGGCCCAATTAGCATGGAAGCCAGTGTCCTGTGGGTCTCTTGTGATCACTGCTAGCAGAGCAGCAGTGGTGTCCTTAGGGAATGATAGCTTAGCCAGCCTAGCTGCAGGGTCAAAATGCTATAACCTCCTGCCTGCCTTAGTTTGAGCCCTGTGAATACAGAGGTCAGCAGTCTATCAGAGGCAGCATACACCAGCACTCATTATGTAGGCAGCAGATGCTTGCCTGAACTGGTTAGGTAAAAAAAAAATCTCATGAGAGAGGTTCTGGGGGACTAACTCTAAACTTCAATTGCATGAGACAGATATATTGAGTCACATATATATCCCCAGCACACAGCCTATTATAAAGAGACAACCATTAGACATAGAACTCCAACAGAAAGACAAAGAGGAAGCCAACACAACAGAGATAGAAATCTAAGAATCCTGCAAACATAAGAAAGAAGGCCAACAAAGAAGCAATAAACAACTGCACAATAATGGAAAAAAATGAAACAGATGTGCAGAAAATACTAGAAGTGGAATTCAGAATTTTGGTTCTCAATATGATGAATGAGGTTCAAAATGGTATCAGAGAAAGTCTATAAAAGAACATATCAATAAAGAAATTGAGCTTGTAATCCCACCATTCGGGAGGCTGAGACCAGAGGATACGGGTTCGCGGCCAGCCTCAGCTACCTAGTGAGGCACTCCGCAACTTAGTGAGACCCTGTTTCAAAATAAATAATAAAAAATAGGGCTGGGGGTATAGCTCAGAGGTAGAATGCCTCTGAGTTCCATCCCCAGTACTGCAAAAGAAAAAAAAAAAAAAGAAATTGATGCCTTAAATAAGAACCAAAAAGAGACGCTTATTGTGTAAGGACACAATAAATGAAATAAAACTTTCATTAGAAACCATCGCCAGTAGAATAGACCACATGGAAAATAGATTCTCACTTTTAGAAGACAGCTCATTCAAAACTGACCACACAGTCAACCATATGCAAAGGACAATATGATAACTATTGAGAATATTCAAGAAATCTGGGACAATATTAAAAGATAAAACATATGGATTATAGGCCTTGAAGAAGATCTAGAAGCACTAACCTAAGGAGTTAAAAACCTCTTTAGAGAAATAATTTCAGAGTTTCCTAAACATGGAATCAAGATGGACACCCAAATACAGAATACATTCAGAACCCCAAAGAGACAAAATCAAAGAAGAGCTTCTCCATGTCACGTAATAACCAAAATGACTAAGGTAGAGGTTAAGGACAGAATATGATCAATCAAGCTGAGCAAGAGGGAATTCCCTTTCAGGGCCTGACAGCCTGGGACATTAGTGTCCTGGAACAGAAACATAGTCTCTTACTGGGTCTTGAGTCTGTAGCCTTCAAATTGAAACTCCATCGTTGGCTCTCCTGGGTCTTTAGCCAACTGCAGATTTTGGGACATGTCAGCTTCTGTATTCATGAGAGCCAATTTCAATTCCTTATAACAAGACTCAATCTTTTTCTCTGTCTCATATAAAAATACACACACACACACACACACACACACACACATATAGAGAGAGGTATATATGCACACATATATGGCACACATATGTCAGAAAAATATTTTGTATGTACATATGTGTGTAAATATATGTTTTATGCATACATTATTACATTTGATATGTATACATTATGTAACTACATTGTTATTTGTATGTTTATATTCCACTATTACATTGAACATACAAATATATGCTTAATCATATTAATGGCCTGGTCTATTCCCAAGGCCCCAATCCCAACACCATACCCTTGGAGTTAGATTTCATCTGAAGATTTGGGAGGTGGGGTGCAGGCAACCAGACCACATATGTAAGCCTTGCCTCCTGGGGCTGCAACTGCATAGGCAGTCTCCTTCCCTGGAGTCCTGCAAGCACTATCCAACTCCCACCAGGGACAATGCTTGGGAAGTAGAGGTGCTGAGTCTTCTAACAACTTTGCTAAGAAAGTCCTTCCTCTTAGCATTCAGGGCTGGTCAAAGAACAATTGCTAAAACCTGCAGGTAGGTAAACAGGATTTCACTTCCACCCTCACAAGAAGGGGCTGGGATGTGAATCCAGCTAAGCTCTGTGTAGCAGGAGGCTGTCCTTCAAAGTAGAGGGCAGGCCTCCATGGCCCTTCAGGACAAATGGAAAAGCACTGAGACCAGGTGGTAGAAGACTCAGCAGCCATCCAGGACCCACCTAGGACTGAGCAGCATCCCTCCCTATGGCACATGCCCTTTCCTGGGGTCTCGTCTCTGTGCTAAGATCCTTCCTCTGAGGTAGAGAACTTCTTCTAACCTCTACCCAGGGGTTTGGAATGGTTTAAGCTGGATTTCCTGTGACCAGCACGAGAATTCCTTTCAGTTTACTGGTCTCCTCCTTGGACATTTGGAGGCACCTTGGCTTGGGGCTAGAGGTACAAGAAAATCAGAGGCCAGCAATTCTATGTCCTTGGGTGTCAGTGCCACCGTGTGCAAGAAAGGGTAAGCCACCCACCCTGCCTTCCCCAGAGGAGTCTGTAATACTGCACATAGAAAAAAATCACTTTAGAAAGTGGGCAGTGTTGGAGCTCAGCGGGAGAGTACTTCTGTTATATGTGCAAAGGCCCTGGGGTTCATCCTCAGCACTGTAGACATAAAAATGAAACTCACTGGGAAGAGTTAAACAGAATTCCATTGGGGAAAGAGCTAGGGAAATAAACTGTAATGTTTTATATCTAAAAAAAGTATGTATACATTGACACATATGGCAAATTCTGACAGTAGGAATAGCAGTATTCATTATATTACTCCTTTATTATATATATTATTCTAACTTCTAAAGAAAACTATTTCCTCCTAACATTGGATGTCATGTAGAGGAATCTGGCTGTGCCTTCTTGTTGCAGATCAGTAAACTGAGGCTCAGAAGTTAGACGGATTGCTCTAAAAACAAACCAAGGATCCAGGTAAGAACAGGGATCTTCAGAGACAAAGGCAGGGTGCTGTCTGATATCTGAGATGCCTTGTAGCCACAGAGAGCAGCCTGACTTTTATGGGCTCAGAGGACACTCATAAAGCCCTACAGATACCCCTGGAGATTAGGCTGGCCCTTTGCTATGCTAAGAATGGAAGGGACAACCACATGTGCACAACTCAGGAATGTTACTGCTTCCAGGATCCTGCAATAAGAATCAGCTTTGCAGAGAGAGGATGGGAGATTCTCCCCAGACCCAGTGTTACTCAAAGGGGGCTAGGCAGAGAGACAAGGAGAGCTTGTGTATATAATATAGTGATGATATCCAGGAGGAGCTTGTTTCTGGAGAGTGCAGATACTCCAGGATATTTTTTTTTCTTAAAAACAAAAAACAAATGTATACTGGGGGACTGTGATGTTTAATTTCATGTGTCCATTTGACTAAGTCATGGGCTGACCAGATATTTAGTCAGATGCTATTCTTCATTTTTCTTCGTTTTGGGGGGGGATGACATTAAATTAGTGGGATGAATAAGACAGGATGCTCTCCCCAGTGTAGGTGGGCCTCATCCAATCAGATGAGGGCCCAAATAGGACAAAGGATGAGCAAGAGAGAATCCCTGCTTTGGATTTGACAATCTTCAAGCTGGAACATCAGAGTTTTAAAATAGAAACAGTCTCTTCCTGGGGTTTCCCCAAAACTGGCATTACAGGCATGCAATGCCATTCTCATTTATATATGACATTGCTACATTACATACAAAGGAATATTTTATATATATATACATACATATATATACAAAGGAATATTATGTATAGATACATATATATACTCACACATATTTATGAGAGATATGAAAGATTTATACACTTTAACATATGTGGGCCACATGCTAATAACTATGGTAAATTAAATGTATCCAAAGCAGACCAGGTGGGGTGCCAAACCCATACCATTTCAGTACTTGGAAGGCTGAAACTGGAGGATTGCAGAGTCGAGGCCAGCATTGGGAACTTAACAAGGCCCTGTTATAAAAACTAAAATAGGAGTTGTGGTGTAGCAAAGAAGTAGAACACCCTCAAGTTGAATCCCCAATAACACACACATGCAAAGAAGAAAATATTATAGACAATATATTTTGTATACCTGACCTATCAGACGTCATAGATCAGCCTCACCTGCCTTTAATGTCCTCAGATCATTTCCAGCCTCAACTAGGCTAAATTATCTCATGTCTATTTTTACTTAAGTGTTGCCTCTCTTGTAATTATTGAATACTGTCCTGTGCAAGTGTGTTTTGCATCATTGTGAACTAGTCAGTCTTACCTCAGGAACCATCTGTGCATGAGAGAAATCTACAAGAGACACATATCCTGCTGGTTCTATTGCTCAGGAAAACACTGATAAACCAGGGAGAGTGTGGGAAAAGAAGAGAAAATCAAAGAGCTCCCCACTTAATCTCAGAGCTAAATACTGATATCCATCACTTTATCCTCCTCAGCCTCATATAGGAAATCCAAGTGTGGCTCCTAGAGGTTCAATAATTTTGCAAAAGATGCCCAGCTCTTAGGGGCAGCAGAGTAGTGACACCTGGATCTCAAAATTTCAAATCAGGCACTCTTCCCACAAGGTGGGCCTTGTCTCCAGGCCATGATGCACAGGCCACAAAGAAGTCTTAATTAATTAATTAATTAATTGTTTGTTTAGGTACTAGGTATTGACCTCAGGGACATACATAATTTGAAACACAAAATTGCTAAGTTCCTTAGTGTCTCTCTAAGTATGTAGTTCTGGCCTGGAAACTGAGATCCTCCTTTCTCAGTCTCCCAAGTACTGGGACGATAGTCATGCATCACCAGGCCTAGCTTAGAAAGGACTTCAGATGGGGCACCTAAAAGTGGCTTTTCAAGCACATTGTTTAATATCTTAATTTTTGTATAGTCATACTAAAATGTTTTAGGAAAAACTAATACATCAAATTCCTCAGCCCATTGATGCTAATGCTGAAGAACAATGAATTCATTTTGAAGGAAATGGTAAGTGAATTCTGATAAAGGTAGCACATGCAAAAGGCAACATTTTGCTTGTGGCATGAAGTGACTGCACTTTTGGAAAGAGCATTCCCAGTAAGGCCCTGGGAAACTAAAGAGGAAAAGAGAGCAAGCTCTTTGTAACAGGTAGCACACATGCTAGAACTCAGTCTGTTAGAAGATGTCATTTTCCAACATTTTTGCAAAACAAGGTTGGATTAACCTCAATGCTGACACTGGAAGCTCAAGAAATAACTGTCTGGTTCTGGTTGGGTGGGATGCCAGGAGGGGCTCAGGGCCTGTTGAAAGCCTCACATGGCCAGCATACTGCCTGGGGAGCTATTCTCTGCAGACTCTCTCCACACTGAGTCCATGCAGCAGCTCATCCATGCTTGTGATGGAGTCCAAGGTGCAGAGACCCACAGACACCAACTGAGCAGAGAAGGCAGGCTCTGTGCACTGGTGGGCTGATTGAGACGCCAGCATTGTCACCTGCCTCCCACAGAAAACAGGTCTGCCACCTGCACTGCTGCATGCATCTGGATAAGTGTCACATCTTGTCAGGAAACAGAGCCTGGTTGCTGTACCTTCTATGCTCAGTGTCTTCCTTCCCTTATATAGGCCTATATAGGGGAAGGAAGACTTCCCCAGTTTATATACTTTCACTTCCTCAAAAAAGGGGGGAGGTTTTGGCACAAGTGTCATTCTTCCCTGCATTCCAGCTGGTGGGCACATTTTGTCCCACCTTCCCACTCACTAATACACTCCAAGGCACACAGGACAGACTTTAGAGTCAGGAATGTACACCTGTCCTTCCCAGAATCCTGGTTCCGGGCTGGAAGCGGCACCTGTGGATGACAACATGGCCTCACACACCTCTCTCACCTTGGTACCTACAGGAAGGTGAGTTCCATGGCAGAGGGGGCTGCCACTCACCACCCGTGTGAGCTTTAAGTGAACCACTTAACCTCCCTGGGCCTCAGTATCCTCATCTACAGCATAAAAATAGTATATAACTTCCAAGGAGTGGGGAAGATTCAGCGAGACAGTAAACAAACCTCCTATCCAGTAAAATCATGGAAAGGGGGAGGGCTCCCAGATGAAAAGGCTGTGGTTCTGCAATGTTTGCCCAATTTCTGGGCAGAAGAATATGTGTGTGTGTACTGTTGTGTTTGTGTATGTATGTGTTTAATGCTAGGGATTGAACTCAGGGACATTCTACTTCTCTGCTATTCCTTCAGTGCTATTTTATTTTATTATTTTGCAACAGGGCCTTACTAAGTTGCTGACTCTAGCCTTAAACCTGTGATCCTTTAGTCTCAGTCTCCCTAATTCTGGAATAACAAGCAGGCACTTGTAACAGGTCCCAGGCCCTGGTATTAGAACCTTCCTCAGGGGCCTCCCCTCATTCCAACTTCATCTCCTGAGCAAAGATTCAAGACAGAGGTAAGGGTCCACATCACACCAATGACAGGAGCCTGAGCCTTCTGATGTCCAGTCTCGCCTCTGCTTGGAGTATTAGTCCTTTCCAACTCCCCTCCCTCCCTGTCTGGCTCATGCTGTGCTATTCACTCCACCTGTTTCCTCCTGGTACTCATTCTCCTCAACTTTATGGCTCACAGCACCTGGCACCTCTTCACTGACCTACCCTATCCTCCTCACCCACAGCAGAGGCCTAAAGCCAAGGGGTCACCCATCAGAAAGGTGCAGAGTGGGAGCCAGTGTCCCCAGCCCGTACCTCTGTGGGATGGATGCTGGGCATCGCCTGACATTGCGTGGGAGAATGACACTGGGTGGGTCTGGAATGTCTATGAAAGGGACATTGTAATGATCTGGACTTAAAGAGCTTACCTGCGGAACGAAGGGCTCAGTGGCCAACACAGCTGGGGGCTAGTTTGCAAACAGCTGTCTCCCTGTAAGGGGAAAGCATGGTGGCCTTGGAGAAATTCAAGGATGAGAGTTCAGGGGGAATGTAAGACGGTACCAGGGCCACTGTCACATGGCAAGGTGTGGTTATAGTCCTTAGGAACCATAAGTACACTCTCTAGTGCATATCTCAGACCACAAGTTCATAGCCTGACATGGAAATACCTGGACCTGGGAACCAGAACTTGCCTTAAGAAACTGCCCCTTCCTGCCACCCTCCAGGCTGAGAGGCCACTGCTTCCTGTCACACATCCTCCACTCTGACCTCGAGGACATCTTTTCCCTTGCTCATCTCTCCATAGACACTTAGAATTATTGCAAGGCCCATGTCATTGCTCTAAAAAGGAGATGTCATGATGATACAATGAGAGAACTGAGCAGCAGGAAAGTATCCTGAAGCCACTCTGGGGACCACACCCCAGCACTTCCCAGACCCCAACACAGTCTGGGCTACAGGACTTCCCTGTGCTATTATGGATGTCTGAGCAGCATAAAGATGCAGGGACTACCCCTAATGCTCCTTTTAGTCCTTCTGAAATGATAACCAGTTAACATCAGTGTTACTTTCTGTCACACACAGGGTTACATCAGTGTTACTTTTCTGTCTTACATGCAGCTCACAGCCCTGTCCCTTCAGCCACACTTTGAATCAATTTTAGTATTGGGGGACCCCTTCAGGTCTCTGAAGTCCTTTCTCCCTTCTAGTTTATAGACGAACATCAGAGCTACATTACTACCTGCTGCCCAAACTGAAGTGTGCCCAACCTCGATTCTTGCAAGGAGGACGAAAAACAGACATCCGTGATCATACTTCAGCAACATCAATTTTATTATAGGTGTATGACCAACAGGGGAAAGGAAAATGTCCCAGGAAAAGCCATCTCTGAGGTTTCTCCCAGGTGAGATCAGAGGGGTCCTCTCATGCCCAAGCGACTCCAGGAGCCCTGGTCACAGAAATCCCATATGGAGAAGCCAGAGGCAACTGGAGCACCCCATCCACATGCAGCTGTTTCAGTCCAGGTCAGGCCGATGTCCACACTCTGACGGCAGAGTCCACCTCGTTGAGAGAGATGTGAATTAGCAAGAGTCAATCAATTGGCGCATGATGTCCACATAACACCCCATAAATGCACATAGCTGACTTGTCAGTTGGAAATGACATAACAAAAGCCTATGGAAAAGAAAATGCTAGCCGGTTCCACCTACTTGGTTTATATGGTCTCAGGTGTCTGGTGTTCTCATCGGTGTGACTTTTCTTCAGAAGAATCCCGGGCACTTCAAGCCTGCTTTGACTGGGGACACTTTATTATGGAAGGCATGAGGCCTTGTGTTGGGGGCTGTCACACAGCAGAACTTCAGCAGACAGTTCACAATGGTCCTGGTGACCTTCCTCCAGCCCTGCTGGTTGGCAGGTGCATAGGCTGTGGTACTGCCATGGGGTGGCCCACCAGATAGTGAGTTCACTTTCACAGATGTTTTCTGGCAGGACTTGCTGCTCTCTGGTTCGCCCACATGGCTGCTGCAGGGGCTGGAAGTGGGAGCCTCAGGACATGTTGGGGGGCATCCCAGAGAGCATTGGAGGGTGTCGTCTTCAATCTATAAAGGGCAATGACAAGTAGGCTGTCCCTTCTGCCACCCTTGCACTCTGACCCCTTGCCTTCCACAGCGAGCTGAGGCTGAGAAGGCAGGAAGTGAGCAGGGCTGAAGGCAGAATCACTGCTTCTCCTCTTAGGTGGGGAAGGGGCAGTGCACAGGTGAGGCCTAAGCTTCAGGTGAGTGGCCTGAACATACATCTGCAGCCTGACCCTTGGGTCAGCTGGTATTCCAGAAAGAGGTAGGTCGCCATGCCCTCATCAAACTTCCTTGGTCTCAGAGATACCCAGGTGTCACTGAGATTGAAACCCATCTCAAACTTTGTCCTCAATATGATAGGGTTGGGCAGAGTGGGGAGTGGCTGCCTGGAATGTTGGGGAGAATCCACCTCCCCCTTACCCAGTCACAGGTACCCCAAGATTTGTTATACTGTGGACCTCTGGGTTAACAATTGGTGGATGAAACTTTGGGCTTCAGCTGACAGGTGGGATGGCATTTCATACCTTGGGTCAAGGATCTGCTCCTCCAGCTCAGACACAGTTTTCCCATCCAACGGGAGGCGCCCCATGAGCATATAGTAAAGAGTGACCCCCAGGCTCCAGACATCCATCACGATGGATCACTGGATCTCCATCGTACTTTTCCCCCTCGTAGAGCTCCGGGGCACCGCATGCCGGGGTGCCGCAGGCCTTGCTAAGCTTCTTCCTTGCCTTGAACTTGCCCCCTAGCCCAAAGTCACACACCTTCATGTTGCCTGCTTTGTCCAGTAGGATGTTCTCTGGCTTCAGGTCCCTGTGCACAATGCCTTGGCTGTGGCAGTAGCACACTGTGCACACCACCTGCCGGAACACTCTGCGGGCCTCCTCCTGACTGCTGCTGCTCCTGGGGATGTGCATCAGGAGCTGGCCCCCGCTGGCCACCTCCATGATCAAGTACATGTGTTCCTTGGTCTCAATCACCTGAAACAATTGCACCACATTGGAGTGCTGCACGGACATCATAAGACCTAGCTCACACTCAATTAAATGCATGGTCCCTGCGACCTTACACAAGACTTTCACCGCCACCACTGTGCCCATGAGTAGGTGGAAAGCCAGTATCACCTGGGCAGAGCTACCCTGGTCGATGACCCCCAGGACCTCATACTGGTCTGTGAATGTCTCCTCAGAGCAAGTGCTGGCTGTGAGGCCTTGCTGCCCTCGCCTAATCTCACTGTACTTGCTATCTGTATTAGACATCTCAAGAACACCAACTAACTAATGATGCTAGCTAAAAAACAAACACCCTAAAAAATGAAAACAAATGATAAACATGGGAATACACCCAAACCAAAGAACCAAATGCAAAATTCCAAAGTAGCCAAATCACCAAAATGCACTAACTAGCTGGGAGTCCCACAGGTCACCAACTAAGAGCTCCCTATACTTATGGATGCATCCAGGACCTTATATAGCCAGCGTTGGAGATTACCCACAACGGCTCTTTGTGAGATCACAGCAAAAAAGGGTCAAGGCACTGCTGGGCATAACCTGTGGTTAACAGCTCATAACTGGTGCCTCCTGGATCTTTTCCACTTTAATAATCAGAATAAGAAAGGACTCCAGAAGCGTTTGGCTTCAGTGGGTTTTGGAGACTGATATTTCCTTATATAGAAATTAAAACATGTGGGATGCTTCCATGACCTTTTTATTTTGAACCTAAAAATTTACAGTGAATTTTAGTTTTGAACACCTCAATATGATGACACTAGAGGTATTCAACTCCTTTTCCAACCACTTGGAATGATTGATGTCAAAAGGGTGGTAGGACTTCACTCATGTCGCAATCATGTAAAAATAGGCTCTGTTCCCTAAGAAGGTAGTCCACGTGCTTACCACCTATCGAGTTGAAAGGAAGGGAATGTTCTTACCATTGCTCCATAAGGTCCTCCTCAGATTGCTCTTCAGAAACCCAGAACCCAGGAGGCAGTGGGTGGAAATGTTCAAATGATGAGGGACATAACCTTGAGTCCATGGCTAAGAAAACTCCTCATAAAAGCAGAGTATGGAGGTATTCCCAGATTCCTTGGTCTCTTTATGCTGATGTAACCACCAATCAACAGAAATTTATTTTTCACAGTCCTGGAATCTGAATGTCCAAGTCTAGGTGCCAGAAGATGGTGGAGAGGCTGCTTTGCCCTTTTAACATGATACCCTGGTGCTGTCTCACCGTGGAAGCATGTTTGCCATATTTTAATTTAATTTAATGTATTTAATTTTGGTACTGTATATTAAAGCCAGGACTCTTCTACCTCTGAGCAACACCTCCAGCCTCATTTTTTAAAAATTTTAACAGAGAGTGTGTGTGTGTGTGTGCGTGTGTGTGTGTGTGTGTGTGTGTGTGTGTGTGTGTTCTCATGTGTTCTGGGATCAAATCAAGTTCTTGTGCATGTGGTACAATTTGTCTTTTCTAAAGGCACTCAACATGTTCATAAAGTCAGAGTTTCATGGCCTGGCACTGGGTGAAACACCCTGACTCTCAATAATATTGCATTCAGGTTGACCTTTTAACAGAAATTTTGGAGAGTTACACACATTCAGACCACAATAACAGATGTGCCTAGGGAGTTGGTCATCCCTAGATTGTTTCCTGAGTTAAAGGAGTATTTTAAGTTTACATTGGACAATAGAAATCAGAGTAGGATGGAGAAAGACAGACATATTTCTTTTAAGGGTAAATTCATTACAGATATAAAAAGCTTATACTTCTTTGTTTTCTACATGATTTAAGAGACTAATGTGGCAAAACCCCACAATAACTCCTGTATGTTATTGTACACATTATGACATTATGCATACACATGTACCTTTGTGGCATCAGTCACTGAGGGGTTATAATTCTGGGGCTATATGGCAGCTGTTGTTGGAATTCTATTGAAGTTATGCTGCTATAGATTCACATCAGAGTAGTATAACTTTCGTATGTTAAATAGAACTCACATGACAACCCCAAGGACATAGCTATGATAATATCCAAAAGGAAAGTGATGGGAATTGAAATGTTTCACTATTAAAAACATAAGACTAGGAAAGAAAATAATGATGTAAGGAAAAAGGTGCAAAAAAAGCTATGACATGTAGGAAACAAATATCAAAATGACTAAAGACTGCCCTCCCCATTCAGGAATTGCTTTAACTGAAAAGGCATTAAATACTCCCATGAAGGCAGAAAGTGGCAGAATGAACAGATAACCAGATCCCAAATGCTGTCTAAGTACTAACAGAAGAAAGATAGCCAGCCCTGATTAGGATCTAAGGAAGCATGTTCTAGGCAGAGTTTTGTAAAAGCAAGGACAAAAGTCTTGGGTTTGGATGAGCATAGAGGGATGGAGGTATAAAAAGCCTGAGAGTGAGGAGTCCAGTGATGGAGCAGAAGTGAATGGAAGGCTAGATTGAGGTCAGATCAAAGACACACTGAGCTGGCTGTTCTTATTTCCAATTTCCAGAGGAGGAAATTGAGCCTTTGGGAAGGTGAGCCATTCTGCTGAGTCTCTCACATGTTGAGTCCCCACATTGTAGTTAACTATCTAACATGTGATTGCAACAGACGTAGATGTTCTGACAAGTCAGTGAAATACATTTAGATATTTATTTTAGCCCCCTGTCAAGTACTTTGGTAGATTCACAGACCCCCATATACAACTAGCCCCTCTTCCAATCCAACGCCTGAGAATTTTTATAATCCTACAATCAGGTCTTTTATCCATCTTGAGTTTGACTTGATTCTGATTCTTATGAAATCTTTCTATTTCCTGTGTAAGAACCTTCCTTTGTAAGGAGCAACGGTACCTGCACAATCAACCTGAACACATACAGGACCAACCCAAGACCATCGAGGCCCATTGCATAGGCCACACAGTAGAATAGACATAGCAGAAAGGACCACTAGTGAACAGAAGATTGTCCTAAGAAAGTTGCTCAGAGTGCACCATGGAGAATCAAGAAGACTGAAAAGTAAAGAAAGTTCTGAAAGTATGAAAGCCCCAAACCAATCAGAATCAGAGGTGGGAAGGAGGAAGCATGAGGGAGCCAAATGGAGTACTAATGAGTCCTGCTCAGGCCAAGATGGACTTCCTCATTACCTAGTTCAGAATTCAAAAAGCTGAGACTCCAGAGATTGTGCTAGGAGAGGAAAAATAAATGGAGAAGGAAATAGATGTTAACGTAATCCTACCATGTGTCACAAACTCCAATCACCTGCCTCATCAGCCCCTTGCCCTCAAGTCTGAAATCCTGGCTCTCACCTGCATGGGACAGAGATTACAGAGATTCCCTACATCTCATTGGTTGGTGGGCTCTCCATGGTGAGCACAAAGCCCTGTACAGAGTAAGTGCTCAATAAAAACTATCGAGTGAGTGTGAACTCTGGGGTTTTCACAGTTCAATGTTAGGTCCCCAGTGCTATATAGAGTAAGAAAAAAAGAACAGATCTGAATTCAGAATAATCTGACCCTGTGGCTGTCACTAACTGCACTGTGTTAAGCCACGCATTCATGCCTCATTGTAGCCTTAAGCCTCAATGCAGCTGTGCTCAGAGGCAGGACCATTGGGAGGGGACTGAATTACCAGCGCTCTGACGGCATGCATGGATTATGAGGGTATATAATGCATCCATAACTTCATGGGCTATTGTGAGGTGGTAGAAACTTTAGGAGGTAAGGCCTAGTTGTAGTAATAACATCACTGAATGTATCCCTGTAGGGCACATTTTGTCATTTTGTCCCTGGTTCCTTTTATAACTCCCCTTCCTCCTGTCCTCCAGGAGTTGAGCAACTTTTCTCCACCATGGGCTTCCTGTCATGATGTTCTGCCTTGCCAGAGGCCCGGTAGGAGCCAGCAATCATGGATAGAAACCTCTGAAAGTATGAGTCCAATAAATCCTTGTCTTGCCCCCTTCTTTTTCTGGTACTAGTGATCAAACCAAAGGGCACTTTTCTACTGAGATGCATCCTCACTTACCTCATATTTTCTTTTGAGAAAGGGTGTCACCAAGTTGCCAAGGATGGCCTCAAACTTGTGCTTCTCCTGCCACAGGCTCCCAAGCCACTGGGATTATGTTTATATTTTAAGAAAAATAATATATGATTAATTATTTATTTAATAATTTATTTGAGTACAAAATAGTTAAATCCCAAACTGATTTCAGCTACCCTTCTATGCTCATCCATAAACACAAGTAACTAAGTAGCAAAATTATTCTCCAGATCACCACTAGCAGTACCTTAAATCTCAAAGTCCTGTATTCCTTCCAGAGGAGCCTAGTCTAGGATCCACAAACATCACCATTGCCTGCTGTTTAATGCCATACCTGATTATCTTTACCGTATCTTAATAAAGTAGTACAGTAAGCACAATAATTGGCATAAAATGTGGAGCTTATTAAATGGGAAGATATGGGTTACATTTTCTATTGAAGGACACCTTTATATAGCTCTTATAAGTTCTAAGAGCCAACGGAGGACATAGTAGTAGCAAGAATAGAGAGCTTGGCTGTATAGGGCCATAAAGCTCTCACATTCTGTCTTTCATTCTCCTCAAATTGTTGATTCATAAATATATAATCAATTAAATTATAAATACCAATATAAATATAAGCAGGGCATGGTGGTGCATGCCTGTAATCCCAGTACTTGGAAGGCTGAGATAGGAGTATTACAAGTTCAAGGCCAGTCTCTGCAACTTAGCAGGACCCTGTTTCAAAATAAAAAATAAGATAAATTAGGACTAGGGTATAGCTCAGAGGTAGAACATGCTTGGGTCAAATCCCCAGTAATGTAATAAAAAAAAAAAGTAAATAAGTCATAACAAGATAAGCATACTAGAAAATGTGCTCGAATTCATCAAACTGCAGTTTAATTTTAAGCAGTTGATTTACATCTGGAAGATTTGAAACATTTTGAACTAACCATAGGTCACAAATCTAACCAATTTATTAACTAAGCACTTATTTTAAAGTAAGGTGTAACTTGAGGCCTTTATTTTCTTGAGATTCTTGCATGCTCATTTTCACATGGGCAGGGGAGCTGCCACTAACATTGGTGTTATAGTTGGGATCTGAAATGACCCCTAAAGAACTCATATGTCGCAGTCCTAAACTTAGTAGTGTTCAGAAGTGGGGTCCTTGGGAAGATTATGGAATCTTAGAATCTGACCTCAGAAATGTATTAATGCACTGAGAGATTCACCACTGAATGGACTATGGGGAGGTCATAAAAACTATAGGCGGTGAAACCTAGTTGGAGGGCGTGCCCCTGGGGACATAACTTCTTCCTGACCCTCTTTCCTTCTCTCTCCCTGCTTTATGTCTACCATGAGATAAGCAGTTTTCTTTTACCACACCCTTTCATTTTTGCCTTGGAGCCAAGGCAGAAGATTGGACTGTATCTTTTGAACCCACAAGCCAGAATAGTTTTTTTTTTTCCTCCGTTAAGATATTTCTCTCAAATATTCATCACATTGATGAAAAGCCGACTAACAAATTCAGGGAAGTCAGTTTTTCATTTGTCTGACTTCCACACGTAACTGATGATGGACAAGGACTGCTGCAGACTTACTAAGCTGCCACCTTGGGGGGAATGCCTTTTGTATAGAACAGACTCAAAGGTGCCTTATCATTCTTCCCCTTAGCAGAGATCCAAAGCCTTCTCCCATCAGACACTTCCTGTTCTCATGGAATTATTTGGCTCTTCTATAACAGGAGAAATTAATCTTATTAACTAAAATTAAGAATGATAATGATTTAATGTGTTATCCTTCCTAGCATTTATGTTTTATACTTAAGTCAGCAATATTCAGATATAGATGAGAAAGATCTTTTTGGTCATGGCAACTCCCAAATCGCTTTTCATAGATTACAATATTATCTATGCCCACTTTGCTACATGAATAATAAATTATTTGGGTGATATCCATTAAGATCATTTGCATAGGCAACAGAGGGCTACTCATCAATACATAGACTTACACTAATTATAATTGTATCCTGCTTATATGAAAGACATAAAATTGCTTCTTAAAGATGCAATAGTGCAAATGATATATCTTTACTATGTTAATGAGATCTTAAGGAATTTCAAAACAATCTAGTCTATGAACCAAATAAAGTTAAGGGTGGTTTTTTACACTGACATAAAATTCCATACTAATGTATCTCACAGGATTTTTTCAATAGAGTATGTTCCTAGAGGTAAATCTATATAAATAATACTGAAATAACTTTATAACATCCTTAAGCATTAGTAGCTTAGTCTTTTTTTTGCAAAATTGGAAGATTTAATCTTATGCACCATAATATTGTTTAACCTAAGAAATATTACAAGAACTACTACAAGCTTCCATATAAAATCTTTAAATAGATCAAATGCTTGATTTTCAGAGTCCCTATTCCAGAGGAGAATGTCAAAATATTAACCAGATTCCTTTAGGTGCCTTGTAAATCCTTAGTAATAAACTCTCAGTATGTTCTAAGCTTCAAGTAACTGTCAAAGGATGAGACCACCAATCTATACCCAAAATACAAAACACAAAACATAAAAACCTTGTATTTCTCATTTGAGTGAAAGAGTCTATGCTAGGAAAATACACTCTTTTGGAGAAAGCAGAATTTTGATGTCATATATGAGATTTTATATATAAAATTCTAGGAGCCGGGCGTGGTGGTGCACACTTGTAATTCCAGCATTTGGTAGGCTGAGACCGGAGGATCCGGGTTTGTGGCCAGCCTCAGCTACCTTGTGAAGACCTCTGCAACTTAGTGAGACCCTGTTTCAAAATAAAGGATAAAAAATAGGGCGGGGGTGTAGCTCAGAGGTACAATGCCCCTGAGTTCAATTCCAGTACCACAAAAATAAAATAAAATTCAAGGAAGTGTGGAATTCAGGGTCTGACAAACTTTCATGGGAGTGGGTTGATGTTAACTATAGAAGCATGCCTGACCAACTGAGATTGTTGTTCATTGGGCAACATTCAGAAGCTTGTTTGAAAGTGTAAAGCTCCTCCTGCTTGCCCAGATTTTCGAAGCAAGGTGCTGTAGCTGACTGGTTGACTTGCAGAAGTGCATTCATTGAGCTGTCCCTGTTGATTACATGGTGACAGGGCTATGGAACTATCTGCTCTTTTTCTAGGAGTAGAAAAAAATGCTTTTCCCTACAGCAAAATTATGCTCAGTACTATAAAAAACAGTGGAATATTTTCAAGACACTTTGAGATGCAAGTAATGAAAAACCAGGAAGATTCCTTTCCAACAATTTTACCTTTTATTATTGATCTAAATTGGATTACATATATGTATTTGTATTAGTCACTGGGAAGGGGGAGGTATTAATCCTACAGGTCAGGCTTACTCTTAGATTTGTGAATGGGCTTAGAATCCCATCAGGTACATGGGTAAGTGATATTTGAACAAAATCATGAATCTAAAAGTATTAAAAAGAAAGAATAGATGCTGGAAGGGAACCAAAAGTATCTTATAATAAAATAAGAAAATATTTTCACTTTTCTGGGGGGTACTGAGCATTGGACCCAGGAGCATTCCACCACTGAGCTACAACCCAGTATTATTTTGTTATTATTTTTGAAACATGGTCTCTAAGTTATTGAAGCTATATTCAAACATGTGATCCTCCTATGTGAGCTTTCCAAATACAGGGATTATAGGTGTGTGCCAACCTCACCCAGTTTATATTTTCATTTTTTAAATCTGGTAGTATTTGAAGCAGTGACCCAATTTATTTCTGTTTAACTTTATTTTTTATTTCTCTTTAACCTGCTCTGAATCCATCTTCATTTTCTAATCCTAATAGAAGTCTATATTCTGTTCCGGAAGGCAAAACCACCTTAGTGTTTACTCTGCTTTCAATATTCTTACTTCATATCTTTATCTTTGAATGCTTATTGATTCTTAGCAACCTCCTTGGACATTCTAAATAAAATTTAGCCTTTTTCATATTGGTGCCTTATACATATTTCTGTGCCAGCATTTATAACTTTGTTTTCTATTTATTTTTTATTGGTGGTGGTGGGGGTCCTGGGGATTGAGTCTAGGGGCATTCTGTCTCTGACTTACAACCCCTGCCATTTTTAGTTTTTATTTTGAAACAGAGTCTCACTAAGTTGCTGAGGATCTTGCTAAGTTAGCTGAAACTGCCTTTGAATTTGCATTTCTCCTGTCTCAGCTTTCCAAGTACTGGAATTAAAGGCATGCGTCATCACACCTTTGCTTTCAAGTTATGTGTTTATACACTTAATATTCCTGCTATAATGTGAAGCTTGAGGAAAATGGGCCAGGCAGGAGGGGGTCAAGAACCTTACCTCAATCATCTTTGGATTTCTATTATCTAGCAGTGCCTAGAAGATGGGTTGTGTAATTTTGATAACAACTCAAAATTTGTCATTTTTTTCAGTTTTCAGATGGTAAAAACGAGGCCAATAGGAAGAGCATATGATGAATATTGTTATCCAAGTTTTTACAATTCAAAAGAGACATATGAGAAAAACTTTTGGAAAAGGAAATTTACATAGACAAAATATAGTATCATCATCATTACTATTAATTCATTCAAAATATTTATTGTTTATTCTGTCTTAGATACAGTACATGGAACATATTGCAACCTGGAGAATAGGGTCAAATTTTTTTAAAAAAACATCTGTGCCTGTTTTTTATTGAGAAAAGGCAGCCATGTAGGAGTGCTTTCAGAAATGCCTGCATCTTTCCATTAACAGATGGACCTTCTCCTAAAATGTGAACTTTCAAAGCCAAGGACTCCAAGGCCAAGTGGACCATGGGGGACATCTAATTTTCCATCCAGATGACCAAGTTCCTGCATCCCCACATTTGGATGGATGGTTTCCCAAGGGGCCTTGAACAGATTGGACCCAGCACTGGCACAGGTTTGGGTTGGAGGAACAATCTCCTAGAAACCTCAATTAGTATTTGGTATGTGAACATTAAACAATGCTGAGTCTGAAAACAATACATCAACCAGTAGGTCCCAGGAAATAAGCAGAAGGCTGGCAGCAGGCCAGGGCCAGGGGCCAAGTCACTTGTCAAGGGCAGTTCTCCATGGAGAAACGGCAGCAGGTTTGAAGACAGCAGGTATGACCTGAAGAGATAATAATATTAATTACATTTTGAAAATGGGAAGAGGACAAAAGAAAGCCATTTTTTATTTGCCTAATAACAGAATTTGCTTCTTTTGCAGAGTTTTCTTGAGTCTTAAAGAAATGGCTTTTATAAGAAATTAATTTTAGGCACTACTGATTAAGCACTATTATATACCATATATTGTTATATATTTTTTGATGTCATTGTTTTGGTTTTAAAGTTTATGCTGACTCATTTATTCTTCACAAGTAAGCATTGTCATAGATAGGATTATTATAATCATTTAACAATGAAGAAAATGGAAACTAGAGAGGTTAGGCCACCTGCCTAGGAATCATGTATCCAGGAAGGATAGCACTGAAAATCAAACAAAGGTAAACTGGTTTCAGAACTCACTATTTGAAGCAAAGTGCTCTAGTGTATCTATATTCTATTGTAATAATTAAGACAAGGTGAAATTCACTGGGACAAATAATCCGAGGAAATATAAAACAGAGCTCAGAAACAGAACTTGGCAAGTATATAATCTCATTGTATGACAGAGGTGGAAAGTGGGTCACCTTGAGCAGGGCATGGTGGCACATGTCTGTAATCCCAGTACTTAGGAGGTTGAGACAGTAGGATCATATGCTCAAGGCCAGCCTCAGCAACTTAACAAAATGCTGTTTCAAAATTAAAAATTATAAAATGGTCTGAAGGTATAGCTTGGAAGTAGAATGCCCCTGGGTGCAATTCCAGTACCAAACAAAAGGCCAAACCAAACAACCAACAACCAAAAGCTTCCAGATTACCCTGGGAAAAGAATAGAGCCCTTAGCAAATGGTCAGAAAGCAATTAGTTTTTTAATCAGAAAAGAATGTGAATTTGGCTACTTACCTAACATCCTGTGCCATACTCCAAATCATGCAGATCAAAGAGTCAAGTGGGAAATTCAAACTTCCAAATTATTAGAAAAGTATACTTATTTTTTATAGAGAACATAATGTTTAAAGTAAAAATTATAGAATTTTTTACAAATTTGATAAAATTATTATTTAAATTTTCAATTCATCAAGATACATATTTTAAAGCAAAAATGGAAATTATTCAATTTAAGTGGGGTAGGCCAAACAGGAGGGACTCAAGACCATATCTTAATTATCTCTGCATTTCTATTAGCTAGCAGTTCCTTAAATATTTGCAACATAAAATTAACAAAGCATTTTCATATAGAATATGGAAAGGATTTCTATGAATCAAATCAGCACATAAGTAAGAAATAATATTGAGGAAAAGGTATAAAATGATATTTCATAGAAAAGGAAACATTAATGGCCCAATAAACATGAAGGGATCCTAAAGCTCAGTACAAATCAGAGAAGCTCAAACTAAACCATAGAAGCTTTCATTTCACATTCATCACTTTGGCAAAAGCTAAAATTGATGACAATGTCAAGAGCTGGCAGGAACGTGAGGCACTGGGGAAGGCTGAAGGCTGCTGCTGGGATGGAAGGGTCTATTTGTACAACTGTTACATCAAATAATTTGTCACCTGGTAAATATGAAAATATCCAAAGTTGAAGTTTAAAGAACAATTTATTAACCGCTCTTGCATCCAACTTCCCTTACTATTGTGCTACTTAAATCACAAGGTCAGTATAAGGATTCAATGAGTTATGCGGATAGAAAGCTTGGAGCTTGGCATAAAATCAACACATGTCTTTCTGGGATCTTATTTTGGGCATACATCTTAATCGGCATTTAGTTATTACAGCATTTAAAATATTCTTCTGTATAATATCTCTCAATAAGAATTCTCTTATGTTTAGAATATCAGATTAAGACATTTAGGATCTAGCACATTTTCTAGATAGGGATAGTGGTATTGAGGATTGGACCCAGGGACATTCTACCTCTGAGCTACACCCCCAGCCCTTTATTAATTTTTTTTTTTTTAAATTTTGAAACAGGGTCTTAAGTTGCTGATGCTGGCTTTGAACCTGTGATCCTCCTGTCTCAGTCTCCCAAGTACTGAGATTACAGATGTGCACACCACATCCTGCTCAGTAGAATTATTTGTTGGCTTAACTTCTAAGTATTTATTAAACTAAATTTTCTTCCTTGATGTTCCTGGACTTGGTTACTGTTAATGATCTTTGTGATAGAGAGGCTTCTAGGTATCTGCTTTAGGATAAATAGTAGAAGAGCATTCTAGGTAAGAAAGGAATTCAAGGTAAAGGTCTCAAGAGATTGAGTTAATCCTGTTTTAAAAAAAATTAAAAGAAATAGTGCCTGAAGGGCATGAAAGGATTATCTGAGATTGAGTTGGAGAAAAAGAAAGGGATTATGTCCTTCCTGTAAATTTGTTTGGTGTAAATCCACTAAGCAATTTGAATCAGAAATACATCAAAATATAATTTACAATTCAAAAATAATCACTTTACTGTTGTATGGAGAATAGAGAGACCAGACAGAATACCTAGTAGTACTCTGGGTGAGAGCTAAAGGGACTTTGGACTAGTACGGTATTCCTGGAGTTGGGAAGTGTGGGTAGATTTGGGATGTATAAGGGAGACAGTCAATAGAATGTACTTAATGAATGGAATACTGGAAAAACAGAAAAAGAGAGGATTCAGGGATAATGCTTAGATTTTTGGTCTGAGAAGTTGTGTCATCTAAAAGGTTTAAAAGGATGAGGCTGGGTGCTGAGCAAAAGCCTGTAATCCCAGTTGAAAGGCTGAGACAGGAGGATTGCCAGCTCCTGGTAGCTTAACAAGGACTGATAGTATAGAACAGTGGTAGAACATCCTTGGATTCAATTTCCAGTACCACGAGTTTAAACAAACAAACAAAAAAAAGACGGCTCTCAAGTAATAATGGAAGAGAGGCAAGGAAATCAGGTTTCTATTTGGGCATGCTAAATTCGAGATAAAAATTATACATTCTATTAAATATATCCTGGGCAGGTGGCTACATGGATGGGCAATGAAATGACAGATTAGGGAAGAAAATAAAATTGAGGAACCAAATGACTTATCTTTTCCTTTTTTTTTTTTTCCAGTACTGGTACTGGAGATTGAACTCAGGGGCATTCTACCTCCAAGCTATACCTCCAGCCCTATTTTTTATTCTTTATTTTGAAACCGAGTCTCACTAAGTTTCAGAGTGCCTCACTAGGTAGCTGAGGCTGGCCTCCAGTCTCAGTCTCCCAAATGCTGGGATTACAAGAATGCACTACCACGCCTGGTTTGACTTATTTTATATTGATAATTTAAACATAACTTGGATTATGTGTAAAATATTTAAGTCTCAGCCGAGTTTGGTGGCACACCCTTAAAATCCCAATACTTGGGAGGCTAAGACAGAAGAATCACATTTTCACAGCCAGCCTCAGCAACTTAGCAAGACCCTCTGCAACTTAGTAAAACCCTGTTTCAAAATACAAGTAAAATAGGACTGGGGGTGTAGCTCAGAGATAGAATCCCCCTGGGTTTAGTCCCTAGTACCACCACCATCATCACCACCAACATCACCAAAAAACTGTTGGTTTTCTCATTAGCTAATTTTCAGGGACACTTTTTTTTTTTTTTTTTTTTTTTTTTTTTTTTTTTTTAGAATTAAGTAATGTAGTCTGCCCCCATACCAACCAGAACACTCCCAATCTTGTCTGATCTCAGAAGTTAAGCTAGGTCAGACCTGATTAAGTACTTGGATGTGAAAATTAAGTGAAGTAACAGGTGAAAAGTATTTTGGAAATTATACAACGTAACACAAAGTGTTATTAATGGGGGAAGAACAATCGGGTTGGATTTAGAGGACAGCATTTTAGTTGAGCTCTTCTACTGGCTAATGTTAGCACTTTAGGTAAGTCATATAACTTATTTGGGTTGAGTCTCTTTAGCTCTAAAATGATGAAATTAAAATCAATAGCCTCATTGGTCTCTTTCTTGTCTAATGATCAAAAAGAAAAACTTTTCTCTGTATTGATGTTAGTTTTCCTTATTCACTAGAAGAGTAGGCGTATAGTTATTCAGTTGTAGATTAATTAAATGTATATACTTTGTAATTGCTTTATCTGAAAAATATTAAGCTCCTAAATGGAACATCTTAACTTTAAATCAGAGTGAGAACTCAAGAACTAGAATTAATTCTTCAGTGGTAGTACAAATTTGTTTAGAAAATAAACTTTTTTTTTTACCTTTATTTGCAGTGGTCCATTAATTTAGACTGAATGAATCTGAAGACAGAGCTAAATCATAGCACATAAGACATAAAAGAAAAATATGACTTGGATAGGTTGTTTTTATGATGGACAAACAATAGCTTTGATTTTCATAACTGAGCAAAGTCATTACGGATGAGTAGATATTTTAGGAAAAATAGTTAACATTGTCTGCATTCATATTTTTCTGTGGTGTTGACATTCATGTAATCTGTATGAAAATTTAGTAGCCACAGGGTGCTTAGAGGATGATTAAGAATGAGCCAGTCAATGGATCACAATACAAAGATTAAACAAGAAAATCAATAATCTCTAGGCCCTACATTCATGCATAGAAACATTAATTTCTTAAGACTAAGGAACTTGGAGCTCAAGGTCTTTCCTTATTTAGGACCACTTGCAGATGGCCTCGAATACTTTCTGGGCAGTGAACTAATATCTCATGGGACAGCCTATACTAGGCAAGTACAATTCTAAATTATAGGCAGTGTTTTGCAACTTAAAACCAAAATCAACTGCCTTGTAATTTTCATTCATTGATTCTATTTTTGTCCTGTTGAGAAACAAATAGAGAAGTAAAAGTGGAAGCTTCTTCACCTATACTTAAATATATAGTGTTCTCAGAGCTTTCTATTCATCCTGTTCTTCAAGCCTTTGTTACTCACTTTTCTAGACTTCCTTATTATATAGTTTGCCCTTTCATGCATGAGCTCATTTTATAATTTTATTCTTTAAATGTGGCAGCCAGAACAGACCAGGATTATTTAGATATGGTCTCAAACAATTGGAGAATTTAGTGGGACTCAGTACTTTTTAAAATTGACTTGAAGGATTAGAAAGTTTCACATTTTTCCCTGAAGATTGCTAAGTCAGACATTATCAATTGTACATTATGTAATTTATTACTTTTTCAGATGTAAAGTTTAGTAAGTTTCATATATGACATTTCCTTCAACCTTGCTTAAAAGCTCTCTTCATTTGACTCCCATGGTCACTAGAATATAAATCTGTTCTTTCCATTCTTTGTATTAATTAAAACATTAATGACTAGCATAGTACTTATGTCAAAAACTGTTATTATTCTAGGGAATCTTAACAAATACTACTGTGACATAAAGTATTTTTTAATTCTAATCAATGAAAAATCAAGATTTTAGGCTTACGTTAATTTATATAAGGGACAATGTTTTAGAAATCTTAGTAACCTAGCCCTGACAAGTATATGCAATTTATTTATTTGTTTATTTATTTATTTATTTATTTATTTATTTATTTATTTATTTATTGTGTGGTACTGGAGATTGAACAAGGGTTCTCACATGTGCTAGGCAAGCGCTGTAACACTGAGCCACATTCTCATTCCTTTTTTAAATTTTTATTTTGAGACAGGGCCCAGCCAAGATGTCCAGGCTGACCTGCAACTTGTGATCTTCCTGCTTCATCCTTTTGAGAGACCAGGATTACAGGCATACACCACGATGCCCATCTGTAATTTTTGTACTGTTATAATTAATATTATAAAGGAAAGTACTAATATATGTCATTTATAAAATGACGGAGTTTACATTTTTTATGTTAAATTTGTTCATATTTGTTTAGGCTCACGTTCTATCCTCTGCATATGATTTGGATATATATTCCCACTTCCATTGCATTAGCTTGCTGTTCCTAAAGTCAGAATGATATCTGCCTACCCTTTATGACTGTGTTGATCAAGGAGGGTCTCCCATGGCTGCTGAGAGACTTACCTCGTTCCTCCTCAAATCCAGCTCATTGCTGAACATAGCTTCCTGGACTAATGCAGAATATTCTCTTTTATTAAATATTTTCTTTCTCTCTCTGCTGTCTGTGTATACTCAATTCTCTGATTGGACTTTTCTCTTTGCTACTTACAGTTGTCTATCCTTAGTCCTATTTCTGGGTCTTATAACTTAAGATCCACAATTCTATGCCACTTGTTCCAATGTCATGGCTCTATTGTGCTTTGTCTAAACTTGGATGAATTTACCTGCTTGTCTCTAATACAAACCCTTTCCAAAATTCTAACCATTGAAGAATACCTATTTTGAGACCTTTGTTGTCCTCCCTACTTTTGTTTCCTAATCCCATCCAGTTACCTAATGTTTAAAGCCTACTTTTCCTTCTGTGACTAGTGTGCCCACCCTGTCTTCTCACATAGTTCATGTCTGGTATAATGCCTTCTCTAGTGATTCATAGAGAGTATTTAATTATTATTGTTATCAATACTTTATTTCCCAAAGATCCAGACTTATTAACATAATCTTCATAATAGCATGATTACCATCATCAACCTAGTAGAAGACATGGCATCGAAGGGCATAATTAGAGCTGTGAAGTTTACTGTGGTAATGACATGATTAATGAGTAAATATCACAAATACCAAGCCATTATTATCCCATCTTCTTCAATGTCAAATGAGGCCTTTCTCAAACCATCCCTGCCATGTCCCCATTGATTAGCATCACCTCTAAAGATGGTAATTTATTTGGAATTGATCAGCCATTAATTTAACATTTTTAAATGCCAAGATGTAAAGCTGAATATTAAGAGTCCACAACCTACATTCATGTCTACTGGCTTCTTAAATAATGTTTTAAGAGCACAGAATCTTTCACATCGCAGGTAGGGTGATCAAAAAAAGACTCAAATGGCCAGTACATATTTTTCCAGGAAAAAAAAAAGAATTTGTATTTTAAAAATTACTTTCTTTGTGTCAGGTACTTTACTTATGTTTAATTACCACTATGACTCTACTATTAGCTTCATTTTACACATGAAGGACCAAAACGTAGAGAAATTAGATAATACATTAAGAAAATTAAGAGCAGAGTCAATGTGTGGATAAATTCAACTGACTGCACAGCCTCTTTTGTTTATGCACCCATTAATTTCCAAGGAGGAAGATTTTCCTAACACTTTCCTAGACTTATTACCATAGAAGTGGCTTAACTTACCAACCTATAGTTGTCTTCATCTATAAAATAAGAATAAGAATAGTAACCAACCCTTAAGATTGTTTTGAAGATTAAATATGAAGTTCTTACTATAGGCATATAGAAGAGTAATACATGTTATATGATAATGATGGATATAATGAAGATAATTATTGCTGTAGGTTAAACCAGTTAGAAATATTCTGGGAGAAGTGATGTGGTGTTCTGCAAAGAGCACTTTATAGGAAATATACTCAGGAAGAGGAAAACTTGGAAAGTGTTGCTAATATGTCAAACCTGGATGATGGAGATGATTAGGATCTCATTGTAAAATAGGGAAATGACAAGAGTAGTGATCTCTTTGGGAGTCAAATAAGATGGACTATTATTATTATCAGCACATGCAATTCACCAAATTTCTATCAGGCTCTGAAAGTGGGGATGACCAAGTGAATATGTCTATGTGGGACTGGTGACCAGGGAGTAGTGAGGGCTGAAAACCTATGTCTCTGAGGTCTCTGTGTACACCTTTAGTTGAAGGTGGTAAAGTCAGTAAAATAGGTCAGCATGAGAATTTAACGTATGAAAATAAAAGAAATCAAAGCAGAAATATCATTACATTTATATGGAGGACAGAAACGAAGAACAGTTTATCAGCAAAAAAAGGACCAAAAACAAGGTTTATTGCAGGTTTATTACCTGAAATTTGTTGACTGCAAAGCAATTGGAAGGGACGGTGTGTGTGTGTGTGTGTGTGTGTGTGTGTGTGTGTGTGTGTGTGTGTATGTTTTAGGGGGAGGGTGATGAAGTATTGAAATATTAACTTCTTGCTCATATTTTAGCTCAAGCATCAAAGCAACCTTGGCCATCTGACAGACCATATGAAAACATTTTGGTCTCCTCAACTTCCTTCTCATACAGCAGAAACCAAGAAGTTACAAATTTAGGAATACTAAACTATTTTGTTGTTTTCTGCTTTCTAAAAATGAGATCAAGATGGGAAGTGGTGGTGCATTCCTGTAATCCCAGCACATGGGAGGCTGAGACAGGAGGATCACAGGTTGGAGTGCCCCCTTCAGCAATTTAGCAAGCCCCTTAGTAATTTAGTAAGACTTTGTTCTAAAATGAAAATTAAAAGCCAGGCATGGTGGTGCACACCTGTAATCCCAATACTTGGGAGGCTGAAACAGAAGGATTACAGGTTCAAGATCAGACTCAGCAATTGAGCAAGCCTCTCTGCAACTCAGTGAAACCCTGTTTTGAAATAAAAAGGGTGCAGCTCAGAGGTAAAATGCTCCTGGGTTTAATCCCCAGCACTACACACACACACACACACACACACACACACACACACACACACACACGGGATCAAAGTAATTTCTACCCATTCCAATTTTTTCTTTTTTTCAGACACTACAGATTTCAAATAAAATTAGTGCAAAAAGTGTAGGGTTGGCGAGCTAAGGTTGGAAAGTTATAACTTTTCAAAATAGTGTGAAGCTAATTAATGAATAAATGCACAACAATTAATAGAAAATTTGCCTTGATTAAAAAAGCATATTTAATATTATAGATTTTTACATAGTTTAACCATTTAGAAAAGGAGATAAGTAAGCTGGGAGGAGATAATACAACATTACCTCAGACATACAAAGCTGAACTAGATTAATAGACTCTGGACTGCAGAATTTAGGAAGAAAATATTGCAAATCTAGCTGCTGCCTAACCATGTGTCTGATTCTTCAATCACCCACGTGAATAGTGAAGGGCAGCAAGGACAATCTTACATACAAATGTTCTCTCTGCTCACATTCCCCAGGCAAGTATTCTGTCACATGGATTTCTTTAGATGCTGGATCATATGGTAGGTTCATTCCCATTCCTCTGAGGATCCTCCATACTGTTTTCCAAAGTGGTTAAACTAATTTGCAATCCCACCAACAATGTATTAGGGTTCCCACTTCTCCACACCCTTGCCAGCATTTGTTGTTGTTCGTGTTTTTTATGATTGTCATTCTGATTGGAGTTAGGTGAAATCTCAAGGTAGCTTTGATTTGCATCTCTCTGATTGCTAATGATATAGAACATTTCCTCATACATTTATTGGCCATTTGTATTTCTTCTTTTGTGAAGTGTCTATTTAGATCCTTTGCCCATTTTTTTGGTTGGGTTGTTTGTTTTCTTAGCTGTGATTTTCTTGAGTTCTTTGTATATACTAGATATTAAACCTCTATCAGAAGAGTAGCTGACAAAAATTTTCTCCCACTCTGTGGGCTCTCTATTGAGGTTCTTGATAGTTTCTTTTGCTGCACAGAAGCTCTTCAGTTTAATGCAATCCCATGTATTGATCTTCCTTTGAGTTGCTTGTGCTTTGGGGTCTTTTTGAGAAAGGTTTTACCTGTGCCTATATGTTGAAATGTTGGTCCTATGCCCTCTTCAAGTAGCTGCAAGGTGTCTAGCCTAACTTCCAGGTCTTTGATCCACCTTGAGTTGACTCTTGTTCAGAGTGAGAAACTGGGGTTTATTTCTATTTCCCTGCATATGGAGGCTATCTTTTTTCCAGTGTATATTTTTGGCTCCTTTGTCAAAAATCAATTGACTGTAAGCACGTGGATCTGTTTCTGAGTCTTCTATTCTGCTCCATTGGTCTATGTGTCTGTTTTTGTGTCAATACCTTGCTGTTTTGTAGTAGAGTTTGAAGTCAGGTATTGTGCAAGGGAAGTTGGAAAATTCAATCTTCTTGTGCACTTTTAAAGGCCAAATGGGAGTGGCAAACATATAGCAACTAATGGTATGTTTTCCTATGTCTTCCTCTGAAACCCAGTAAGCATATGATCTGGTTTCCACACTGTAGTAGCTCATGATTTTAACAAATATTTTGCCACTTAATAACAGAAGTATCAAGCAGACCGATCTATTATATTTCCCCCCCAGCTGATACCTAGTTTCTCAGCTCATACCATATGCTTTAGTAATTTGTTTCATTAGCACCTCAAATTTTGGTGTTAATTTCTGGCTTAGTTGAGGCTGTTCTGCTGCATTAAAACACTCAAATCTCATGACTTAAAGAAAAACTGTCACTAGTTATGCCTAAATGTGTGATATGAAGAATGAGAACAGCCTCCCAGCTGTTGCTTTTCCAAGCAGACTCCAAGACTTGTCTCCTTTTGCAGAGTGTCTCCATTATCTTATACATGCAGATGAAGAAAAATTATAAATGGGGCATCATAAGATAGATTTCCTAATGGCTACTGTGTGGACAAGTTGGTTATAGGAGGAAAATATAGCCTTGTGTGGTACCATTGCAACAGCCCAGATGAGAGGTGATGGTGGTTGGGAAAGGGACTTAAAGGTGGAGGTAGTAAGGGGGAACAGGAAATTAAATAAAAATTTATGGGATAGACAACAAGCTTTGGTAAGTAAGAGAGAAGACCAAACTACATACCTAGTAAGGGTTAAAATACAGATACTGGGTTATAGGTCCTTCTTCTGATGTCTGTTTGTTGCAGTATATCACGTGGCTTTATCTTTACTCCACTGCTTATCTACAAAATAAGTATTTTGTTTATAGCTCAGGAGACACAATTCTCTGCTGTTTTGATGGGTCCTAACCAGCAGTTTCACAACCTAGCTCTTTGTGGGGATGGGGAAAGTTTCTGCCCATCGATGATGCTCACGCTTCTTGTTAATGAGTGAACCCCAGGATCCACTATCCAGTCAAGCATTCTTCCTCTTTGTCCTTATGGGCTGGGTTGTCTTGTTCATTTTCTTTTTTCCCAAGAGGCACATCAGGTAGTCTGGGGTGCTGGCTCACCTCTATCTGGCCTCAAGATGAAATGACTGAATTCATATTCTCTGCTCAGACGATGAACAACACTTATTTTTCAATTACTTCTACTTATTCTCACCACCTATCGTGATTCATTTGCTTGAATCTAACTGCAGTAGCCGCTGCCATCACGAACGTCTTCCTGAGAGTCAGATGAATGTTTCCCTTTGTTTCCAGCTTATCTACAGCCTGTCTGCAGTAATACGCTCAACCCAAACAAGCATATTTTTCACTCACATTCTGCCTTTTATGAGTCCCACTGACAGTTCTTTAATAAATAATACATTTCTAAATGTTCCTAAGCCTTTCTTCTTATTAATAATTCTAGTAGCTTTCCCCTAGCTGAGTGGTTTTATTTGGTCACTGGGTAGATTTTATTCTTGCCTGTTTCTCTGTATTTTACTTTTTTGGACTTTACTCTGTTCACGGAGTATGTTATGGAGATGTTCCATTCACAAGTGTCCACCAATTATGAGTCAGTGCATGTTTTACATTCAGATGTATAACATAGACATCCGTGTGTGTTTTCTGTTTGTTTTTGTACCTCTGGCACTTTTTCCATGGGAACAAAAGAAAATCCATAGCTACCAGTAAGGGAAACCTTAAGACTCATTCTCTAGAGACATATTTGGAATTAGGTTTGTAAAACTCATTCCAATTATCATGCTTAGACATGAGAATGTTGTATTTTGCATTTGCAATAAATGATAGTTTATTTATCTGTAATGATAACAAATTACAACTAATGCCTAAAGATATGTCTTTGTCACTAAAGCAGAGTCGACTCAACTAATAGGAAAATAAAAACAAGTACACATACAAAGTCAATTCAAGGAAATAAAGGAACAGATTCATACAATTACTCATTCTTCACAATGTATTTCTCTATTCTTATGTTAACACTAATTTGGAGTGTCCATTCTGGATTCTGGTTTCTGGTCTTTCTCCATGAAATATTTTCTTCATATCCATTAATATATGATTTATCAGAGGATTGGCCACTCATAAACATGTTGTGATTAAGTCATTTGTTTATATGTTTTTACATTTAATATTTTGTGGTGTTTTGCTTTTTTTTTTGTATACTTGTCAGGAATTTTATTCTTTGGTGGGAATTTTATCAGCCATCATTTATGTTTTCAGGGTTTTTTTCTTTAAACTGGCAACCAGATTAGTGTGCATAGAGTAGGTGTTAATAAATTATGATATACTACAAAAAGAAAGAGGGGATATTTCACCACAATAAGAAAGTTGAAGTAAACTCCTCTTTCTAGAAAAATTAAACAGGTCTTTAAGTACTGACTATAATACAACATGTAATTTGTATCATGAGAGTCCTTGTGCTGCTAGAAAACTGGATTAGCATTTATACTACACATAATTGGTTTACAAAAAAGGAGGGAGTGGTGCAGAAGTATATAAACATATTGGGATTATAGGAAGTTTTGATTTGGGAAACAATTCTGATAATATTATTATGGCATGCAGACCCTCACAATAGCAGTCTTTGGAGACAGATGCTATCAGTTTCCCACCCAGGTCCTTTAACCTTATCTTTTCAAGGCGTACCAATTAACTTTCACCTGTCAGCACCTGTGGTTTTTGCTTGAATACTCTCTTGTCACAGGAATCCCCAGCTCTGCATCTGTTGGGTGGATTAAATCTGAGGCTTGTGTGTTACACTAATTCTCAGAGTTCCTTTTCTAGGCTAATCTTCAGCTTCTGTGGGGTTGTTGGTTTGCTCATTCACCCTCTGTTGTTTCTTCCAGTTGTGTTTTTGTTCCCTGTCTCAATTTCCCACTCAATATTTCCTTCATACAATATTTCCTTCCTCAATTTACCACACAATATTTCCTTAATTTTCAAAATAAAACTTGTACTTTATTTATTTTTTTAATGGTGCTGGGGATTTAACCCAATGGTGTTCTAACTCAGAGCTATGCTCCCAGTCTTTTCTTTTTGTTTTGTTTTAAAACAGAGTCTTACTAAGTTGTTGACAAGTTATTGAGGTTGGTCTTCAACCTTCGATAGTCCTGTCTCAGCCTCCCAAGTACTAGGACTACACACATGTGCCACAACACCAGCCCACACTTGATTTTTGAATCTCTGCCTACTTCTGCTCTCAGACATAGAAAGGACACAAGTAAAGGGCATATTAGAACATAGGTAAATATAATTTTTATCTCCATATAAATTCACATTTTGATTTAATTATTTGAAATTTTCATTTTTACTAGTTTTATAGAAACCCATCATTGACATGTATAGAGTTCTTCATGTGTAGGTCCTAAGAGTGCTTTCATTTTTCTTTAATTTCACTTGAGAAATATAAATAAATACCCTTGGAAAAAAGTTGTACTGAAAATTCTTAACTTACATTCTCACTGAAAAACACAGTTTTATCTACAGGGCTGCTAAGGTAGCCAAATAAAACCTTTGGTAACTAGCTCAGAGATGGAAAGAAAAACTCACCTTTAGATACTGCAGAGAATTTTAGGTTTTGTGTACTTCCTAGGGCTACTAAGGGAGCAAAAGCAAACTAGCAGGCCAATGCTGTGGTCTTATAATCACTGAGACAAAAAGCAGGCCTAAATGATTGACTCAAAATCCCAAATCTTGTGTAATCCTCTTACTTGCCTTTATTTCTGTTTCAGGGTAGACCTGCTGACACTATTTCTTAGGAATAGCTGATTAGATGTCTACAAAGAGTCAGTCTATGAAAATGCAGTTGCAATAGTGACCTTGGCTGGGTGAAGGAGAGAGACGAGATGGCATGAGGCACTCTGGAACTGATTTTCCCCTGTATATATTTATATCAGAGTTTGGTATACCACTCATTTATAATTAGCATGTTGAGCAGTTTGCCCATTTATTAAGGATCCAAAGCTAACATATTACATGTTACCAAAATATAGATCTCAGATTAGAAATTGGCGCAGTTTGTAAAGTGTTGAGGCTCAGGAATTTGAAGTATGAGGCAATGTATTGACACATATACCATTTCAATGCCTGCATCTTTGCTTTTGATGTGTCCTCATATGCTCTTCATGCTTTGGTATCTATTGAACATTATTTGCATTTCAATACCTGTGCTTAGATGAGTTGGATTTTTTTTTTAACTACATAGAGGCTTCTATTACAGTCTAAATTCTTTTTCTATATTCAATGCCAAAACCATTCACTGTACCTCTTGGGAGGAAATCACCTTTTCATGAGTGTGTGCATGTCCTTTCTATCATGATGGTAAACAACTTAAGGATGTTCACTTATTTTTGTTTTTACAATGCCTAACAATCTCTCTTCTCTCTTCTCTCTTCTCTCTTCTCTCTCTCTCTCTCTCTCTCTCTCTCTCTCTCTCTCTCTCTCTCTCTCTCTCTCTCTCTCTCTCTCTCTCTCTCTCTCTCTCTCTCTCTCTCTCTCTCTCTCTCTCTCTTTTTCTTTCTCTTTCTTTCTGTATTTTTAGATAAATGGACCTTCAACTATTTTAAAGCATTATGTGGAGTATTGCCTTTAATCACCCTTGCTTTTCCTATCTCTGAATATTCTGGTCAACAATGATTTCAAAACATTCTTAATTTCTGCTCAACTTTTACCCTGTCCCAGTCATCGAGGACTTTGTCTGTTATTAAATAAAAAATGTTGTTACTAAGAGGATATTCCCGACATTCCTGCCCAATCCATGTGTGTTTACTTATACATAGATGTAAAGTTCAGAAGTGCAGCTCTTCTCAAGTTTCAGAGATGTTCCTACCCACGCTCAAGCGCAAACTTTCCACCCATGCCGTTGGTTTCAGGACTGATTCTCTACACATTTGGCTACTTTGACTTTATTAACTTTCTGCTAAATCACTACATATCTTCAATTCTCACATACTATACCCATTATGTTCATGTCCTGTCCTCCACTTTTTTCACAAATAAATGAAATTTATTTGTGAAAATTTATTAACCTCTCTCCTGGAAGTGTTTTAAGAGGTTCTCATCGAAGACAGCAATTGCCGAATGCAGGAGGCATTTTAGTTCTTTTGTGATTGGACTTTCTCTGATAAATTTGATCATGTTGATCATTTCAATTTCTTCAAAGTTTCTTTTCCTTTTCTCTTGCTACATAGCACTATTGCATAGTTCTGCTATCTCCTTCCTGTGTAATGGATGATCAGTTCTCTTCAGTTGCTGTGCCCACTCGTGATTCTGCCCTCAACCCATTTCTCTTCTCTATGTTAGCTTCCACATTCAGGGTCACCTACCTCTTCATGATATCAATTAACATTCAGTATCTCTACCAGCTCTGCTTTAAAGTTCAGATTTGCATATCCAGTTATATGTTAAGTACATTTATCAGCAATAAAAAAATCCACAAATTAAAAGTGGACTCACTATTTTGCTCATTAACTAATTTTCTGTTTTATCAATCATCAGCTTTGGGGGTGTCTATCCCAAATCTCTCTCAAGGCCACACTTTTTTCTATTCCTATATTATTTATTTATTTATTTATTTATTTATTTATTTATTTATTTATTTATTTATTTTTGTGGTACTGGGGATTGAACTCAGGGGCATTCTACCTCCGAGCTACACCTCCAGCCCTATTTTTTATTCTTTATTTTTTGAAACAGGGTCTAACTATGTTGTGGAATGCCTCACTAGGTAGCTGAGGTTGGTCACGAACCTGGATCCTCTGGTCTCAGCCTCCCAAATTAGAAGCTTACACCACCACACACGGCTTCTATTCCTATAATAATTTTTTAAAATTTATTTTGTGGCACTGAGCATTGAATACAAGGGTGTTCAACTCCCTGAGATACACCCCTAGCCCTATTTTATTTTTATTTTGAAGTAGGGTTTTGCTAAACTGTTGTGAATGACCTCGAATCTGTGATACTTTTATCTCAGGAGGAGTGATTCTATGTGCTGTAATCCCAAGTACTGAGATTACAGGCATGTACCACCATACTTGTCTTCTATTCCTATGATAATTTAAACTCTGTCATCTCTTACTTGGACAGCTACCGCAGACCCTCAATTTGTCTGCTTATATATGGGACTGATCATTCAAATCTAATCTCTATACTGTTACTAAAGCAATCTTTCCAAAGCACAAATTAGACCAAGGTCTTCTACTGAAAATAATTCAATTGATTCTTCCATAATAAATTATAGCATTTAATGGAGCTTGTAATGCTACCCACAGTCTGCTGCCAGTTCATCTCTATAGCCTTATTTCTCTTCATGGTTGTTCCTGACTTTTGTGGTAGCAATGCAAAATTTATTGTAATTTTTTGCATATTTATTTTTTAAGCACTCACTCTGTGTCTTCGCTTAGTTTAATGCTCCACTGTGAGTGGCATCCTTGCTGTATCCATCTCAACCAATTCTTTCTCCTCCTCTTCCTTCTTCACTTAAAAATTATTTTCTGCAAAAATTTATATAGAGTTAGGTTGGGTAATGAGAATAGCAAACATTAATAAATTATTTTTCTTGTCCTTGAAAATCTCAGAGTATGTGTAGCATAAAAACTCTAATGAACAATTACAAAAAAAATCAGGAAGCATAATGATGTTAGTGATATCTGGACAATTTTTATACTTTTATTGGAGCATTATAATCTCATATCATAATGTAGTTCAGAGTAATAGTGGCATACATGCACACAGCACTTGATGAGATAACTGGGAATTACCAAAGAATAAATGCTCCACATCTTTATTAAGGAAGAATCTCAGGTCAGGATCTGAAAGTCTTAAAAAATGAACTTTTATTGTTTACAATTATTCTTGTTTTTGTCACTTAAAATAGGTTGCAAGTACATAGAAAACAAATCAAAGAGTATGAATGAGGAGAATGTAATGTTCAATCTCCCCTCTACATTTGACTTAGAACTGCTTAGTTTTTTTGTCTACAAAACAAAACTTTTTTTGCACGCCCTTTCAACTATATTCCATCCATTTAAAAATCTCTATATAGTTTTCACCCCATGGAGGGATATATACTTGATATTAGTATTTTCTAAATGAAGAATTAAGGAAGTCACATACATACTTTTAAATTTTCTACAAGTCACAGTAAAAAGGTAAAGAGAAGTTCAAAGAGGAAGAAGAATTGGTTATACAGATAGAAGGGGATTTCACTTTGTCACCAACCTCCTTGTTCTAAGGCCACCTTTATGATGTCACATGCCTGACCAAATTCATGTAAAAGAGGAGTCAGATCCTGGATGACGCTATCTATTTTTTCTCTTCTGAGCATTGGGCCCCTAAGAAAGAAATGTTACGCCAATTCTATGGCCACTTTTCTTACCTGTGACTTCTACCCATTGGTTTTATTCTATATCTTCTAGCCATAGAAAACAATGTAATTGCAGTTTCACAAGATAATTCTCATACCTTGAGAAAGTTACTTTAGTTGAAGATACGACTTTGATGGGCTCTCTGAAAAATCTTATACTTCTTTTATTTCAACCAGGAAAAAAATAGTTCTTTATTGAAGTTCTTATGAACAATTGATCAGAAAGAAATATTTTAGCTTTGCCTGAAAGCAGTTATCTTGGATAAAATTGGGACATCTTGCTAAAGTATATTGACCTGAGGTAACTAGAGGCTGTGGTGCTAAAATATCATTAATAAAATGAATCACAATCTATAACAGCATTTGGGAAGCTAAAATCCTGAGAGAAATTCCAACTGTTTAAGTGCAGAGAATTTGTGTGTATTGCTTTCTCCCTGGAAAGCTTTTATTGTTCTCTGGAAACAAACTGACCCCCAGGCCACAGCCCATTTACTGGTTTACTACTTTTCAAGCTGACACCATGCTAGAAATTTGTGTCATTCTGTTTTGTTGAGAAATGGGACCATATAGACTAGCAGGAATTATGGGTGCACCATGCTCATCAAGAAGGGTTATTCTTATGGTAGACTGAGATTAAAGAAGGGGAGAAAGAGGTTAAGGTTTGCTTTCTATTTTGCACTGAATGTCATGCCCCTTTATATTCTTGCAACACAACCCAGGGTGTATGATATTCTTACCTCTTTCTCACTTTCCATCGAACTTAGACAAGATTGTCAGGAAATTTATTATATTGATGCCCAATCAACATTTTATGCAATAAATTGATTCATATTACATAAAAATATTTATGTCTTTCTTAGATGCACAAAAAACTACCATGCAGGTCGGAGTAAGAAAACCATGAAATCTAAACCAAAGGCAGACATTCTGAATGGAATGGTCCCATCTTCATTCGGTCACCATTCAAATGCTGTTATACAACCTCACCATGATAGCACATTATACTTTAGACAAGTCCAAATCATAAAGTCATTTTTCTTTATGACACCTTCATTCTGTGTCCCATAGTTTCTACTTGGAGTCTTTCCTCTTTCCTTTTCAGCCAAGGAGAGTAACTTAATCTGTCTTTCTCATGGTGACCTTTTGAACACTGAAAGTTATCTCTCTGTCCTTCGATTTTCTATTTTAAAATGCAGATTAATTTGGTATAAGTCATAGAGTATTGGCTATTGCTACTATTAGTAGTAGTAGTATGTTGTTACTATTAGTAAATGATATGACATGTAGAAACAGTGCTAGGAAGAGTTAGCGTTTAATAAATTTTAAATATTTTTACTGTTATTTGAAGTTAAAACTGTCTTCTTTTTACGTCTTCTCTTTTCTAGAATAGACATTCTTACTATTCTCATCTCTAGGTAAATTTCCTGGAATATAGGATCCTTTTAAATGCAACTACCAGACCTGAACATACTATCTTGGTTGTGGCCTGAGAAACAGTCCTCTGAGTACTATAATTCTAGCAAGCTGTTTCAACCAACTTCACCTTTTTGAACAGATACTAAATTATATGAAACATTCTATGTACTGAAGAATTGAATCTCCTAAGTCTTCTTCACATGACCTTCAAGTAGTCAGTTTATAATGTGTGCCCTTTGCTGGTTTGTCTTATGATTTAATGTTAAACTTTGCATCCATTCCTAATACAATTTATTTTTATTAAATTGGTATATGATTTTAATCTGTTATATACAGATTATGGGATCCAATAATTAGATGTTTATGTTTGTATCAAAGAAATATCACATAAGCATGAAACTCATTTCAAGCATGTATTTCACATGATTTTGCATATAAGCAGAACCTAAAAAAAGGATTATTTTTGACACTTTTTTATTCCCTTTGCAGTGCTTGTGATCAAACTCAGGGCTTCACACATGCTGGAGATGTGCTCTACCGCTGAACAACATGCCTAACCCCGGGATTTGGATTATTCTTAAACTCTGTTCTCCATGACTGTGTTGTTCTTGTGCTGACATAAAGGTGTGTTCAAATCTCCCAAGATCTTGCTTTGCTGCACTACTGGCAATATTCACTTATAAATATTCATCTACTTATTAAGTATGATAAATAGATTAACATTTTAGCTTTGGTCAATCCACACTGGGTGCTGAGGAAGAAGCTGGATTCTAGAATAAATAATGAGATATCCTAGATGAGGCCTACTCCTGCACAGCAGGGTCTATATTTTCACCTTTCTAGGTGAGGTGGTTTGGCCCTCCATTGAAAATTAGGAACACTATATTTGCAAACTTGCTGGAGACATTTTAATTTTTTTTTACCACAGGAAAATTTGCTTTATCTCTATGTCATCATTTAGCAAATAAGTGTCTATTGGCCCTGTGGCCTCAAGGCTGTCAATTCAGCACTTAAATTGATTTGCCTCTTTTTTCTCTTTTTAAGAAAAGTATCACTCGGAACTAAGGAAGCAATCAATTTCACATCAGTGAAAAAGCTAAGGTTTCACCTTCTGGTTGGATTATCCCTGCACATCATTTCTGAAAAGGTAATTGGAAAATTGTGCACTTAGGTGGTTAAAGACTTGTTCAGTGAGGCACCCAACCAAAAGGAAATATTTAATACTGTGTTAGGCAAAACATTTGCTAAGCATTCAGGCAGTCTGGCATTGACCAGTGGGACTTAGGAAGAATGGGTTCTGAGCCGGGCGTGGTGGGGCACGCTTGTAATCCCAGCATTTGGGAGGCTGAGACTGGATGATCTGGGTTCTCGCCAGCCTCAGCTACCTAGTGATGCCCTCCAAAACTTAGTGAGACCCTGTTTCTAAATAAAGAATAAAAAGTAAGGCTGGGGGTATAGCTCAGAGGTAGAATGCCCTTGAGTTCAATCACCAGTACTACAAAAAAATAAAAAATAAATAATAAATAAAATTAAAAAAAGAATGGGTTCTGGAGATATTAGGAAAGAAATTAAGACAGATCTAGGCCCAGTTTTTTTTTTTGTTGTTGTTGTTGTTCTATATGTCTGGTATGCAGTATCTAAATTTCTTCAATCTCTTCAAGAAAGAGAAAAATGATATGATTTTTTTTTTAAGTTTGTGTGATACTGAGAATTGAAGCCAAATGCATTCTACTTCTGAGCTATATCCAAGTACTTTTTAAATTTTTAATTTTAAATTTGAAACACAGTCTCCATAAGCTGATGATAGTCACCCTAAATAACTGAGGCTGAGCTGGGCGTGGTGGTGCACACTTGTGGTCCCAGCATTTGGGAGGCTGATACTGGACGATGTGGGTTCATGGCTAGCCTCAGCTGCTTAGTGGGGCCTTCTGCAACTTAGTGAGACCCTGTTTAAGATAAAGAATTTAAAAATGGGGCTGGAGTTGTAGCTCAGAGGTGGAATGCCCCCGGTTCCATCACCAGTACTGCAAAACAAACAAACAAACAAACAAAAACAAAAACAAAAAACAAATTGAGGCTGACCTTGAACTTCTGATGCTCCTGTCTTGGCCTCCCAAGTACTGGGATTACAGGCATGTGCCAAATCAGCCTTAAGGGCAAAGCAGGCCTGTGTCTCTAGATGGCCTAACAGGGAAGGTCCTGAATTAATTATGATCTGAACATTTTCTCTTCATGGTATCTCAACTCTATTTATCATAAATAATCAAGTGTAGTGACACATACCTGTAGGCACAGTACTTCAGAGGCTGAGGCAGGATGATCGATGGTTTGAGGCCAGCATAAAACAATTTAGAAAGACTTCATTTTCAAATAAAAAGACTTTGGGGATATAGTTTAGAGGTAGAAAGCCTGAGTTCAATTCTCAATGCCGCCCCCCCCCACACACACACACACAGTAAAAAGCTTGGCATGGTGGTGCATGGCTTTAATCCTAATGCACAGGAAGGACAAAAGAATGTATCAGCTAGGTGTGGTGGTACATTCCCATAACTCCAGTACTTAGGAGGCTGTGAGGTTGAGATAGGAAGATTGCAGCTTTGAAGCCAGCCTTAATAACTTAGTGAGGTCCTCAGCAATGTAGTAAGACTGTGTTTCAAAGTAAGTAATTGGGGTTAGGGTATAACTCAGAGGTAGAACACCCCTGGGTTTAATCCTCAATACTATCCACCAAAAATATCAAACTTAAATTGAAGTTATTTATACAGGGCAAGGAAATCTTTCCTGTGGAGGTGATTCTAGGAGAGAGATAAATAGTAAGAGTGTGTGAGGAATGGAAAATGCCAGTGGTTTGAGAATATTCCAGAATATCATACCTGATTCTCACCTTCTCAGGCACAGACAGGATAGGATCTGTACTTTTCAAAATATTCATATTAGGTAAGTTAGTATGTAGAAGTATGTATAGATGATTATAATTGAGACAATTACTGAGAAAGGACTGGCTATTGAGTTTGGCAAGAGCCTGTCATGCTCAAAAGACTAGGTGGGACCAGTCATATTCACAGTGATACAAGGTCAGGGTAATATGAATAAGGTGGCCACAGCAAACTCGAAGGTGAGTTCAGGTTCCCTTGAACGTGTCCCCCTCTTCAGAGCGTTAGCCATCCAAACTCTCCCCTCATCCCTGAGTTATAACTACTTCCCCTTGGTGGGAGTTGGCCCTGTGCTTAGAAGGAGAGAAGAATAGAAAAGTTGTGAATAGGAGGAGAATCTTATGAGGCCAAGTAACTACTCAAATAAAAACCCATTGTAAATTATGAGTCTGGGATCACTTTATTTAAGATGGGGGTGGAGATTGATGAACTTAGGGACAGAATTTAAGAAAGAAGTGACATTTTTGCAATCTGATTAACTTTTGTTGTGTTGATCCCATTGAATGTTTATATCTGATATATTGCTACATGTATGTTATACATAAATTTTATATTATATATTATGTGAGCTGGGAGAAAACACATGCTGTGCCAAAGGGAAAGGGGGAACCACAACAAAGGTGGTGATTGAAACCTGGAGTTCAATCACTGAATCATCAACTGAAACCACACACTGGGAACTCGAGAGGTGGGTAGGAGGTCAGAGAGGTACAAGTCACAAGTCAATAATACGATGAAAGTAACATCAAAGTGATGTGAGAGTAAGTCAATAGTCAACTTAGCAAAAATCTTATTTTTTTTGTGTGTGGTTCTGGGAAACATTATTAATTTTTTAGTTGTTTTTTTTCTTTTGTTCTCTAAGTTTGGGTTATAATCAACAAATAGAGAAGATCTTTGAAAACGCAAGACCATGCTTGCTGGAAAAAGATGTCCTCATATGAAAATGCCTGGCAAGGAGTTGTCTTTTGTTGTCTGTGAAGATGTGTTTCCATTCTGAAAGAAATTGCACTCAAATGACGGGGAATCTCTGTCTCATGTTCCTCAGAGAGAATAGTTCTTAAATCATTAAGGCTGCAAATTTTCCTTGAGGCTAAATAGCATGCAAAATATTGAATAGGTTCCTTTACTTACAGCTTTGCATAATTATGTAAAATTGAGTAATTTACATGTTAGAAAAGGTTCACCAAAGTAGAGCTTGTTCAAAAGTACTCAACTGAACAAACAATGGGAAAGTATATGCTTGGAATCAAACTAAAGATCGGGCTTTATTCTACTGGCAATGGTGCGATAGTTATGACAGAGTGAAATTGAGTAGAAATATGACTTACGTCACTCATTGCATAAGTTGCTTTTTATCACATTTTGTCATAGTAATTTCTTCTGATTCTAAGAGAATTGGTCTTTTTAAACTGAATTCATTGTTATATTCTTCATGTTAATTTGTTTTTCCCCCTAAACTGATGTTGATTTAGATTGCTGTTCATGCACAATTTACTCTTTAGACATAACTGGTTTTGCTACAAGAGCTTTTACTGAAAATCTCTCTGGCACCTAGGGCCACTGTTATATCACTCAGAGTTTAGCTTCTCCGCTTTGGATTTAGGAGTTTTTTCAAAATCACCCACCCATTTTCCAAAAAGAGTCTAATTTTGCATTATAGATTTCAAAGACTTGCATGGATCAATTTGCCCTTTCTTTTTGGCAATAAATATTGTGTTTTGTTTGTTTAGGATCTATCTATCTATCTATCTATCTATCTATCTATCTATCTATCTATCTATCATCTATTTATCTATCTATATATCATCTATTGTGCTACTGGGGGCTGAACCCAGAGGCATTCTTCTTCTGAGCTATAACTCCAGCCTTTTCTATTTTTTGTTTTGAAATAGGATCTCCCTAAGTTGCTGAGATTTTCATTACATTGCTGAGTCTGTCCTCAAACTTGTGAGCCTTCTAACAGCCTCCCAAGTACTGGGGTTACAGGCATGCCTCACTACAGCTTGCAGCAAATTTCCCATCACATATACTGTATAGGGTTGTTGTGAGAGTTGAAATAAGTCATGGTGGAGACATTTTGAAAGATAATATAAGGATAGGGCATTATTATCAAAGTTAATTTAGCTATGAGAAGAACATAAAATACTTTATTAAGTTCAACCAAAATAACTTTTTATCAGTATTTATCAATAAAGAGAATTTTCAAGTAGGAAAGTATTAGAGGTATTATATGACCACCATCCCTGAGAAAAAAAGAATAGCATTCATGCAGACACAGACTAGGTAGAGCTGGAAAGGAGACCCAGGTATTTTCTATTTAAAGTACTACATATTCCACCATGCCACAAGACTCACAATAAAAGGTGCTACTGACTTCATTATTTGTTGTTCCTACACTCATATGAATAATACTCCATTAGTGCTGAGTTCACAAATTAAAAAAATCTGTTTAATATTATACTTAAATATTTACTTAGTCATTAAGGGTTTATCATTATTTTATATTCAGATCCCAATTACTTTAGTGCTTCATCTAAATGAATTGCCATTTATAAGAGAATGTACTCATAACCAGAATGTTATTTTGTAAAGGTCAGTTTCTTTATTCATTCCCTTTTATTTATTGATTCTTTCCTTTTTTCATATTAAACTTGTACTTTTATTTAGGTTTGATTATAACAAATGTGTCTGAGAGGGAGTTTGTAGAAAAAAGGTGAAGCCCATGGGAGCAGGGTCCTTCCAGATGTCTAAGAAGGAGACAGGTCACCTCCCTTCTCTTTCTCTTTCTTCTCCATCTAAAGGGACTTGGGGAAAGACACAGGCAATGTAAGGGGCTGGTCCTTAGTCTGCTGCAGGGTTTCAGGGGTGGGATGAGAGTAGAGTGGGATAGGGACCACACCTGCACCAGTCAGAGAAACGGCACAAGGACATTTTGCCAATATCCATGGCTTTCTGATTCCAAATAGAATGTAGAAATACACAAAACTAAACTACAGGTATCATCTACCCTCTGCCCCCAAGGGCTGCAGTGTGAGGAGAGAGAAGGAGGGCAGCTTTACTAATGCCTGGCCCTCTTCCCCCTGGTCAAGAAGGTAGGTGAAGGGTAGATGATCTTGGCATATTGAGGGGGTCCAAAATAATACATTAAAATGTCAAATAGATTGTGCAGGAGTTGTCCATCCAAAGGCCCTGCCAGCATGGGGCCAGGTTGGAGAAAGAGCATTTGAGACTTGAGGGTCACGGCTATCACCACCCCACCCTAGGCCAGGTGGCTTTGCAGTGACCTTGATTGCCACAGATGCCTCCTCTGCATGGTCAGCTGCTCCCTGATCATAATCTCTTCTCCACCGGATAGTAGTTCTGCTCAGTTTCCTTGCCAAGGTCTTACACAGCCTCACAGAGGTCCTCTCATGCTTGTCTGCTAACCCAAAACAACTATCGGTACCTGTCCTGAATTTCCATCAGCTGAAAAAGATTCCTTTGGATGACTGTGAGTCAACAAGCAGATATCTTCAATTTCTTCCCAATAAAGATATTCAGACCAAGCAGGTGAAGCTTGGAATGGTCATGCTCACCAATCTTCCAAGTAGACATTTGAATGACATTATGTGGTCAGAACTCGAGCAGCAAGAAGCAAATCATACATAACCCATGTATCTTTGGTCGCTGAATTGCCTGTCCTGAAGTCCAAATCATTTCAAGAGGTTTTGATTCCAAGTCATTGGCAAACTAACTGATTTGACCCATCCCTCTGCCACCAGTCAACCTGCTGCCTCCAAGCCTGTCGCTGCTGTACCCTTAACCTATTATCTCCATTTTAATCACTTTAGATGAGAAAATATATACTATATTATCTTGATTTGTTTAGAAAGGATGATACAAATTATTATTGCTCTGGTGAATAATTATATGCCTAAGGAATTGCAAATAATTTCAGATTAGTAAAGTAGCTGACTTATTATATGCATGAACATTCCTTCCCCTCAAAAAAGTCTGACCATTTTTACACACCAGAAAAAACAGGGGGAACATAGTACAGTCAGTAAATTGAAAAACAACAAACATTTTTTGCAAGTGACTCCCATGGAGCACAGCTCTCATGGTCATTCCTGCAAAGGCCTGAGTTCCCATCTAAATGTGATGTCTAGATAAGAAAATGGGCCTAAGGTGGCACTGCACACCTAGCTAGCCTCAATTTAATAATGTCTTCATACTCAGTCTCACTGACTGATCTGAAATCTTGTGGAAACAATAAATTGTTCATTCTCATTGATGAGTAGGATTCTGTTGCATGAATACCAAATAGTTTGTCCATTCTCCTATCATTGGTTTAGGGGGTTATTTTGTTTCTATGTCTACTGGATTGCTATTTAAGGTTATGAGGTCATATCTGGAATTTGAAGCTGCCTAATCTCCTCTATTATCTAGGATGTGTGACCTACATTGAATGATTAATTTCTAGGGCTCCAGTTATACGTCCTCAGCTGATGTCAAAGCATCATAGGTCACACATCCTAAAATATGGATGAGATTTCATTAAAACTCACTTGTATATCCTTATAGCTAGAAATTCCTATTTAATTCTTTAAAGATTACAACTTTTAATCCATACTTACAGTGAGCTTTGAAAAACTGCAGTGCCAGGAAGTGCTACGTTTTATTATTATGCAGGAGATATATTTGGGGCTGGTTTATAAATTGTGATAATCCTAGAGACTTTCAAGATACTGAGGGGAATGAATAGATCTATTTTTTAATCGGTTTAGACAGCTGTCTACACAGCTGCATTCTGGCTATTTATCTTTACCCAGTCACATGGCCCAGGACATCTGTCTGCACTATTTCCCACCCCTGAGAAAACTAATGAGGTCATCACATACACATTTTAGCCAGAGCTGCAGAGGCTCAGTTAACAATGGAATAACTGCTGGTCCACTTTTCTATTTTTTATTACATTGTAGACACATGTTTTGTAAAATGTGTCATTATTTTTGGAGTGGCAATCCCAGAGTCTACACATCTTTTATTTATTTATTTTTTTTGGTGTGAGTACACCCATTTGTTTCTCAGTTAATCACAAATACTGGTTACTGCCACTGGAAAAGCTGAATTTTGACTATGAGCTTGTCAATTGGCTGTTCCACTTTTGTAAAGGACCTCTCTTTAGAATTGGTATACATCTAGAGGAAGAGACAGGAAGTACCTCCTCAAGTTTACCATAGCTCAAAGGATGATATGCTGCTTACCACTCTAGCACTAAAATCTGAATACTTAGCAATTCAGAAATATTTTCATTTTGTGGTCTCTACCCGCAAAATTTATTTCACTCCATTCCTCTTACATCTATTGCAGGCTTATCCTTCAAAATCTTGTTCATCCTGTGGACAAAATGTCACCTCCAGTGTTAAGCCTTAACCACTTTGAAGCACAGGCATGGTCTTTTTGTGTAGAATTTCCAGTAAGATTTGTTGTCATCTTGCAACTTCTGTTGTTATAGAGAACACTGGCATTTGTGTTCTCCATTGCCACCTTTTTCACTTGTACAGAAGGTAGAGATAATGCCATATTCATCTTTGTGTCTGACAGGTTATATTACCAGTGAGTAACAAAGTACTTTCTTGGTACTTGTTGAATTATTTTATATTTCTGAATGATTTATAGGAGAATCCACTAAAATCACTAAGGAGGCCCCTTGTGTGAATATCTTGGACAAATAAGCACACTAACTATTACTATCCATCAAATAATTATGTCACTGTTTTTGATACAGAAACTGAATATAACCTACTCCATGCCAAGAACAAGGTATAGAATTAGGCCAAGAAATGGGTTGAAGAGGTAAAACTCTAAAGAATGTGAATGTCGATTTTATCTTTCAGGAAACAAGTTGTGAGCCAAGTAACATTACAGGATCAAAATATTATTGAAAGCCGGGTCTGGTGGCACATGCTTGTAATCCCATCTACTTAGTAAGGCTCTCCACAATTTAGTAAGATCGTTTCAAAATAAATAATAAAATATAGGGTTGGGAGTGTAGCTCAGAGATAGAATGCCCCTGGGTTCAATCCCCAGTACCACACACACACACACACAAAAAAAAAGTTATTGAAAGGTTTCCTGTAGATGTTTTTTCTCTATTCATCTTTGGGTTTATTTGGACAAATTCCTTCTAGTTTCTCTGAAGTGTAAGATGATCTAAAAAGTGAGACACTAATATGTACTTCATAATTATATGAATAGCTGTCATCACTGGAGCAGGGTAATATCTTGGGCAATGTACTGTAGAATGACCTGAAGCAGACAGAAAAATACGTAGGGCGGGGAAAAGATAATTTTTCTTTCTAGTAAAACCAGAAGAGTTTTGAGAGACTTTATTTATAGTAGGGAGAGAGATGTTTAAACCTACTTCCATCTCTTAAAGATAAATCTGCACTGAGTGTGGTGGAACATTCCTGTAATCCCAATACCTGGAAGGCTAAGAGAGGAGGATCACAGGTTCTAACTCAGCCTATGGTGGCTAATGATACCTTGTTTTAAAATAAATAAATAAATAAATAAATAAATAAATAAATAAATAAATAAATAGGATGAGGGAGTAGCTCAGAGATTTAATTTCCAGTATCACAATAAATAAATATCCCCTTCCCACACATATGTGGCTAAAATATCACAACATATGGTAGCAGGGAGGAGGATATGGGGCAGATCCAGAAAGAAGCCTTAGGTTGAAAGCCTTAGGTTGAAAGAATAGTGTTTGTAGGGATTGAATAATCTCTTCTTGCCGTATAGTGTTTCTCTCTTTTCACTCCCAAGTCTTTAGAAAGTTTTGCCAAATATTCAGCCGGACGTTTGCTGTTGAGAGTGGAATAAAAGGGGTATGAGCCAAAATTTGTAATCTGATGTTCTCTGTTCTGGATAGAATAAAAGAGAAGAGCTTCATGTGAGCAGGGAAGAGAGGAGACCGAGCAATGTGGAGCAGGAGACTATGTGCAGGTCCCCCAGGAAGTCTGATTAGGACAGATCACCACCATGAGTGCTCTGTTTACCTAGAAGAACCCTTAGCCGGAAGTCCTGGAGATGGACCAGCCTGCAGTAAATCAGTGCTGGGATTTAAATAAAAGTAATTGGGTTGTGCCGAGCGTGGTGGCGCACGCTTGTAATCTCAGCATTCGGGAGGCTGAGACCAGAGGATCCGGGTTCGCAGCCAGCCTCAGCTACCGAGTGAGGCACTCCGCAACTTAGTGAGACTCGGTTTCAAAAATAAAGAATAAAAAAAAAAAAATAGGGCTGGGGGTGTAGCTCGGAGGTAGAATGCCCCTGAGTTCAGTCCCCAGTCCCAGTACCACAAAAAAAAAAAAAAAAAAAAAAAAAAAGTAACTGGGTTGTTAAAAGGGTGGGTGATCAGAAGGCTGAAGAAGAAAACTGGAGGAGATTGACAAAACTTTGGAAACACCAATCATCTACTCCCTCTTAAATAACTGACCATAGGTAGGAAACCTGAAACCAGTGAATGAAGAACTGATGTAATACTGTAGTTAATTGCCTTCAAGACGGCAGGTGATATCTCAGTGTATATTATTATGAGACTGATAATGAGATAGACTGGAGAATGGAGAGAAGAGGAAATCTGGAGTGCTTTTCTTTTTGATAGACCTAAGAGAAAACTGGCTGAGATGCCTCCAGTGAGGTTGTCTTAGCGGTTTTTATCACTACAATTGAAGCAGAAAAAGAAACAATTAAAAATAAACACCAAATACTTGGGTAATATGTTAAATAGTTAAATAGTCATTTGCTTTCTTACTTCTCTGTATTGAAGGATCATATTTTTTATTGTTTGACTTAAAGCAGTTGGATTTGCTCAATTGGATAGGAGAATCCCTCATAACAGACTTCCTCCTGGCTCCCTTGTGGCTGTGATAACTCACATATGAACTTTTGTGTTACGCTGTAAGGCTTCTAGCACTGACTGGCTGGGTATGGTAGGCACAGATGCTCTCTCTGAAAGTCAGCTCAGAAACATAAAGTGAAGATAGGACAAAATGAGAGGCTCCTGGCTCTGGGCATGTTAACAGGAGGAAGGTGGGAAATTAGACATAATTGCCTCCATGTCGTCCAAACAAAACAACATTAAAAATTGCATATGGATTTTGTTTTCCTGTTTGATTGTTATGGCATTCAGAGGCATCTGTGAGCACTTGTGGATATGGGAAGCATGGTGCTATAATGTAGTTTTGCAAAGTTTCTTTGTCTCTGTAGAGAGGGAACTGAGTTTGGAGTTTGGGTATCAAAGGCTTAAATCTTGGGTTTGAGTGTCCAGGACATCTGGATACTAACCCTAAATCCTATTTGGAATTTAAATTTTACCTCTTTCATTTAACTGTCATTCTTATCTTTAAAAAATTATAAATAGAGACAAGGAATTTTTCTTTTACCTTCTTGTGACTGTAGACTTTTCGAGTTTCCAATGACTTTAGAATTTTTGAGTCTGCAGTGTGTAACACAGAACTTAACCACACAGAAAGTGTTTAATGCTTTTGTTGCAGACATAGATCAATGCATGGTGATCTATCTAGTCAGAAGTCAAAGGATCTCTGATGCTGGAAGAAGCCATACTGTTCACAGTTTGGGCACATCCCCACATCCCAGTCTTCAACACTCACTATCGCATTTCTATCAAGCTAGAGATGGTACCATCAAGAATGCTAAGAGAAAATGAGAGGCTCAGGCTGGTGCTTGAAGAACTATAGATATAAGGGGCTATTTGAAAGAGACTCAGACATGGATCGCAGCACAAGTTCAGATGAAAGTCACACACCAGTAATGGTCTGAATTTATTTGAAGGCAAGATTGTCTTTTGCTGACTCAGCCTTAGCTACAGAGGACATGAGCTACTTGGGCTTATCAGAGTTCTGGCCTCTGGATAGTGGATGCAGAGCTTGTCATTACCAGCATACCCTCCTCCTTCATGCCTTTATCTTTTCTCTATTGTGGGTGGGGTCACTTCTATTGCAATCTAACTTTTTCAACACTTCCTTTTATAAGCCCAGTTCTTTGGTCTAAACTTTATGGCACATGAAAATATTTTCCTCCACATGGACCTAGAAGGCTTTGGAGATTCTTCTTCCAATTTTAAACTTAAAGATTTGTATTTTTTTCTTTCTAGGAAAGAAAATAGGGCTAGAGAAAAATAGGTAATAAATGGAAGTAAATAAACTTTTCATGAGCAGAAAAAAGAAATCGTGAATGCATTATTGCTACCATTTATTCAATGTTCAAATATTTCTTAATTAAAACTTAAATACAATTTTAAAAATAACTAGTACTTGGCACTCTAGATATCAAAACTCAAATTCCAATTATCTTTCAAATTTCATCTAAGTAAACTCCCAAGTGTTTCAGAGACAGACCATAGATTATATAAAAGCCTCTGCCAGTTGATATATCCATTTTGCTGGGATTTGTAGCAAATCCTTGTTAAAACTAAGGCTGTGTTTTCACTTTATGAAAACAACTCCTTGAGTTAATTTTCAAAGCAGTCACTCAAGATATTTGCCTCATGAATTTAGAAAGCAACTTTTGATGGACATATTTGAACCTCTCAATCATCCCTGTGGGTATTACATGGACACAGTCCTAGAAAAAGCTATGTGTGTAAGTTAAGGGGGAAAATTATTTTGTAGCAACAATTCACCATCTCATGATAACAGTGTTGTGATTATTGGCAAAAAAAAATCAAGCTAAACCCAAAAAACTAATGATGCATGAAGTGTGTGAATTCTCCAGAGGTCCGAAGTATTTGGAAGGATGACCCTGTGTGACCTACATCATATTGAACATGAATTGGAGCAATGCACACCTCTTAGTTTTATTTCCAGTATCTAGAAATGAAAAACATAAATCCATCTACCCAAATACAGAGTAGTCATGTGAATCAAAGGATGTTTCCAATCCCAATGTTTGCTTTTCCTCTCAAGATATTCATTGAAAATCTTGGCTGTATTTTAAATTGTATTTACTCTTACAGAAGTAAATGGTGACATGTTTCCATTTCGAAAAGAGTTTGCTTTCACCTGGTGAGAATAAATGTGTTATGTTTTGTTTTTTAAATGTGAGCTTCACTGAAGGTACACAGCAATTTATTTTGGTCAGGTCCATTTGCCTGTCATTCTTTTTCCCTGAAATGGATGATGCTGGAGATGCATATAACATATTTCAAGTTGTAACCAGGTTCCCCAAAGTGACTTTCAGTGACCTAACATGGGCTATGTGCACATGTCAGTTTGAAGTAGCTTGTTTCGGAGTTGGGGAGCTAGTCCAAATATGTCATGTTTCCTTGATACCATCTTACCTACTATCGTAGAGAACAATGATACTTTTAATTAATTTTAATCTCAAAGTGTAAAAACTGGCTTTGCAAGCATGTTTCATTCACCTTCTACTAGAAAATTAGCTAGGTGTCAGAGGTCCCCTATCATCATTCTGGGGAATTCATTTAGAAGGGAAAAGAAGGCATTCCATAATTCTCTAAAGAATAAGAATCTTTTTTTTCTTTTCGGTACTGGGGATTGAACCCAGGGGCATTCTACCTCTGAGCTACACCCACAGTCTTATTTTTTATTCTTTATTTGGAAACAGGGTCTCACTAAGTTGTGGAGGACTTCACTAAGTAGCTGAGGCTGGCTGCAAACCCAGATTCTCCTGTCTCAGCCTCCCAAGTACTGGGATTACAAGTATGTACCACCACACCCGGCTGGATAAGAATCATTTTAAAGAGGTGATGAAAATATTCATGTTAGGGATCAAAAATAGACTTTGGTAAGAGAAACTAGGCCCAGTGCTTGCTTTTTTTTTTTTTTTTTTTTTTCTTTTTTGGTACTAGGGATGGAACCCAGGGGCATTTTACCTACAAGCTACACTCCAAGCCATATTTTTTATTCATTATTTGAAACAGGGTCTCACTAAGTTGCAGAGGGCCTCACTAAGTAGCTTAGGCTGGCTGTGAACCTGCAATCTTCCTGTTTCAGCCTCCCAAGTACTGGGATTACGAGCATGCAACATCACACCTGGCTTTGTCTTATGCGTCTTAACTCTCTACTTATTTCAGCCACTACTGGTGGGAAGAGCTCTTACCCCTGAGTCATCTCTGGTTTAATTTTCTTAGATTTCTGACTGCTAGTTTTTGAAACTCTATCACTGAATTTGATTGCCTTATACAGCTCTGTGTGTTGTTTGAGTTTTACGTTCATGTGTGGTGGAAAAGGTATCAGTCTTGGCATCAGGATTCTAGGGCCATCCATTGAGAGCTATGTGACCTTTATATTATTCAGCTGTTTTGCATAAGTTTGTTACACAATTCAAATGGTTTAATGCCTACACAAGTATAGCAAGTATAGCCCATGAAGAAGACAGAAACCACTGACAATCAATACCTTGGCTTGCTATACACTGTTAGGGAGTGGGTGAAATCCAGTCCGGCGACACAGGAAGGAGACACAGTCTGTGACTTCTGACATGCCTTTTCAGGTACCATTCAGCCTAAACGTTGTTCTGTCAGTGCCAAGGGTCAATGTTATAAAATTTATAAATGTATTTCTCAAAATGTGATCTATAATCCAAAAGTCTCCAGAATAGTAGTTTAGCAGTCCTCACTTACAATGGATATATATTACTGAGGATTGAACCCAGAAGTACTCTACCTCCAAACAACACTCATAGCCCTTTTTATTTTATTTTTTTGTTTTGAAATAGGGTCTCTTTAGGTTACTGAGAGTCTTGCTACATTGCTAAAGTTGATCTTGAACCTGCGATCCTCCTGTCTCAACCTTCCAAGTACTAAGATTATAGGCCTGAGACACTACATCTATTTAAAATGGATATCTTAAGAACAACTATTTCAGACAGGTGTGGTGGCACATACCTGTGCTCTCAGTATTTTGGGAGGGTAAGACTGGAAGATTGAAGTTTTGAGGACGGCCTCAACAATTTAGGAAAGCACGTAGCAACTTAGCAAGACTTTGTTTCAAAAATAAATAATAAAATAGTGCTGGGGGTGTGACTCAGAGGTAGACAACCCTGGGTTCAATCTCCAGTAGCACACTTCACACATTTTTATCAACAGTAATCACTTGTTACAAAAGAACATTTAAAATAGTACAGCTTGTTGGGAGTATTGTTAATCATCTGCTTTGAGGTCACCTCAGTCTGGCTTGGGAGGGGCACAAACTGCCCACCCAAGTGGGAATTGTTTGCCCACAGACAAGTTTCCAAGGAACAAATGGGACCTATAACCAGCGACCCTGACAATTTCCTTGTTTACCCTTTCCTTTCCTGACTCATCTGTGACTACTTTGGTATTATTCCTTGAGTCACCTCATGATTGCTTTGTTATTTCCTGTGATTAATAATTTCTTGTAATGTTTTGGTTATAAACCTCAATAAAAGCAAGATGCTACTGGAAGAACAGGAGGAGTAAAGATATCTCTCTCATACCGGCCTGCTCAGCTGCCATGTTGACTCTGTTGTCATTCATGTGAGAGACTACTTCTAATCAATCAATCACCAACAAGGCCATCCGCTATACAGCTTCATAAAAATGAAGAGCAGTACTAAAATACATATGAATTTTTTATTTATTCCAATTTTTGAGCCAAAAGTGTTAATTTTTATCCCTTCCTTCAAACAAGAGTATACTTTTATTAAACAGAAATATATTATTTCTATGATCACTAAATTATTGAAAACCTGAACTGGGAGTGGCAGTACATGCCTGCAATCCCAGTACTTGGGAAACTGAGATAGGAGGATCACAAGGTCATGGCCAACCTCAGCAACCTAGCAAGGCCCTCAGCAATTTGGTGAAACCCTTTTAAAAAATAAAAATAAAGCTGGGGGTATAGCTCAGATGTAGAGTGCCCCTAGACTCTAAAGAAAGGAGGGAAGGAAGGAAGGAAGGAAGGAAGGAAGGAAGGAAGGAAGGGAGTTGCATTTTCCCTTACAGTCCCTCTCAGCTGACAAACTAGTCTTTTATTATATATATATATATATATATATATATATATATATATATATATAGAGAGAGAGAGAGAGAGAGAGAGAGAGAGAGAGAGAGAGAGAGAGATTTGCATTTTTCCTGTAGATTTGTCTTTTCTGGAAGAGTCAATGCTCATCTGCATCAGTATGAGGAGATAATTCTCAGGTAGCCTTCCTCAGGTCTGCCCATTGCTCCGTCAATCCCCCACTCTTCCTACTTTTGGACCTACCTGTCTGAATGGCTGGGCAGCTGCTCAGTACCAGTGGAACTCTGTCATTTACCCCAAAATAAGTCTACTGCTAAATTTCTGTGCTAAATACCATAAGGGGGAAGATCATCTATATCAGACAAGGGACCAATTTTGTGGGGAAGCAGAGCCAGGGAGTGGCCATTTCACAGTCAGGTTATTTCAGTTGTCTCAACCACTGAATTGCTACCAACTTGCAAAGATAAGATGAATTGCTAGGAGACCAACTTGCAAATAGTCAACGCAGTCAGCCATACAGACACAGGCAGCGCAAAGTGGAGGTCAGCTATGCACAAGCAGCTGGCAAGTGATGAAGGATTTGGCAGCACCAGGTCATTTATATAAAATGCACCCCATCCTGACAGAAAAAGAATACTGCTTCTTAGTTCAGAGCACTGGAATATGGAGTTTATTAGGATTCTTAAAGGAGGCCTGAGGAGTATTTTGGCCAACCCCTTTTTGTTATAGAAGGAAATGGAGGCAAAGAGAGATTAATAGCTTGTGCTAGCATCACTAGAGATGAGGAGAGAACCAGGATTAGAATTCAGAATTCCAACTTCCAATTCTGTGTCCATAGCATATTAAAGGGAGAAATACCCTGTGCTTCCTTTCAAATTTCCCTTTCCCTAAAGTTGTAGCTGAGGGAGTTTTATAATCTACCTTACCCCAGGGGTAGTGTGAATTGATGAATGGACAGAAACATAGGCCTCTCAATGATGTAATCTTGATATCCATGGGACACAAAAACAAAAAGAAGATTATGGGGAAGAATGTCCCCCTCTTAATGGTGGGGATGCTTAGTTTTTAGTTTATATTTTAGAATTGGATTCCAGGCGGGCATGGTGGTGCACACTTGTAATTCTAGCATTTGGGAGGCTGAGACCGGAGGATCCGGGTTCTCGGCCAGCCTCAGCTATTTAGTGAAGCCCTCCGAAACTTAGTGATACCCTGTTTCAAAATAAAGAATAAAAAATAGGGCTGGAGGTATAGCTCGGAGGTAGAATGCCCCTGAGTTCAATCCCCAGTACTGAAAAAAAAAATCGAATTCCATGATGCATGTCTTATCATAATTATATACACACATTCTTCTCTTTTGTTTCATTGTTTTTGCAGTATCGGGGATTTGACTCAGAAACACTCTACCTTTGAGCTATATCCCTGACTCTTATTTATTTATTCTTTTTTTATTTTGAGACAGTGTCTCACTAAGTCTCTCAGGCTGGCCTCAAACTTTTGATCCTCCTTCCTCAGCTTCCTGCATTGCTGGCATTACTGCTCCTTGTTCTAAAATTATTCTTAAAAATAGTTGCACCCAAGTGGCTGTAGTAGTACACACCTATAATCCCAGTACTTGGGAGTCTGAGACAGGAGGATTTCTGGTTCAATGGCAGCACATGGTAACTTAGTGAGACCCTGTTTCAAAATAAAAAATATGAAGGGCTGGGGTAGAACTACCCTGGGTTCAATCCCCAGTGACACACACACACACTAATTGCACCCAGGTTTCCAAATGAGAAAATAAAAGTTTCAACAGTATTATTAATGTTGTACTTCTTTATTTTGATTAAATGTCATCCAAGTAATACTTAAATGCTAAGAATATTTCTGTACAGTGGATTTCATGATACCTAGTGGGAAGAAGTGGGATGTAGGTGATTCTACTGTTTTTCTAGGACTAATTACACAGGAGACACATCCTCAATAGTTATAGGTAAACCCTAGTACATGACTCCATAACTTATTTGCAAAAAAAAAAAAAAAAAATTTTGGCTTTGCACATTTATTTCCACAATATTTTTCAAGCAAGAAAAAATAAAGAAGACAAACAAAAAACCCTAAAAAGTACATATTACATTTTGTTTACCATGTACCTTTTTTTTGGTTACTATGCAATATGAAACATTTCCAGTTGTTCAAAAAAATATAAAACTTGAAAATATTTTAATTTTATAAAATCATTGGGTAAAACTGTTTTTACAGTTTAAAATTTATAACTTTTATTTCTACTTATGCATTCTTTAACAAAGCTAGGTGCTCAATTATATTTACGCTCTTCACATTATGTAAGAAATTTAAAATTCACAGGTAATGAGAAAAGTTGATGAATACCTGTGAGAGGAAAGTTCCTGTTTTCTTTTGATAACTATCACCCCAAACCTGGAGGTTTTAAGAATAACAATAGTAAATAAAAAAATCACACAGGAATTATTTTACTGCCAGGCTACTATAACTACATTTATTGCAAGTGTCAGAACATTATCAGTGATAATGTCTTACTGAATAAGCAGATAGCTCACCCTATCTCCGTCTCCACAGTACCTAATAGATATTTCAGGCACACAGATAAATCTCATTTTATGTTATACTTGGTCACAAAAAAGAATTAGGTTGTGTTGTTCTAAGGAGCATGAGGATATATAGCCACTGTAATCATCTGTAAAAATACTTTAAGTTGAGCCACTGTGAGCTTGTTGGGCACATGCAAAATCTAGGCAGCATGTTTTGGCCCATTTCATGCTATTTATATATATATACCTAAGAGTGATTTACACAAGACCACTGGAAATGAGACAAATTTTTGGATTGTCTTCCTGAGAAGCATATTGCAAAGTAGAAGTATTGATTTTATTTCATTCAGGCAAAATTGGTTATTTATTTTTACTTATGACCATTATAAAATAGGGCTGAGCTGCCTTGTTATGATCAAACAAGAATGATCTGTAATGTTTTTCTGGGTATTGAATGGAATCCAAAGCATATTGAGGTCAGCAATGTTAGACAATTTCCCAGAACTGAAAGGAGGTGATAGGATGAACATCACTGGTAGACAGCATGTCTGCATCAGAGCAATAAACCTCACCCATGCATGCCCTTCTATTAGGAGCACAAAAGAAGCAGCCTCATTTCAGACATGGTAATAATGTGAACTTAGATGGCCATAATATACTTGTAATTATTTTTCAGTCAATTGGTCAGTTTGATGATTCTGGAATGAAGTAATCTATTAGCTTCACATTGAGCAGATGCACAAACGCACACAGAGGCACAGACAAAATAAATCAATATACTAGTGTTGCATGCCTTCGACTTTCAATATCCCAAAGGACAATGGAACTGAAACTGTATAAAATGAAGTTTTATCCATATCTGTCAAACATTTATAGAACATCTGATTTTATAATTCAACATCTCAATATTCAAGATGAAGAAACTGAAGCCTATTACAATGGCTACTAGTTTCCCCAAGTCCCAGATCAGTCCTCCTGCCAGTAGGCAGCACTAGGATATTTATGGCTGTCTTATAGATGTTATCCTAAATGACTTAGGGTAGTCTTTGCTCACAATATTTCAAACTGGTTTGGTTTTTTTCCATGGTATTCCTCTAGTTGAGGTCTCAGCCTCAACATCACCCAGCAGAAGGAACTAAGTCTACTGATGATCGTACCATCCATCTCTCTGTCTCTTAGTTTTGGAAACGTGGGTATTTTATTCCCAGCATTAAGAAAATCTCTAATGATTTTGCTCATAATATTTGTCTGCAGACTTATTTCAGTCTTCTCACACCTGAGAAAGTTTCCTGAGGCTGGGACCTCGATCTGCACTTCACTACTCTATCTTTAGAACATGGATAGTGTTTACTCAGCCATAAAAAAGAACAAAATTATATCATTTACAAGAAAATGAATGAAACTAGAGAATATTATGCTAAGTGAAATCAGCCAGTCTCAGAAAGTCAAGGATCAGGTGTTTTTTTCTCATATATGGAAGCAAGAAAAAAATAGGAAACAAGAGACTCCAAATAATGAGACACCAGTAGAATAGTGGAAGGGGATTTGTGGAGAGAGCTGAGGCAAGAAGGGAGGAGACTTGATGAGGAAATCAGTTCAAACAATCTTATGTACATTCATGAAGCCATCAACACCAATTTCAATATTATGAATGGGGAAGGGAGGATGCAGGGTGGGAGCTGGAGTCAAATGTGCTGGATGCTAGTTATGTAAGTGCACGTATCTACTACATTAATCCTCAATATGATGTATGGTTACAGTGCACTGATAAAAAACATTAAAAAAGAACATGGACAGTGCCTGGGGCCATGTACAAGTTCAAATTTTATTTGCTAATTGCATAGAAGAAAGGGGAATTGGACAGAAAAGAAGAAAAACATAGTGTTGAAAATCCATAAGAGAAGTCACCAAAGATGATATAATAGTAAGTAGAATATCTGTAAGTCTTATAGAAACATAAAAATGAAAAGAAAATGCTGTGTGTGGAGAGGAGATTGTGAATGCCTGGGAGAAATAAGAAAGTCTTGATAAGAGGTGTCTATGACCAACTTCAGGCTGTGAGAATACCCAAAGCAATCTTGGTTCCTTCTTTCCTTTCCTTTTCTGCCTGCCCACCTGCCTACCTGCCTGCCTGTCTGCCTTCCTTCCTGTCTCTTCCTTCCTTTCTTTCTTCTTTCATGTGTATTGAACCCAAGGGAATTCTCCCTCCAAGCTACACCCCTATTCCTTTTTATTTTTTGTTTTGAAGCAGGGTCTCATTTTAGATTTTTAGAATCATAAGATTATTTGTGTTGTTTTAAAGTAATGTTTTTGTGATAATTTGTTGCACCAAAAATAGAAAACTACTACAGAACCCTTTTGAAATATGTGCCTTAAAATATATTTATTTTGCTCCTACTAAATTGCTTTTTAATGTAAATAAAACTTGCTCACTGCAGAATTTAGAAAATGCAAACATATATATGAGAAAATAAGATGCTGTTTAATTCCATTACCCAGAGAAATGGTATTAACATAACTTGCTTTCTTTTCGATGGACTTGCAGTTGATGAAAACAGGGAAGGAGGATATTAGAGATGCCGTTAAGAGCATTCTGCCAGCCGGGTGTGGTGGCACACACTTGACACACTTGTAATTCCAGCATTTGGGAGGCTGAGACCGGAGGATCCGGGTTCATGGCCAGCCTCAGCTACCTAGTGAGGCACTCCACAACTTGGTGAGACCCTGTTTCACGTTAAAGAATAAAAAACAGGACTGGAGTATAGCTTGGAGGTAGAATGCCCCTGAGTTCAATCCCCAGTACCGGAAAAAAAAAAAAGAAAAAAGAAAAAAAAAGAGCATTCTGCCATACTGAAATGAACATTTGGTTAATTTTTTAAGTTATAAGTCATGTTTAATTTAGTGTTATTTTCTTATCCTGAAATGTAACAGAAGTCAATATGATTAAATATTACTAGGGAAAGCCCACATCTACCCCCCTCCCATTTACCTGGATACATTGCTCTTAAGGAGACCTGGGCACAGTGGAGGAGGCCTTCCTCCCATTGTCTGCTTAGCCATCCTGTCTTCTCTCAGGGAGCATGGTGAGTGTCAACCCAGAGCCACAGAATGAAACCTAGGCTTGTCATCCAGCTCTGTCTGTAAAAGGCCATGAGAACTCGTAAATCCTTTTCCTCCCCTCACACCTCAACCTGCCCATAAAATTGTAAGTTAGCTTATTTTCAAGACACCTTCCAGTTCTAAATTCCTTGAGCTCCATTTAAGGCTCTCTCAAAAGGACCTGTGTAATTTCAATTCATGTTGACCTCATTTTTATCTCAAGGGACTCTAGTGAGCATTCGTCTGTTTCCCAAATCACACAAGAGGTGGAATTCATTTCTGAAGGAGTCCTAAGAAGAAATAGATTTCTGGGAGACATTGAGGAGACAATGAAAAAGGTTTGTCATGGAAATTTATTAGTGATGACAATATTTCTATCTGATCACAAACATTTTCAATCAATACTTCAGCTTCCAGGATTTTATTCAGAAAGTTAAACAAATGATGGTTCAAATGTTGAATTTACTAATAATGTCTCTTCTACTTATTACAGTTGTTTAAACTTCCAAGACTGGGTGTGGCAAGTGGAAGGATAAAACCTAAGTGATTCACCTGGGTTCTCTAAAGCAGGCTCTGGTAATCCCAGCATTCGGGAGGCTGAGACCAGAGGATCCGGGTTCGAGGCCAGCCTCAGCTACCTAGTGAGGCACTCTGCAACTTAGTGAGACTCGGTTTCAAAATAAAGAATAATAAAAAAAATAGGGCTGGGGGTATAGCTCGGAGATAGAATGCCCCTGAGTTCAATCCCCAGTACCGCTAAATAAATAAATAAATAAATAAATAAATAAATAAATAAATAAATAAAGCAGGCTCTGTCAATTTGGATGACCCTAACGTTTGTTTGTTTGTTTTTTATTTCTTGTTGTCCACAGCATTGAACTGCTCAGTAGAGACAATTATTTCATTTTTCATCAAGAACTTTTCTTCTTCATTTTTCCCTTTTGTGTTCTTGTACATGATGGTTGGCTTATTATGTATACATATGCACAGACTTGTTTCTTTTTATTACTGCTTAATTTTATTATCCTTTTGTTATTTTACTCTTTTTTTCTTTTCTTTTTCTTTCTTTCTTTTCTTTTCTTTTTTTTTTTTTTTTTTTTTGTGGTACTGGGGATGGAACCCAGGGGCATTCTACCTCCAAGCTATACCCCCAGCCCTATTTTTATTCTTTATTTTGAAACAGGGTCTCACTAAGTTGCGGAGTGCCTCACTAAGCAGTTGAGGCTGGCCAAGAACCCAGATCCTCCAGTCTCAGCCTCTCAAATGCTGGGATTACAAGCGTGTGCCACCACACTTGGCTTATTGTTTTTTTCTTTTTGTAGTTTTTTGTTTCTCTTGTCACTTTTTTCTATCATTTCTTCTCTCTCTAATAGCCAAATTTCATCATATTCTCTAACTCTTTCCTTTGTTTCTTTATTTTCTTCTGACTTTATGACCTTCACTTGCTACCTCTGTTCTGCCTTGTCTCTTTTCTCCTTTTGAATATTCTAAACTTTCTTTTTCCTTCTCACCTTAATTTCTTTTTCTTAGTGAACCATATTATTACCATCCTTTAGAACTATATAATTTCTCTATGTAATTTTTATATATTGTCAATATAATTTTGTCTATATAATTTTTGTTCTTACTATTCATAATGTTAAGTTTATATAATATGTTATGCACCGCTATTATTACCGGAATATGTTAATTATATTATATATCATTCATAATGATGTCTATATAAATTTTGTCCTTCCATTCATGTTGCTGTGATTATTAGTACTGCGGACATCCTAGTTGAAACCTGGTGTTTAAAGCTCTGTTTAGTTCATGGCTGGTTGTATTGTTTGTGGTTTTAATTGCTGAGCCTAAAGCTTTATCTCATGACTGAAGTCTATAAGGACAGAGAGGGAGTATATGAACTGGTTTTGAGAAAACTAGTAGTGAATTTACATTTAGCAATTATTTAGGATTGGGTTATAACTATCCAGTTTCTAAGTAATGGTTCTCTTTAAATTCAACTCTGTCTTCTCCATAGTCTGTGTGTGCAGACCATAATCTGGAAAATTAGTGCTAATAGCAAAACTCCTTTACCCTTTGCAGATTGTCCTTCTGTGTCTTTCTTGAGGGAAAAATTGCTCCCCTGGTGTGGCAAAGAGTAGCAGAGTATGTTGAAGAGCCATTCAGTTCATTATTTGCGATAATAATTGAAGCCTTGGGTTGAATAATTTAAAGATCTGGGTGAATCATCAGATTCAAAATCAGGATAAGAATGGAACTATTCACATTTGAATAACCATAAGCTCTTTTTAAAGTTCTGGTTTGACTCAATAGATCAGAGCAAGTAGGAAAGTTAAAGAAAGGATAAAGCTTTTAGAAAAACATGTTTAAAAATCTAACAGCTATCCTTTGAAACACATGCTTTTACTTCACAGTAGAGAGAAATGTCAAGGACATTGCTACTTCGGAAGAAAATTCTTCCCTTGGAGTACTAGAACTAAATTGTATTATTCATTTCATTTAGTGAAGAGCTTAAGAGCTGAAGCTCTAGATCGATACGTGCAGGACTGACTCCTAATGATGGCATCATTATCTGTGTAAGATCTTGAAAATGACTTAATTCTACTTTCCTTAAGTATAATGGGGGCAATAATAACACATGATGATCAATTTTTGGAAAATTTAGGGGCAATAAAATGTAATAATACATATGACTTCTGAAAAACACTAAAATTTCATAATTATTTATTTGTGTCAGTAGTATTTGCAAAATATTTCCAAAGCAACTTTTATGAGCCAATATCAAGTTATAATTTGAAGACAGAGTGTCACAGTTTAATGGAACTATAATCACACAATAAATAAAAACATTGTGATAAGATGAGAAGCCATGAGAGACATGGGTAAGGTACTAAAGTGTATGAAGAAATTATTAAATAATGACATACGGTCAATTCAGGAAACATTGACTTTACATATAAAAGGTGATGTCAAAGCCCTAATATGTACAATGGCTAGAGTTCTTCAGGAAGAGATTTGTTTTGAGAAGGGGTTGGCCCTTATTTCTAATAAAAGGTGCATTTGCACTTGCTTTGAAGTAATTTTGTGATTCATTAATGCTGCATAATTTCATTCACCTAGTTGTTGGTATTCATGGGGCTAGGAGAGGAATATAAGTGTTTAATTCTGGAAAGGAGATAAGAGCTAGATTTTTTTAAAGATATCATGGAATTGAAGAATTTTGGATCGAATCTTTTAGGCAGCAGGCCAACTTTCAATGGTTGTTGTTGAAAGTTTAAAAACTGAAAAGTGATGTGCTAACAAGGCATTTCTTGTTTTTATTTTATTTTTTTGTGGTACTGGGGATTGAACTCAGGGGCATTCTGCCTCCAAGCTATACCCCCAGTCCTATTTTTTATTCTTTATTTTGAAACCTGGTCTCACTAAGTTGCGGAGTGCCTCACTAGGTAGCTGAGGCTGGCTGCGAACCTGAATCCTCTGGTCTCAGCCTCCCAAATGCTGGGATTACAAGCGTGTGCCACTATGCCCGGCATTTCTTGGGTTTTAATGACACCATTGTTCAGGGTGTTCTTGGGCTTTAGAAACACATTTTTCAGGGTGAATTTTAGGTGAGAAAGACTATGTAAAAATGCATAGGATTTAAGTCCAAGTGAGAGATGGAGAGAGTTTTATCTAGATAGTGAAAGTGATAATTAAAAGAAAAGTGGAAATGTGAGAGGAAGGTGTTTGGGTTTGGATATATCAGTACAACATGAGGGAGACAGAGATGTCAAAGATGACCAATCTTTTGGATTAATTGGTTTTTTTTATACTTTTACTGGCCCACTATATTTATACATCATAGTGAGGTTCAAAGTAATGAAATCATACATGCACATAGCTCTTGGTGTGATTCCCACTGGGTCCCACCCTTCTACCTACCTCTCCCCGTCCATGTTAGTGAGATAGGTCTTGATGCCTTCATATGTGGACATAGCATTATTTGAAATGTTTCCTTCATCCATTCGCCTCTTACTTCTCCCCACCTCCCTCCCTTAATCTCCTTCTACTAATCTATTGGTCTCTCCATTCATCTGAAGTGCCACTTGTTTTCTGTCTTCTCTGTAGCTTGCACATATAGGAGAAAACATATGACCCCTGACTTTCTAATCTTACTTAGCATATTCTCGAGTTCCATCCACTTTCCTGCAAATAATATAATTTTGTTCTTCTTTATGGCTGAGTAGAATTTCATTTTCTGTATGTACCACATTTTTGTTATCCATTCATCTGTTGATGGATTCCTAGGTTGGTTTCATAGTTTGGCAATTGTTATTTGTGCTGCTATAAACACAGATATACACATATCACTATAGTATTTTGACTAACTTTTTTGAAAGGTACTGGGGGGTTGTATAGGTGGGTCATATGGGAGTTCCATATGAGTCAACTCAGGATGGATCAAGGACCTAGAAATTAGACCAGAAATGTTACAAGTACTAATGGAAAATATAGGATCAGCCGGGTGTGGTGGCTCACGCTTTTAATCCCAGCATTTGGGATCTGAGACTGGAGGATCCGGGTTCGTGGCCAGCCTCAACTACCTAGTGAGGCCCTCTGCAACTTAGTGAGACCCTGTTTCAAAATAAAGAATAAAAAAATAGGGCTGGGGGTATAGCTTGGAAGTAGGATGCCCCTGACTTCAATTCCCAGTACTGGAAAAAAAAAAAAAAAAAAAAAGAAAATATAGGATCAACTCTCTAATATATAGACACTTGCAGAGACTTCCTCAAGAAGATCTTCCAAAGCTCAGGATATAAAACCGAAAATCAATGAATGGGATAGCATCGATTAAAAAGTCTACAGAATGGGAGAAAATATTTGCCAGCTACTCCTCTGATAGAGGGCAAATATACAGAATATGAAAAAACTTAAAAATTTTAACCCTAAAAAATATAACTCAATAAAAAAATAGCCATTTGGACACAATAGACACTTTTCAAAAGAAGAAATACAGCCGGGCATGGTGGCGCACGTTTGTAATCCCAGCATTCGGGAGGCTGAGACCGGAGGATCTGGGTTCGCGGCCAGCCTCAGCTACCTAGTGAGCCACTTCGCAACTTAGCGAGACCTGGTTTCATAATAAAGAATAAAAAATAGGGCTGGGGGTGTAGCTTGGAGGTAGAATGCTCCTGAGTTCAATCCCCAGTACCAAAAAAAAAAAAAAAAAAAAAGAATAAATACAGATGGCCAATAAATTTAGGAAAAAAAAATGTTCAACAGAAACATTACCAAATAATTACTCATGAATGATTTCAGACCTAAAAATTTGTGTAGGGTGGAGCAGAATAACCAAGTCCATCCAAGTTTTCTTTAATTGGATTTATTAGTCATTTTGCTAATGTTGCCAATAAAAGATTTTATCTTCTAGGCCAGAAGAGTGTAGCTTAGTTGTAGAGTGCTTTTCTAGCATGCTCGAAGGACTGGGATTGACCCCCAGCACTGCAACAACAACAAAAATTGCTTTAAATGCTTTGCTATCTTGTATGGATTCATGAAATCTATCTGGTTCTGTGATACTGTGAGATTTTTCTAGACATCCAGAGTGAGGGATTTAGTGAACGTATTTTGATTCCAGTCAATGGATAACAAACAAACTTCACATAAATGGAAGAAGGAATAATGAGATCATGTTACTTAAATTGGGGAGGTGCAGTTTTGGGAATCCAACCTTAGAGCAGTAAGTTAATTCTGTTAGATAAATGCTCATGTCATCAGAACTCAGATCATTTACAATCTCTGACTTGGGGCTCTTACTTGGTAAATGCCACAGAAAATGACATTTTTTCATTTCCTTTAACTTGGGAAAATCTATTGAAGCCCAAGGGCTTATCTGTTTTCTTTGGGAGGATATGTACAAATACAAGTTATTTTAGTTCTATAAAAGTTATCATGATGTACCAGCCAGAAGGGCTTTTTATTGGTCCCTTAAAACAAGTGGAAGAGAATTTTTGTTATTAGAATTTTAGAAAACAGTGACATTCTGATGTAAGACTATAATGCACCAAAAAAAGCATATTAAAAATAAATAAGTAGAATCTGACACAAAATAAAACAACAACAACAAAAAGAATTTCAGAGGAGATCCCTTTAAAATGGTCATTTAACAATGTTCTCTGCCATCTGTACTTTCAACACATATATGTATTTTAAAAAATTGAAAGAAATAATTTTAATGAGTCAAATGTCTGAAAGATTTTTAAACTAATATTTTCAAAGGACATTTGAATCATAAAATTTCATTTGATATGGAAAAATTACAAATTCTATGTTAAACCTTACCTTTTTTCCAGTAACCTCATCTTGTGGTGGTTATATGATTACCTAATAATAATATTATCATTTTGTGTTAAGTGTTTAGAAACATTCTCTTCAATTACTTGACCTTATGTTAATTATACAACCATTATAAGCATTAGTTCCCCCAATTGAAGAATATACACATATAATACACATTTATATATGTAAGAGTACATATATGTCTCATCTATTTTGTTAAATTAGCTATATGTATGAAATACTTAGCATGATGCCTAGTTTATTCCAAAACATATTATATATATATATACATATATATTTATACACACACATATATATACACACATATATATGGCATTATTATCATAAGATGAAAGCTTTAACAGTTTTATCCTTTTTCACTAATGTATCTATTAGTGTAGTGGTACTGTAAATCAAACTAGTCACATTCATCAATAGTATGAATTGACCCTTAATTTTTTTTAGTCTTTGGTCAATTTAATTAAATTCACAATGTCACTTTATTTGCCAACCAATTAATCATAATAGTCAGTCAATATTTGTTTCTGAAATCTCATATATACCCTATCTTAACCATTGTAGAAGATAGAGTATTTGTTTCTCAATATCAGACTTCTAACTAGAAACTGGAAGCATGGCTACTGTGTGGGTGTTTCACATTGAACTGGCTACCCATTTCAATTATTTCAACTCTATTTAGTTCAATAAGTAAACAATATTCTATTTTAAAATATAGGGATTATATAGATTATAAGTCTCAGACTTTATCCTTAAGTTTCAGTTTCATGGAAAAACTATATCAGTTTATTCATTGTATAGTGTCATATGTAGCACAATAAAGCACATAAATGGTAAGATACTAACGGATGGTAACATGGAATAAAATGGCCCACTATATCCAGTAGGTCTGAGAGGGCTAGATTAGTAATCAGGAACTGGAACTGGAATCTGAAAGGTGAATAGACATCACAGATGAATTGGGAATTATATACAGAAGGAGGAGCCTGTATGCATACATGGATGAGCAAGATATTCATGTTTTTTTCATGTTATTCATATTATATTCAAAATGCCTACATATTATTTAGGTGCAGAAGAAAAGCACTTAAGTTTATACAGAGAAAATGGGAATGGGTAGTATAGGTGGAATCCTATGATGTCTCATTTATTTCCAATCCCATCATATTTCTTTATAGGAAATCTAGTTTTACCTTCATTTAGTGCATATAATAAAATAAAAACATGTTTATCCATCTGTTATTTACCTGTTATATGTGAGATAATAGCATATGCATTCTATCATGGGTGATTTCCATAGGTGAAGGGATGAGGAATTGAACTATCTAAACAATAAAACACCCTTTTCCAAATATCTCCCTAATGGAGATTCCATCATTACTTCAAGAGCTGCAGTCATTGCTTCTGTGGGACCCTGAGGGCTTCTTATCCCCTTCACAAGTGGAGGAGTTGATTAGTCAACTCTTGATTCCTCCTGAAGGGGACACCGAGATGCTCTAGATAGTAGCTATTGGCCATCTGTTTCTTTTGGGGGAAATTATCCAAAGTATCCTATTGTTACCTTTGATAAATAAACCAGAAAAACAGCTTTTATTGTCACACTCCGTGTTGGTTTCTTTTGTTGTGTGTGTTTGTATTCTGTTTATCAAGTAAGGTCAAGTTTAACTGTAGTATCTGAGGGAAAGTTCCCCAGTTATCTAGAGGAGCCTGGCGAGGGCATGCCTTCTTGGTAGCACGTAAATTCAGTGTTATATGGTGTCTGGCCAAAGCACAGAGCTCATTTTTAAATAGTAATTTCTCCATTCACATAGAACAGAGAAGCATCTGTATAAATACGTAGGTTTTCCATCTTTCCTCAAACAAATGTAGATTTCTGGGCCTTCTCCTCCTTCTTCTTTTTCTGATACTACTTTTTATTGGTGCACTGTAAATAAACATAATAGTGATGTTCAATGTGACACAAACACACATGTCCACAGTACTTGGTGTGATTCCCTTTGAATCCCAACCTACACCCCACTCCCTGTCTGTACATGTTAGTGAGATTGAGAGTGATAGCTTCGTATATGTACACAGTATAACTTGAACTGTTTCCTTCATCAATCCTTTTTCCTCTCCCCACCTCCCTTCCCAAATCTCCTTTTACTATTCCACTGGTCTTTCTTCTCATCTTTTTGATGACTCCTTTGTTTCCTATTTTCTTTCTTGCTTCTACATATGGGAGAAAACATAGGACCCTTGACTTTCTGAGAAAGGTAGATCTCACTTAGCATAATATTCTCTAGTTGCATCCATTTTCTTGCAAAATACATAATTTTGTTCTTTATGACTGAGTAAAATTCTCACTGTGTGTATATAGTACATTTTCATTATCCACTCATCTGTTGACTGACAGGTTGGTTCCACAATTCGGCTATTGTGAATTATGCTGCTGATTGGGAACATGGGCCTATTTTTTAAAGCAGTAACCACTACATAGTGATTCTTTTTTATACATACAATACTTTAGGAGCTCTAATATATAGTAAAAAATTGAATATAATGAAGGGTTTCAAAAGTTGTGTTTTGGGAAAATTAACATGCTAGCATAATTCAAGATAGGTTAGATCAAGGAGAAGCTGGAGATCTTAGCACAGTTAAAAAGTTATTGCACTTCTAAAGCAAGTCTAAGGGCATGAGGAGAGATATTAATCTGGTGCTAGAGAGGATATGTGGCTGTAAATCATGGTAATGAATAGAGGAGATTGTTGCATGCATGTTTTATTTTGATGTGCTTAAAATGCATCCTCTAGCATAACAAACCCTAACCATCATTAAGAACCAGTGAAGGGATAGGCATGTACTTTAATTTAAAAGATCTAAATATTCCCCGTGAGTGTTGACAGGAAATTTTGAATTGAATATGACCATTCAACTTCTCCAAGAAAGGCATGCACTGAATTAATAACACCAAGAAAGAATCATCTTGCCATAGTTGTGAATGCGACCAGATGGCCACTGCAAAACACTGAATTGATTTTGCATTCTCTTAAATCCAAGTTTTTATCATTCTAAAATGAAAGCTTTCATGGGAAAAGTCCATGGAAATAGTCCAATTTTAGAAACAGCACAGAACATCAAGAAACATGAATAAATCTCAGAGTTCTCATAGAGACAGGTATAAAGCAGGTGTATACAACTCTGCGCTAGATGCCCAGGTAAAGGCAATTTTAGAATAGAGCTGGGAGGTCCTATTGAGGTTTCAATGTCCTTCATCATGCAAATGATAAAACAACAATCCAGAGAAGTCAAGGAATTTTTAGTTTCCAAACTGGCTAATGACAAAGCCAGAATAAAAATTTCATCTCTTGAAGACTTTTTTTTTTTTTTTCACCTGTATCAGAAGAGTTCCTATTTCCTTTAAAACTGATTCAGGACACACCAATGGAAATACAGTGTGTGTGTGTGTGTGTGTGTGTGTGTGTGTGTGTGTGTGTGTGTGTGTGTAACTGGGAATTGAACTCAAGGGAATTCTCACCCTGAGCTACACCCCTAGCCCTATTATTTATTCTTTATTTCAAAACAGGGTCTCATTAAGAAGCGGAGGCTGGTTGTGCACCTGCAATCCTATCTCCGCTTCCCAAGTGCTGGGATTACAAGTATGTACCACAACGCCCGGCTTGAAAATACATTTTAAAAAACATACTTTATTTGAATATTTTTAATTCCTAACTAAACAAATTATACAGTACATAATTTTCTTTAGCTTTTGTTTTATGTATTATATTCATGAGATAAAACATGTAACTGTAGTTCATGGTTTTTTTGCTATTTAGTATTTTCACTATATAGATATTTATGTTAAACAAATTCACATTATATATTTACATATTCTAAAATCTGTTGACGATCACTTTAGTTTTTTTTTAGCTTATTAAAAGCAACCCTGTTTTCAAATATTTTTGTGTTTGTTTTAGAAATATACATGCTTCTCTATTGGTTATATACCTAGGAGTGTTATTTCTAGATCATAATATAGACATGCACTTAATTTACCAGAATTTGCTAATACCAGCTGATAATTGTATCTATGAGCATTTGATTTAAAATTAAAAAAGCAATATAAAGCTAGGGCATGAATAGTATTCACATAAACATTACTGAAACGATGAGACTTTTTAAAAAAATATTAACCTTATTCCTACCTCACACTATGAAAAAATCAATGCCAGGTAGATTGTGGTAAATATTTAAGTTTTAAAAAGTATGAAGAAGATATACTAAAATATTTTCATGTACTCTAATGACTTTTGAGCAGAGAAAAATATAGATTGATTAAATTCAGCCACATTAACATTAATAACTTCTCTCTTTGATGTGTGTATATGTTGATGGGTTACTGGGGATTGAACCCAGGGGCATTCTAACTTCAAGCTACACCCTCAGCCCTATTTTATTTTTATTTGGAAATGGGGTCTCACTAAGTTGCTGAGGCTAGCTTCAAACCCGCTCTCCTCCTATCTTTGCCTCCCAAGTACCGAGATTACAGACATGCACCACCATGTCTGACTTAAGAATATAAAAAGCCATACAATACAAGATATTTACAATATCTATAACTGATGACAAGAATGAATCCAGAAAAATAAAATATTCTACAACTCAATACAGAAAAGACTGTCTAATAAAAATTGGATCAGAGTGTGGCATAGACATTTCATGAATGAGAAAGCCCAAAGACCAGTAAAAATACAAAACTAAACCTAGAATTATATGCCAGCAGATTATTTAAATTCATTGGGGAGGAATAAAACCATTGGATTCTCTCATACACTGCTGATGGGAGTGTTAATTGGAACAACTACTTAAAAACCTGTTTAAAATTACTTATTAAATTTATAGATACTACCTTGAGTATGTGCCTGATAACATGTGCACTTGGAGAGAGGTACTAGAATACTCATAGTCATTTTATTCATAATAGTCTCAACTTAAAAAATTATCCAAATATTAACAAATACTAATACAAATTAGTAATTTATGTACCAAATTATGCAATAATATACAGAAAAGATTAGAAAGGTTTTTCACGTTGTTTTGTTTTATTTTGGTTTGGTTTGGATTTTGGTATTGTGGATTGAACTTAAGGACATTCTACTTCCCAGCTATTGAAACAAGGGTCTTTCTAAATTGCTAAGAATCACACTAAGTTGCTGAGGCTTGTCAAACCTATGATCCTCCTGTCTCAGTCTCCCAAGTACTGGGATTTCAGGCATGCATCACCATGCCCAGCTGTCAAGGTTTTTCTTTTAGAGAGAAGGAGACATGATAGGAGGAATTAGTGTCATGCTTCTTTACCTGGATGTTGTTTATCTAGCACTTATTTTGTGATTACTCATTGAGCTATGCATATTTTGTGCACCTTTCTATAATATACTACAATGAAAATGGCTTGAAATAGCCGGGCATGATGGCGCACGCTTGTAATCCCAGCATTCGGGAGGCTGAGACCAGAGGATCCGGGTTCGCAGCCAGCCTCAGCTACATAGTGAGGCACTCCACAACTTAGTGAGACTCAGTTTCAAAAATAAAGAATAAAAAATACGGCTGTGGTATAGCTCGGAGGTAGAATTCCCCTGAGTTCAATCCCCAGTACTGCAAAAAAAAAAAAAAAAAAAAAAAGAAAGAAAATGGCTTGAAACAATAAGCAGGCATATCAACATTGTATAAAGTATCCAATACTTGGGAGGCTGAGACAGGAGTACCGCAGGTTCAAGACCAGCCTCAGCAACCTAACAAGACTCTGTTTTGAAACAAAAAATAAAAAAGGGCTAGGGGTGTAGCTCAGAGGTGGAATGCTTCTGGATTCAATCACCAATACCACACACACACACACACACACACCCAAAAGAAATCCTCATACTAGAAATAGAATACCTAACATTAGAAATTTTAGAAATTCTTACATTAGAAATTCTCAAAAAGAAATTATTTGCTTAGAAATAGGTGGGGATATTGTGAGAAGAAAAAAAAATAAAAATAAAAAATCTGTTCCTCAAAAAGTAATTAGAGTATTTTGAGAAATTTGATATGAAGTTAACTTCAGATGCTGTTTCACAGCACCTTAAATCACTATGGTGTCCTGAAGAAATAATGGAGAGTAATCAGCTTTAGGGCTTTGGAATAGGAGCTCTCTCTGCAGGAAAACATTCTTTCAAGACACCACAACTTGATTTCTACAAAGAGTGGAAGTTGGAGGTTCTTTTTGAAGAGAAATTCTAAAGACTAAGTACAGTTGTCTCCCCTTGTCCATGAAGGATATATTCCAAGACCCCCAGAGGATTCCTGAAACCACTGAAAATATCAAATCCTATATGCACTGTGTTTTTATTCCTATTCATGCCCATGCAAATATAGAATCTTTCCTATGTCGACTAAGCACTTTTCATGCACTGAGGAATTAACTTTTACAGTTTGATGTGCACTGGCAACTAGAATGAATTTTTTCATACTTCACAATATCACAGATAGAAGATTCATTTTGCCATAGATCTTAGTAAACTAAAACTGTTGTTATTTCATTCCTTAATAAGAACTGAAAAGGAGAATTTTATAGCTTCTCTTTAGTATGTCTGAAATGGCAACATCACTATCCTTGTGCTTTGGGGCCATTATTCAGTATTACTTGAAACTGGGCATGGTGGCTCAGGCCTGTGATTTCAGCACTTGAAAAATACTGAATAAAGGAATCCATATCTTGGGCAGGATAGAGAGTAGAACAGGAAGAGATCTTATTATGCTAGTTAGAATGATGTCCAATTTAAAGCCTGTAAATTGTTAGTTTCTAAAATTTTCCATTAATATTTTTGGACTACAGTTGACCATGAATAATAGAGAGCATATAAAGCCAAGCTGTGGACAGGGGAAAACTACTTTTTCTGTTGCTAGTTTTCAAATGCAGTCGTATTCAAAATAATAATCACTATTTTCAAGTGTTAAGGCAGGACCTGAATTTAGCGAAGTAAGAAAATACAAATTAAATCAGTGTTATAGAATGTTTTTATTCCACTTGTTGTAGCACTGGATCTATTCCTAAAAGTCATTTGCATGCCAGAGAACAACCTCCAGGACAGATGCATACAAAGCTGACTAGGACTCAAGGAACACTGCACACAGACTGAGACAAATCAAGTATTGGCTTCAGGATTTATTCTTGCTCTGGACTTCTGGAACCTTCAGTGACCTCTGCCCCTTCTTGCACAGCCCCTACAAACATCTTCTTTACTGAATTCTTTAACAGGGTTTCTAACCATTCATCTTTCTCTGTAGCAATCTTGCTTGTTGACCGTTTTCATGGACGATTGACTCCTTGACTTGCTCTCCTCTCTAAGTAGCTCCATTCTTATTGTTTTTGTTTTTGCTTACATGGCCTCTGATCTGCTCATTTCATGTGTGCTGAGTTTCCTGCATCTAACTCGTCACTCGATCATTTAAAATCCTGTCTCCCCTGACTTAGCCTGACCACTGTGAATCAGCATCTATATACATGTAACAAACACAAGTTTTCAGATACTGATTTTTGTTCCAAGCACGAGAGAGAGAGAGAGAGAGAGAGAGAGAGAGAGAGAGAGAGAGAGAGAGAGAGAGAAGAGAGAGAGAGAAGAGAGAGAGAAGAGAGAGAGAGAAGCAGAAGGCAAGAAGTATAGCTAAAGAGGCTATCTATATAGGGAGAAATATAGCCAGAGAGGATTGTGTATAAATAGATAAATTAGCAAAAGAATATTTAAACAGACACTTGCTTAGAGATATGATGAGTGACTTGTACTGCAGAAGTCTTACCCTAGGACAGTAGATATAGGAGAAGAAGAAATGTATTGATTAGAGAAACAGGTATAGGACAATTTATAGATGAGTAATCTGATATTTTCTGCCATTTATAGAAACTGAGCCTGGGCTTTACAATAGACAAATCACTGGTCTATTGGAAAACCCAGGCTCAGTTTCTATTAATGGCAGAGAATGTCATTTTATTTTAAAATTAAAAGTTAAATTTGGGACCAAGAAGGAAATGGCAACAAGTCCTCAAATACCGGAGCAAATCATTATCTCTTTATATACTGTGTATTACATGGACACTAGCATATTCAGTAATTATTTATGAAGCAACAATAGAAACTAAGGGACAGACCAAGCCCAAGATGGCATCTGAGTGAAACACCTCTCCTCAGGCGCTGTGAGCTCAAATCAAATCTGCCATAAAAGCAGCTTCTTGACGGAAGAAAAAAAGCAACAAAAAAGCAAACAAAACAACAAAAGTTGAACTACAACTAAAGAGACCCCAGAAAGCTGACCAGAGAGAACAAAGGAGCCCTACCATGTGGCAAAAGTGCCAAGCCGCATACCCAGAGACCAGGCGTGGAGTAAGCAACTCCAGAACTCCACATCGTCACCTTCCACAGCGACTGGAATGCGTGGTACAACCAGCATAAGCCCCCAGGGACCACCCCCACCTTTCACTCACCTTTCACTCCAGAGCTGGAGCAGTGATCAACTGCACTGCAGAACTTGAATGAAAACTGCTACAAATACAGCTCCTTAACAGAAGGAAAGAAAAGCAAAGTATCAAAAAAAAAAAAAAAAAATGAATAAAGCAACGAAAGCAGCTAAACAGAACCTAGGGAAAACAAAGGAGGCAGGGTGTTCACACACACACACATGGCAGGGCATGCACTGTGAACCAGTGGCCTCCATTTTTGACAGCCTTCATCTTGCCAGCCTCCATCTTGCCGGCAGCCATCTTACCAGTCTCCAAGAGTAGCATCAATTAGCACCAAGACCTCCAACAATGTCCTTTGCACCCAACAACCAGAAGTGGAGTAAGCGACTACAGAATTTCACACGCTAATCAGGCAGCATATCCCCGCAGGATCGACAGTGATCAAGAGCACCTGGGACTCCCCAGATCACCCCTCCCACTGGAATCAGAGAAACAAGGATCTGTAAGTTAAATTGCACCCCCGGGGTGCAGTGGCCCCTACACAAAGCACAGACTCAGTCACCTGCCCTTCAAGCAATTGGATAGAGCAGAAGTGCGGGAGGGACCCAGTGCACACAGGGCATAGGGAACTTCCAGGCACCCTGGAAAATGCTTGGCATATAGATTGCACTCCCACCACCAGCAAAGGCAGAGAGAGAGACACAGATGGGCCCTGTGGAGAGCTCAGAGACATGAGCTTGCAGCGGGAGAGGCATAAGCAGAACCCCCTGCCTGCACTGATAGAGCAAATAAGAATGCTAGAGACACACTCGAAAATTTAAGCTCTGTACTTACAACAGGTTTTTTGTATTTGTTTCCTCTTGTTGATTTTTGGTTTTGGGTTTTTTTTTTTTTGTGTGTGTGTGTGTGTGTGTGTGTGTGTGTGTGTGTGTTATGTTTTATTTGTTCTTACTCTATTTTTATTTCGTATTGCCTTGATTCATTTATGTTTGTTTGGATGATTGATTGCTTTGTTATTTTTTGCTTATTTTGTTGAATCTCCTCCTTATCCTTTTTACAAGCTTCCCTCCCTCTCTCCCATCTATATTCTTCTCAACACTTTTCCCATCTCTTTTCTTTTTCCTTTTTTTCCCTGTCTCATATCAAGACCATCTCATACTACCACACTTAAAACTCTACGTTGACTACTAGAATCCCCCAACATTTCTACCATCTCTAATCTTTATAATATATCACCTCAACACACTCAAGCTCTTATTCCACTGGACCATACCCTCTACCTTACCCTATTCTTGCATTCATCACTGTGACTTCTCACCCAACCTTTACCACTGAACACAACCTGTCCCTGTATATACCAGTGGACACCTCTAAACCCCCACTGCAGAGATTGGATGAGAAAACTTGCAAGAGTAACAAAGATATAAATTGAAAAACAGGGGAACCATGGGCAGGAAAAATAGCAAAGAAACAATGAGCCACCACAATCCCTCAATAACAGATCTCACCAACCCAGAATGGCAGAGATTACCAGAAGAATGATTCAGATCTTTAATACTAGAAACAATACAGGATTTTTGGAAAGAATGTAGGGAGAGTTGTAAAGAAATAAAGGAACAAATAAACAAAAAATCTGACACCCCCTGAAAAGGAACCAAAGAGAAGCATTGAAGGAAGTGAAAGATGCAATAACTGAAGTGAAGGCATCAATACAAACTATAAACAGTAGACTAGACCACTTGGAAAATAGAATATCGCTCTTAGAAGATGACCATTCCAAAAATGAATCCATTATACATAATTTAGAAAAAAAAATGACAGTATGAATTGGACATCGATGAGATCTGGGCCAATTTTAAAAGAGCTAACCTAAGAATAATAGGCATAGTAGAGGGACTAGTTATGGAATAAACAATTTTTTCAAAGAAGTAATATCAGAGAATTTTCCAAACATAGAAAGAGAAATTGACACACAGGTACAGGAAACATATAGAACTCCCTCAAGACCAGACCAAAGAAGAAGTTCACCACGCCAAATAATAATCAAGATGACTAATGTAGAAGCTAAGTGAGAATTCTAAAGGCAACAAAAGTAAAAGGCCAAGTGACATTTAGAGGCAAACCAATTAGAATCACTCTAGACCTCCCAAGTCAAGTCATGAAAGCCAGGAAGGGCTGGAGCAACATATTCCAAACTCTGAAAGGAAATAACTTGCAGCTAAGATTCTCATAACCAGCAAAACTCTCTCTCAAAATTGACGGGGATATAAAAATCTTCCATGACAAACAGAAACTGAAAGCATTTATGTCTTCCAAACAAGCACTAGAGAAAATACTCAAAGAGATTAACTACAAAGAAGAACTAGCAAGTAAACATCAGACCAGAGAAACAATAATTTCAAGGAAGCAAACAACTAAGCAAAGAAGAATAAACACCACCGAAAACAGAAGTCAAAACTCAAAATGTTAGGAATTACAAATCATCTCTCAATGATCACATTGAATATAAATGGTCTCAACTCCCCAATAAAAAGGCACAAGGTAGCAAAATGGCTCAAAATCAAGAAGCCATTTATATGCTGCCTGAAAGAAACACACCTTACAAGCAAAGATTCACACAAACTAAAGTTAAAGGGCTGTAATAAGGTAATCCATGCCAGTGGAACTCAAAGACAAGCAGGAGTAGCAACCATGATATCAGAATAATTAGACTTCAAGCCTATGCTTATCAGAAGAGACAAAGCAGGCCATTTTTTTTACTAGTAAAAGGAACAATCCAGCAAGAGGAAATAACAATTATCAACATCTATGCCCCAAACATAGGTGCAGCCACTTTCATAAAACAAACTCTGTATGATATAAAACCACACATAGATCCCAATACACTAATACTGGGAGACTACAATACTCCTCTCACATCACTAGACCGATCTACTAAACAAAAGGTCAATAGAGACACCTCAGACCTAAAGAATACCATAAACCAAATGGACCTATTAGACACATCTAGACTCTTTCACCCAATTACAGCTAAATTCACATTTTTCTCATCTGCACATGGAACCTTCTCCAAAATAGACCACATTCTGGGCCACAAAGTGAGCACTGGCTAATTCAAAATATGTAATAATTCCCTGCATCTTTTTAGACCACAATGAAACAGAAAATAAGAGCTGAAACAGAAAATAAGAGATGAAAAAGGTGATATTACCACAGAAAGTAAGGAAATACAGAGGATCATCAGAAACTATTTTGAAAAACTATACTCCAACAAAATGGAAAATCTAGAAGAAATTGACAAATTTTTAGACACATATAACCTTCCTAAATTGAGTCAAGAAGATATAGAAAACTTAAACCAACCAATACCAATCAAAGAGATAGAAACAGAAATAAAGAGTTTACCATCAAATAAAAGCCCAGGGCCAGATGGTTTTCCAAGTGAATTTTATAAAACATTTATAGAAGAGCTAATCCCAACACTCCTCAAACTACTCCGGAAAATAGAAAGAAATGGGACCCTCCCAAACACATTCTATGAAGCTAACATCACATTAATACCGAAGCCAAATAAAGACAGCTCAAGATAAGAAAACTATAGGCCTATATATCATTGATGAACTTAGATACAAAACTGTTAAGCAAAATACTAGCAATGTGCATTCAAAACCACATCAAGAAAATTATACACCATGGCCAAGTTGGGTTCATCCCAGGGATGCAAGGCTGTTCAACATACAAAAGCAATCCATGTAATTCACGATATAAACAGAATCAAAGACAAAAATCACATGATCATCTCAATTGATGCTGAAAAGTCATTTGACAAGATCCAACACCCATTCCTGCTAAAAGCATTTCAGAGAATCAGAATAGAAGCAACATATCTCAACATCATAAAGGCAATATACAATAGGCCCACAGCCAATATCATGTTAAATGGAGAAAAACTGCAAGAGTTCCACTAAAAACAGGAACAAGACAAGGATGTCCATTATCACCTCTTCTGTTCAATATTGTATTTGAGACTCTAGTCAGAGCAATGAAGCAAGAGAAGGAAAGCAAAGGAGTAAAAATAGGGAAAGAAGAACTAAAACTATCCCTTTTTGCAGATGATATGATACTGTACTTAGAAGGCCCAACAAACTCAACCAAAAAACTTATAGAACTGATCAACAAATTCAGCAAAGTGTCTGGATACAAAATCAATCTTAAAAAATCAGAAGCTTTTCTGTATGTCAACCGTAAATCCACTGAAAAAGAAATCCAGAAAACAATTCCACTCACAATAGCATCAAGAAAAATAAAATACTTAGGGATAAACCTAACCAAAGAGGTAAAAGACCTCTATAAAGAAAACTATAAAAAATTGAAAAAAGAAATCAATGAAGACCTTAGAAAATGGAAAGATCTTGCATCTCTTGGATAGGCAGAAAAAAATATCATCAAAATGGCCAGCCTCCCAAAAGTGATCTACAGATTCAATGCAATACCCATGAAATTACCAAGGTCGCTCCTCACAGACATAGAAAAATCAGTCCTTAAATTCATTTGGGACAAGAAAAAGCCTAGGATAGCCAAAGTGGTTCTTAGCAACAGGAACCATGCAAGGGATATCACAATACCTGACTTCAAACTCTACTACAAAGCCACAGTAATAAAAACAGCATGGTATTGGCACAAAAACAGACACATAGACCAATGGAGCAGAATGGATGACTCAGAAACAGACCCACATCCTTATAGTCAATTTACTTTTGACAAAGGAGCCAAAAATATACAGTGGAAAAAAGATAGCCTCTTTAACAAATGGTGTTGGCAAAACTGGTTAACCATATGCAGGAAAATGGAAATAAACCCTACTTTCTCATCCTGCACAAGAGTCAACTCAAGGTGGATGAAAGACCTGGAAGTCAGGCCAGAGACCTTGCATCTACTTGAAGAGGGCATAGGACCAAATCTTCAACATATAGACACAGGTAAAAACTTTCTCAATAAGATCCCAAAAGCACAAGCAACTCAAAGGAAGATCAATACATGGGATTTCATTAAACTGAAGAGCTTCTGTGCAGCAAAAGAAACTATCAATTACTTCAACAAAGAGCCCACAGAGTGGAAGAAAATTTTTGCCAGCTACTCTTCTAATAGAGGTCTAATATCTAGAATAAACAGAGAACTCAAAAAACTCACAGCTAAGAAAACAAATAACCCAATGAAAAAATGTGCAAAGGATCTAAATAGACATTTCACAAAAGAAGAAATACAAATGGCCAATAAATGTAGGAGTAAATGTTCTACATCATTATTAATCAGAGAGACGCCAATCAAAATGAGATTTCACCTAACCCCAATTAGAATGGCAATCATCAAAAACACAAACAACAAATGCTGGCAAGGGTGTGGAGAAGTGGGAACCCTAATACATTGTTGGTGGGATTGCAAATTAGAGCAACCACTTTGGAAAACTGCATGGAGAATCTTCAGACAAATGGGAATGAACCTACCATATGATCCAGCAATATCACTTCTGAGTATCTACCCAAAAGAATGGAAACCAAACTATCAGAATGACACACGAGTATCTATGTTTATTGCTGCACAATTCACAATTGCCAAAATAGGGCTAGGGGTATATCTCAGCTGTAGAATGACCCTGGATTATAGCCCCAGTGACTAAAAATATGTATAATTAGCCAGTTAAAATATAAGTAAGTGCTTCAAAGAAAAGATGCACCTTGCTGAGAAAGAGTATAATTGGAGAACTAATCTGGACTGGGGATTCAAGGGAATTTTCCAAGAGGAGGTGATATGGTGATATTTATTTTGAAATAAGCCTAATTTAAACTTCTTAGCACACAGAATAACATCCTTTGTCAACCTCTTCTCCACCCCTTGCTCATCCAGTCCCCTACCTGGAACTTGTCCCTTGGTTCTTCATGGCATACAGCCTGATAACTTTCTTGGACTGTTCAACCACACATAAGGCTCTGAACAGATTGGAAAGCTGCAGGTCTAAGTCATTTGTGATATATTCCCTGATAACCCATCATTTATTTTGTGCTATCAAAGGTATCACATCACCTTAAAGTAGAATGTTTTACTCAAAATAAAATGAAACATCTTGTAACATTCACTGGGAGATTAGAGGTAGAGACGATTTGGGTATCACCAGTTGTAATCACTCCTGAGTGGTCTAAATAGACTTTTTCTTTAACAGCAGCAGCAAATGTAGCTAGCAATGAATTCCAAGTATTTTCCCAATGATGGGTATATAAAGCAACAATTTTCTATCCTCAGCACTATAGTGATTACCCAACAAGACTAAAGAAACAGCATGTGCAAAATGTGAGGTTGAGCACAACATGCTAGAAGGGTGCCAAGAGACGCATTTCAGCTGACACAGTGCTCTGCTGCTCTGTAAGGGGAAGAAGAGGCAATATGTCATGGCGGTTGGGATGCTAGGCTTCTGATGCAGGAACCTTGGTTAAATTCTGGCTCTTTCGCACATGAACAGCATGAACTTTCACAGGTTACCTCATCAGTCTCTGCCTCAGTTTCTATATTTATAAAATAGTGATAAATCATATGCCATCACAAGATTGCTTTAGGAATTTAATGGGATATTGTAAGCACAGCACTTAACTAACATAGGATTATACTTATGAAATATTATTGCTTCAAATGATTGGAATTCAATTTAAATTGACTTAAACAAAGATAACACAGAGGGGCAGAGGTGGAACTGGACCTCAGGTCTAGAGAATCCATGGTCTAGGGAATCAAACTGTCAATAGGATTTCCTCTTCATCCACTCCACTGATCCTTAGTTTCATGTTTTCCTACTGCAAACAAATTTCTTCTACTTATAGGGAGACATAGCACAGGTGCTTTTAGACTTCATCCCACTGTTTCATGTCAGTGGGTATAAGCAGCTTTACATGTGTGTATTTTGGCAATATAGAAATCTCTCAGAGGATTTTCTTTCCCCAATCTTGGGCTAGGGGTCCCATACTTGTGCAGGAGAATTCATATTGAAATATGTAGTAAAACAACACAGCTGGAGTGGGGAACAAGAGTAGCTCCCCAGAGGAGCAGAGACATATAGTCCTAGGGAGGAGAAAACAGCAATATTAAAGAGTGTTATGAAGTACTGCTGAAGGGAGAATATTAAATAGATGTCAAGTTCCTGTTTGGGAAGAAACTAATCATAAAGTTGGAAGACCTTGATTTCACAAAATGCAGGTTATGAGTGGCTTCAATGGACTAGAAAGAATAATGAGTGAGGGGGGAAACTCCAGCCAGTGCAGGCATTTTTAAAGTTCAGAATTTTCTCCAAAAGGAAGTATAAGAGAACACATCTGTGATAGGCAGAATAAATGTCCCTAAAGATGCCTGTGTCTTAAATCCTCATAACAAGGAAATATATTACATACATGGCAAAGGGGCTTTGCAGCTGCAATTAAGTTAAGGCTCTTGAGATAGGAAGATTATTCTGGGTTATCTTGTGAGCCCCATGTAAACATAAGAGTTCTTAGAAGTGAAAGAAGGAGGTTTTAGAGATAGAGTCAGTAAAGAAAATGCAATGAAAGCAGAGGTTGAAGCAATGCAGTTGCTTACTTTCAAGATGTAGAAAAAGACCAAAAGCCAAGAAATGCACTTATCCTCTAGAATCTAGAAGGTGCAAGGGAATGGTTTGCCTCTGGAGACACCAGACAAGAACATCTTGCCAACACCATTCAGACTTGTAATCTCCACAACTATAGGATAATAATTCTTTGTTGATTTAAGCCATTATATTTATGGTCATTGGTTATAAATTCAATAGGAGAGTAACATTACATCCATCCACTTACTTAAACTTTTCTCTCTCTTCTCCCCCTATCCTTTCTTGTCACTATCACCAATTTATTATTAGGTCTTCCATCAAATGGGTATAACATTCATTGGCTCATACTTCCCTAGAGAGTGACCTATCCCTGAGTGCTCAGGAGAATAAACTACACACTTGTGCTGTTTAAGTTTCTACACCCACGAGCAATGGGCTTTTCCTCCTTTTGGTAATCACATTTAATTATAGACTATGTTAAACACAAACAATTAAGTGGCTTTATACTCTCAGATTATTCACCATGGAAGAGTAAATTTAGATTGAGTTCCCATGTAAGTCTCTCTGCAGAACTTTTAAATGATGATTATTTGAAAGATATTTGGGTCAACCTGCCAGTATGGCTTCTCTAGTTCTATAGGAACTTGTGGGAAGGAAAGAATGGTCTGCCACAAGCAGAAGGATGAAACAGAAATAACATGTGAAGAGTTGCAAACTAAGTGTGGAGACCAGGGTACTTTGTTACCTGGGACTAACTCTAACAGCCACCAAATCTCCCTAGACCTTTGTTTGTTAATTTGCCTGTAACTGGTGCATTGAACAGCAAGGGTCATGATCAGAGTGCAAATTTATTTTTATCTACTGTTATCCCAGTTACTTTGAATAAGAGATAAGCAGTTGATTTTTTCCCCATATGTAGAGAAAAACCTAGGAAAACCCATACGTTTTCTGATCTCTTAATTTATTCAACATTCCACAGTCAATTAGAGTCACAAAACAGACATCTCATCTCTGAGATTGCTCAATTCCATGGAAGAGTCAGATTTATTCACAGTTATAGCTATTTTACCAGCTCCCAGCTGGGGATTGCTGCTGTGGGTGATATAAATGTGGTAGGTTTTTATTTCTCCCCCTGATTTTCATCATAAATGTATAATTTAAGAGCACTCCAGGGCTGACTCTTAGTAAAGGAGGAATAGAAAGGGGATTGGAATAGAAAGTTTTACTGGGATGACATGGTCACATAGAGGTGATTTTATATTCTGTGAGTTTGGCCAATACCAAAGGTGATGTGAATTCCCAGATGGACTAGAGGATGTAGAGATAAACTCAAATTTGAGATAAACCTCAGGTTATTTTAGTATTCGTATGTCTCATGCAATATTTGGGACATACTTTTACTAAAATATGATTGGTTGTTTATTTAAAATTCAAATTTACCTGGACTCTTGTATCTTAATTTGCCTACTCTGCCAACTCTGTATCTTTAGATACTCCTTATTATTATTGGAGATGTTTAAATATATATATATATTTTTTTTGGTTTTTCTTTCTATACTGACAGGACACGTGTGTTGCTAGGATCTATGTTGAAGTCTTCTAGAGTTCCATGTTGGATAGTGTTTAAGACCTTCTCACATCACTGCTATGTTATGTCTGGCCCATATTTGGGCAGTAAGAAACACTCCTGTAAGCAGTTCTCTGTTTAATATGGGGAGTGTAGGTCCCCAGTTTTGCTACCTTGCCTTTGTTCTTGCTATCTGGGCTGCCAGACCTGCTGCCTCTAGACATTAGCATTCCTAGTCAACAATCTAACATCAGTTCACAGTCCTTCTTTATCTGCAGGTGACACATACCATATTTGGTTCAGTGACCAAATCATCTTATTATCTCCATATCTATAATTGGTTTTCATTTTTTTCTTTTGGACATCTGCATTGTGATTTTTGTTTCTCACTTTGGATATATCTTATTTGTTGTATCTTGGTTCTTTGAACAAAATTTCTAACTTAACATCCCGTCCACATAAAAAGGAGTCTGGAACAGATTATTTCTAAATCCTATTCTTGTACTAGTTTTTTACATTTCTTTGGGACTCCATTTTCTGTCTCCTGATCTATGTTATTTGTGTCCCTTTAGATGTTATGTATCTCATTTTTGTTAAACAAATTGATTCTAGTTGTGAAATTTCTTTTCAAATGTTCTTACTAAAATACCAGTGTCTTCATGACAAGATCTACAGAGAAGCAAAATTGTTTTTAAAATATGCAAAAAAAATATGTGTATTAACAATGGCTGCATCTTTCTAAAAGGTAAATTTGGAAGAATAAACTCTCCTTAGAATTCTCCAGGGCTTCTCATTGCTTACAAGAGTAGGCATAAAGTCCTTAATAGAACTTTCTGAAATTCCATGACCTGGTCATTGCTCACCCTTCTTAACATTACTCTCATTCTTTGTAACTACTATGGCCTCAAATACATTGAGCTAATTCATGTTCCATCCTTTCCTTACTCTATTCCTTTGTTGTGAAAATCTTTGTTGGCCTTGTCCAAGTAGCAGAAACTCAGATTTTAAGAGTGAAGCTGAAGGATCATATGCCCTAAATAGTTTTTGTTGAAGTTCCATCATCCCCTCCCACCCCAAGAATTTTGACACTAGTCTCTGTGGTCTTTGCTGATTCTTGTAAACCCTTCTGGAAAGACTGTATAGAAGAAGGACTAGGTATAAGTTATTTGAGGCTGGAGCTATATAATTTTTCTCTGCAACCCCAGCAGCTGGTTCAGTATAATGGCATGTAATGTCATTCAATGTGATTCAGAGTAGATGAATAGTGTATGGTATTTACTTCCATGTGGTCACCCTGGGATAGAACACTATACTTCTGCTAATAATGGCAATGATCAAACTCTGGGGATATTCTATTTCAAAATTCAGAGCCATTTCAGAGCCATACAAGAAAATAATTGTGGTATTTTTCAATTTTGGGTTATATGAAAAAAATAAAGCATACTAGAATAAAATAAAATAAAAATCAAGTCCACTTAGAAATTAAGCACTGATACTAGGAGAAGATTCAATGCAGCCATTAAAAAAGACTTGTTTGAAAAGGAATAATCAGCAGAAATAACTATGTTCTTTCAAAGGCCAAATCTTGCATTATCTAGTGGACTATTGAGAACATTTTTACAATGAGAAGAGAAATTTTTGCTTCTACAACCATAGAGTCCTAATGTGATATTTTTCTAAGCTTTCTGAATCATGTTTGTTTACAGGATGTCTCAGCAAACTTTGTCCATTTCTACTAGGAATTAATGTACCAGAAACCTTATCTTAAGACATTACCATTTCTTTCATGGCAAAATAATAAAATTATTTCTTTGAAAAATTTATAGAAATTAAGCCAGGCGTGGTGGCGCATGCTTGTAATCCCAGCATTCGGGAGGCTGAGACCGGAGGATCCGGGTTCGCGGCCAGCCTCAGCTACCTAGTGAGGCACTCCACAACTTAGTGAGACTCGGTTTCAAAATAAAGAACAAAAAATAGGGCTGGGGATATAGCTCAGAGGTAGAATGCCCCTGAGTTCAATCCCCAGTACCACAAAAAAAAAAAAGAAAAATTTATAGAAATTAAAATGTCTATTCTTATTTGATGATATAAATGTATGTGATAGGATGAATATGCAAATAAAACAATGGCCAGAAAATATATACATATAGAACTTTGCAGGAATATGCCCAGACACCTGCAGGAATATGCCCAGGTAACCAATAATTTATGTACAATAAACAACTGAAAAAGCTAGCTTGATATAAACTGGACTTTCAGAAAGCCAGATTGCTATCTGTAGTCACAACCCAGGAAGCTAGACAATAACTTTTATAACAATTGACCCCAATGGCCAGGACTTGATTAATAATTGAGGCTCTATTTTTATCTCTGCTGCCATTTTGGTATTAATCGGAGACATCATATTATATACCCCTACACAATTACATGAGATTCTCTACTTCTATTTGGTTGGCCTACAGCTTCCCCATAGCATATCATCCATCAGGGCATATCTGAAATCTTCTTCTTTAGCTTGTTCTTTTTTGTGCTACTATAACAGAATACCACAGACTTGGTAATTTACAAAAAAGTCTCACAGTTCAGGACCCTGGGTTCGAAGTTTGGAGTGTTTGCATCTGGTGAGGGACTCTGGTTTCTGCATCTCATGTTGGAAGGTGGAAGGCAGAAGAACAAGAAAATACACATGAGGGAGGAAAATAGTGCCAAATTCATCCTTTTATCTGGAGCCCACTCCTGATATAACTAGAACACTTCGGTAATAATAGCATTAATCCATTCATGAGGTCAGGGATCTCGTGACCTAATCACCTCCCAGAATTCCTCGTCTCTAAACAGTTTTGCATTGGGATTGAGTTTACAACACATGAACTTGGGAGGACACAATCAAACCATAGCACCCCTTTTCTACTATGAAAATCTACCACTTCCCTATCTGCCTTTTAATCTCTTCCAAAACATAGGTGACAGTGGCTGACTCTCTCACAAGCTCTGAATAAATAAGATTTGCCTTTTATATTTGCTTGGTTTTCATTTATTTCTACATATGTGATACTCATACTTTTTTTCCCTCAAGAATTAATAAATGTGAGCACTTTAAAATTACTATATTTTTTTCTATAATGAAAAAATATGTGGAATCAAGGCCACAATTAAAATAACAGTCCCCCCCCTTTTTTTAAACTATATCAGGCTATATTTAGAATGTGAATGGATTCTGATTTAATGTAATAGCTCTTTTCACTTTCTCCTTTTTTATTCTCACTGCTTCTGATTACCAACTCACTAATTTCAGTTTTAATTATACTCTCATCTCTTCCAAAGATCTGGAACCTTTTGAAAAGAAGAAGAAAAGAAACACAATAATGGACTGTTCACAAAGGACCCCAAAATATGCCGCATTTTTATGAATCAATAGTTCCCAGTTGTTCTTTCTTCACAGCCCGTGTTTGAGAAGTTGCCTGATAGATGAGGAAACTACAGTGCAGGGTGCTTCAATATGCAATGCACTAGTGCTGATGAATGGGAAATTGCAGGATAAAGTGCTGTGATATGCGGTCTGCAAGCAGCAGCAGAATTGAATGCCATCCCAGCTTAATTGTTCCCTTTGGTGGATGGCGTCCTTGTGTTGCTATTCTAGCTATTTTGGAATCACCTTAGTCCTGGGAGTTATGATCATGAGATCTCTTCACAGTTAGTCTGCTGACTCGTATATCATGTTCTATCAAATGCAATGCTGTAAATGCTAGCTAGATTGGGCACTCCTGGCTGTTAGTGCTCAATTATAAATGTGTGTGTTTTTTCTTTTTCTTTCAGAGAATATACTTAAGAGAAGATGAATTTTTAGTAAACTGGAGTTGTGTTGCAGGGTAATACCTACAATATGCTTGGGTTATACCCTGACAGGTTTTGACTGTGAAAATAGGGATGTAGACTATAGTTAACAGATTTCATTTTTAAAAGGTACAAGGAAGGAAGAAAGGAGTCATACCTTGTTGGTTAGTTGAAACCAACAAGAATTTTCTAGTTTTGTCTGTGTTTCACTATTTCAGACCATGAGGAAAATGAAAAAGCTTTATATTTGAGGAGGAAGGACACATGCACCAATGCTCCATCTTGGGAAAGTCCCCATACCTCAAATCTTTCCACCTTTCTCCTCAAATCAAAATAAAATTTCATGTTCCTTTAGGGAATCCCCTTGAGAATGTGTTCCTAATCATTTTATACTGGCATTTAGGGATTCAAGTCTTGCTTATTGCATATTAATTTATATTTTCACAGTAGACTCTTGAGAAAGGGTATGATCTCTTTCAATGAGAATTTAGAGCATGACAGAAAGTCAGAAATGGAGATGTAAGAGACTGATTTTCTCCCTTTAAATGGTATAATGATAGGCTTTCTATCTTACCTATGCATAGCTCGATGTTGGTAATAATCTCAAAGAGAAACAAAGGTGATTTCTGAAAGCCTGAAATCTCCTATCTCAAAAGTTAGGCTGCTAAAAACTCATAGGACAGTCAGTTATAGTATGACTTATTTTCTCTGAGGTCTAATTTGCTTCCAGTGCATCTCTAGGAACTTCAGAAGATAGTGAGTCCTTTCATAAAAGGTGCTCCCGGACCACTCCCATCAAGAGCTAAGATTTTGTTACTGTTTGTTGCCCATATATTTGTACAAGTACTTGCTCACTCCTCACTAGCAAGGTTTATAATTCAGGGATTAAAGTCTTTGTTGTGGAATTACGAATCAATTTATTCATGCTTCTGTTCATCTGTCCATCCTCTGTTGGGTGTGCAGTGTCTTTTGTGCCTCTCTGGGCTTTCAGATACCTCCCACTCTTTTCTATATCTGTGGGGATACAGCCTTTCCTTTCAAGGAAACCCCAAGGTTCTCAAATATTACAGATATAAATTCACAGATCTATGGTCTCATTATGTGACCTTGGGTTACAGATTATATAAATGTTCTCGATATTATTTTAATTTTGTTGTTATTGTTTAACTTCAAAGTGGAGGGAATAATACCTAACTTAAAGCATTGTAAAGTGCATTGTCTGGCATATTTGCTGAGTGAACAAAAGAATTGTGGTCCTCTTGGCTTAGGTTTCCATTTACCCTGCTGACCTCTTTGATTTGAAGACAGACAAAATTAACAAGCATTTTATTTATTAAGAATAAAATAAATGTTCAAGAGGCTAAAGATCATCAAAAATGGTAACACGAGGTCAAAGAAAGGCTCCAGTATTTCTGAATTATTACTCAGTGACTTAGGACACTTCATTATGACATGACTGAATTTGTAGGTGGAATTCAGAGCCTACCCACTCTCGTAAAGATGACTGTGTTGAATTTTGAAGGCTAAAGACTGAGTTCCTTGATCTAACGACTTTCCTTGACTGACTCTGAATTAGCATGAGTCAGGAGCAGATAAACTTCTGACTTATTTGATTTAAAATTACAAGACCTGTGACCTTTGTCTTTAGTATACTAACCTCTTCTTTCCCTTAATTTTTATCTTTATTTTTTCATAGCTAGTGGTCTCACCTTTCTCCTCTTCCTTCTAAAGATCTTATTAGAATAATAATTATCCAAGTATCTGATATTATAAATCACTAGGTTTTTTACTCAAGTACATAAGAATTTTCAGCTTTATATAAAGAAGCAGAAAGATTGGTCCCTGATTAAAGGGATTTGAGCCAATGTGAAAATGCTTAGAGTATAAGGGATAACTTTTCCCCAATCTCTGAAAAAAATCTAGCAATCCTCAGATTCAATTTTTCTTTTTTAAGGACACTGATATTTGAAAGTGTCCAGCTGAAGAAACTGGAAGATCTGACTAGTAGCATGGATGCTTTAATGGCTATGCATGCCTGTAAAAAGACCAAGAGAATGAATTCCCAAGACATATGAAAGAAGTCAATGTTCTCTGCAGCAGTCCAAATATAAACAGATGACCTGTATTATAGTACCCATAAAAATAAAATTAGGGGCAATACTAAATATAAAAACATATGATAGCAAATATGAATGTGGGAAGAGACTATCATGTCTATGGACTAAAGCAAGGAACATGTTCATGCATCAGATACCAGCATGCCTACTGGAAGCATGGGCACGGAGGACAAAAGGAATAGCTCTTTCTCTTTACTTCAAAGTTAAAAAAGGAAACTCAACTGGTGTTTTGCTGCAATAAATACTTTTTGAGCATTTTTTTCAGTAAAATTACAGTTATAATAATTGTCTTAATGGCCCACTTTAGTTTTTTGATACAAATAAATAATTTGTTTCAAATAAAAATGAATTTATTAAGCAGAATATAGCATTTCCATGTAGGACTACTTAGGTGAGTTAGTTTACAGTATTTAGGATAAATCACACACTTAGGAAGAAGAATTAAAAGAAGGAGGAGGAAGAGGAGGAGGATAACTTGCCTCAGTTTTGTCAACAACAAAATTTTCACTATTGAAAGGACAAACATTGAAATATGATTGAATTGGATTTCCTTGTTAATTTGTATTCTAAGGGCTTATTGCTTCAAGTTTTTAAATATAGTAGTTTGCTCTGTTTAGAACTGTGCTTGTGTAGCCGAGCATGGTGGCTCACACTTGTAATCCCAGTACTTGGGAGGCTGAGACAGAGGATCACTGGTTTGTTGCCAATCTCAGCTATTTAATGAGGCACTACACAAGTTAGACCCTGTTTCAAAATGCAGAGTAAAAAATAGGGCTGGGATGCAACTCAGAAGTAGAATGCCCCCTGGGTTTAATCTCCAGTACTGCTGAAAAAATAAATAGTGCATGTGTAGATATATCTGGCTACTTTTCTAGGTGTATATACAGGTAAGAAACTCTCCAGATGGTATTGTCTTGCTTAACACAGTAGTGGGATATTACTATTTAAAAAATAATTTTTTAAAACATGTTGCAAATGTAATTGGTCATGCTCCACCCCAAGCAGGGAAAAACCTGATATTTAAGATTGAAAAAATGTTTACACATCTTATTCAGTGCCAAAAAGTTCAAAAATAAATTTTGCTTTCAACAATTTGGGAAGCAGACCACATGGTACAAATGAAGTGATAGCTCAGTTATGAGTATTTGTTGTTTGAGGCTACCCTGGGCAAGGTGGTACAATGTAGAAACACTTGACCATGGTGCAAACAAGGAAAAAAGAAAGTCTAGTAATTAAGGAGCTTGCAGTTAGGGAACTTGGTTCTACTACACACCAAAAAATCAGGGAGGTAAGTCTGGCCATGGAAGATGTCCCAATAAGCAAAGAAAAATACTCTTGTCTTTTCTTTTTAGCAACAAAGATTAAGGTACATTTCTGTACTGAATATCAAAGATGTTAGGATAAAGATCAGATTTAAAGTTCAGGCTCCTCACTTAAGCCTGATACCCTCAAGATGGTCACCATTAAGTTAAGAGAAAGACATGTAGTGAGAAATCAAAGGCATAAAGCATATATTAGTACAATGTTAAGAAAAATATCTGGTTATAATTATTGATGTAGGAAACAGACAGGAGACATAGATTAGAAGCCTCATAATTTTTTATATATGTGCAAAAATTTTATATATATATATATGCATATATAATTTTATGCATATAATATATGCATAAAACCCATAAGGCTAATTTTTTAAAATACATCTTACAAAAACATAAAATAATATTTAGGCTACCTAATTTCTAGGAGAAGATATCAGATCTTAAAGTCCATAAAACACCCAAATATGTGAAAAAAGCAATCATCTAGGCAGACAGAAAAAAATACCTTTCCCCTTCCACACTGCACTGAAGAGAGACCAGGTGAATGCATCACTACTAGAGGTTGGAAGGGTCATCTAATCTCCCTTGTAGTAAGCCACAGATGTCAGTTTGTCTGTTATCTCAGCTCCATCCAGTTTTTCTGATCTATAGGATCTATAGGTTTGAGAGAGAAAATGATGTTTTCATTTAAACACCTGGAATCTGTGATCCTTCTAAGATGTCTGAAATCTAGGATGTAGATATTTTTGAAGTTGCAGGAGTAGACACCATCACCCAGGAAGATAGTGTAAAGAAAGAAGAAGCTAGCTATGGGTTTATTTTTTTTTTTTTAAAAATATACTTTGAGAAGAGTGCCACATAAAAGAAGCTTCTGAGAGGTAGCCTATAATACTAGGAACTTGTGCTGTCACCAAAATTATGGAAACCAAGTATTTCAAAGAGAAAGCTCTACCATGCAAAACCAGGCAGAGACATTGAAAAAAGATAAGGACTGTGAAGTACCCATTGAATAGGGTAAAAACTAATTTTGAATAGAAACTAAAGAGAGGGTATGTGAACAGTTTTCAAGAACTTGAATAAAGGTAAGGAATAACATAATAGTTTTACTGGAGGAATGTTCAGGGTTAAATGACATTTTAAGACCTGAGAGGAAGAAGAAATAGATGGACAATTAACAAACAGCTCCTCATCTAGACCAGTGATTATAGGGAATCAACTCTTACATTGAACTCTACTTCTAATCCTAAAACATGTTCTTCTCTCTCACCTCCATTCCTGTGAAATTAGATTATAAACTTTTTTAGTGTAAGGGATGTCTCCCATCTCCACTGTGTTCCCCAGGGTTCAATGGATATTGACCATACAATAAATATTTTATTGGTATTTAACTGCAATGGACATTGAGATAGCTCAGTGGCAAATGAAATTCTGAGGAAAATACACAGTGTTACATTTCAAAAATAGGTATGTAATAGAATTGCTTTTCAGAAATAGGAATAAGATGGAAATTATAACATAAAACTGTTTTGATTAATTTTACTAGGAAATTCTCAGTGTGTGTAATGAATGTATGTATGTATGTATATACACACACTGAAATACATATACATACATACTGGGAATTGAACCCAGGGGTTTTCTATCTCTGATTTATACCCTAGTCTTTTTTTTAACCGTAAAATAGGGTCTTGATAAGTTGCTGAGGCTTGCCTCCAACTTGTAATCCTCCTATCTTAGCCTCCCAAGAACTGGGGTTACAGGCATGTGCCATCATGCCTGGCCATATATATTTAAATATTCATTTCCATACCACTAGCAATTACCACAGTAACAGAATATAAAACTATATAGTTATGTCAGAAAAAAGATATATATATATATATGTATTACTATAATTTTTATGTTAATTTTAAAAATTTTTCATTGATTAATCATATTAATGATAATAAACTAATACTAACAAGAGCACTTCACTTATATGTTTACTTTGCATACTAGCTATTTAATCCTGACATAACACAGGAAGGTAGGATTAAAGAAACATTTATTCCTATCTAATGATACAGCTGGGGTTAGGATTCAGTTTCTTTAGTTTTCATTCTAAGTATTTTATACCATTAAAGCTCAAAAATTCATTTGTGACATTTACAATGTAAGTATTTACATGCATATAATCTTGCTGATTTTTTTTTTGCGGTACTGGGGATTGAACTCAGAGGCATTCTACCTCCGAGCTATACCCCCAGCCCCATTTTTTTATTCTTTATTTTGAAACCGAGTCTCACTAAGTTGCAGAGTGCCTCACTAGGTAGCTGAGGCTGGCCGCGAACCCGGATCCTCCATTCTCAGCCTCCCGAATGCTGGGATTACAAGCGTGCGCCACCACGCCCGGCTATCTTGCTGATTTTTTGCATCTGCCTTTGCTTCCCTGTTTTTTTTTTGTTTTTTTGTTTTTTTTTTTTTGATATGTTTAAAGTGATGAATGATTAGTTCACCGAAATAGAAACAACTGTTTACCACATACATTAAACATATATTATTTAGAAGGTTCATAGGCAGTAAAAATTTGAGGGCTACCTCTGTCTGAGAAGCCCACTCAATTGTCTGAAACCTTTCCTTCTATGGGCTGGAACTTGTGTTCGGGGCTCTGGAACTTTCAGCCTTGGCCCTGGTCCAAACTCAGGTATATAAGAAACCATACTGTGCTTTCCGAAACAGAGAAACACCATGACTCTTACCAATAGCCTTGTTCAGTAGTTAAGTAGGGACAAGTATGGTAGGGATATTCTCTGGACCCCTGAATTCAATCAATGATATTTGTTGTCTGTAATTGACTATATGCAAAGTTGATCTAATTGTGGTAAAAAAATATTAATACAAGTTATAGTAAAGGATTCTGAAGATGAATGATTGAAACTGCAGGAAATTTTAAACTTCAGAGATTGAAGAATGTATTTAGTTTGACAAAAATAGCAAATGACTACTGCTAACTGAAGTTATAATATAGGAAATTATTGTACTAATCTTAACAATGATCTATCTGTACTTTAGTTGTCACTTTTATTATCAAATTGAAATTAATGACTTATCCTCATGATGATAGAGTAAAATGTGCCTTTGAAAACAAACAGAAAGGAATATAGTTTAATAAGAAACTCAAGTGAGTAATACTGAGTTGCAGGCTTGTACCCCATACTTAATAATCAGATATTTTCAAACCTGTTTTTAAGTGATGAATAATGACAATTAGTTGTCAGCTGGAGATATTTCAAAGTTTTCTAAGCCATTTTTAACAAGATCTTGTACCTACCTTACCAATACTTTGGAATTTTAGTTAAATTAGAGAATTTATATTTCCCAAATAATAATATAACTGACTTCCCAGAAGATGAATATCCCTTAGAAATACAACCTGTTGTTTTAGTTAAAGAGATATGGACTGGTTAGGAGGTGTGTATTTTACATTAGGGCCAACATCAGTTAACTATGTATTTTCTTGAGGCAAATCATTTAATGTCTCCATATGGTAGTTTTCTCACTTCTAAAATGGGAAAATAATACCTGTGCTTTTTGCAGAAATTCTAAGATGTGAAATGTACATTTTCAGTCAAATAAGTATTTAGAAAATATAATAATTTAACAGTATAAAGTTTATGTTCTCTTATGCCTTATGTTCTATATTATTATAATCACTAGCCATTGTAGGTCTGAGATACTTTGAAATATGGTACACATTTCGTCTTTTTTTTTTTCATCTTTTAGTTTCTATTTTCAAAATTGGCTCATTGCTTGGATATATTTGAGTAAAGCAGATCTTCCTTATGGCCCCCATCATATGGCTCATGAGCATATAGAGGAGTGTGAAAAGAGAGGGCGGGAAAACATTACATTAAAGATTCAAACTCCCTTGAGTTTTCTTGGTTTTCAGTATTATCTTTAAAAAGAAAAAAAGAAAAGACAAGAGTATTTTCTTTGCTTACTGGGACATCTTCCATGGCCAAACTTACCTCCCTGATTTTTTTTACCTTCTTTAAATGCCACCTAAGAAATTAGATTGGATAAAATTTTACTGACCTCTCTTGAGCTTTGATTGAGTTGATGTAACCAATATGAAGCAGATATCTTCTTTGAAAGAAAAGACAGTTCACAAATGCTTTCTTTTATTGATTACCCTTCTTTCCAATTCTGCTTTGAGTTCGTGTCAGTCATTAATATGTATGTACTCACAGAAATGACCCGTGAGGGAACGCACCCTGTTTGGGTATAAGTAGCTCAGGGAAGCAACCTAGCAAGTAGCATTTGGTTTCCTAGATTATTGTTCCATCTTCTTAGCACTGATGGGGACAATGAAATATTCATGAATTTCTTAAAGGCTGTTGGAAAGAATGTACGCTGGAATATAATGAGGCAGTCTCTTCTGGTTTCATGCCAGGCGGGGGCTTTTAAATAATTAAGGTATGGCAAGCCAGAACTTACACAGGAGGAGGTAGAAAGTAGCAGTCTTACTACTGCTGGAAAAGCTCATCTGCCATATTGAAATCAACACCCAGCTGGTTCAAGTTCTCTTACATTCTTTAGAGTCCTCTCTTTAAAAACCTCATACATTTAATCTATTTAATAGATAAAAACTTGTTGCAGAAATATAATGTGTTTGTAAATCATTCAGTAAGCCTTCACTGAGTGTGGTCAGCTTTGCCTAGGCACTGGAGAAACAAGCAAGACAACTGTATTTCAAGGTTCCCACCTTCTAGAATCCTTAAATTAGTTGTAAAGTGATGAAAAATTATTCTGTGATCAATTATTAAATTGTTTAGAGGTTTACATGCTTAAGGGAGTTATTTACTAAGAACTGTTGAATTAGAAGTTTTCATAGAAAATGAAAGATCTTGGAGTTCTAGAAGAGTTTTAGACTTGCATGAATAGAGAAAGAAATGAGTTTATATTAAGAGGAATAAACAAGTGAACAAAAGTACAGAAAAAGGAATGCACAAAACAGTGGATGAAAATGGTCCACGATGCCATATTTTCAATAGCTATATAGAAAATAATGCCTTTTTTTTTTTACATGCAAAATACATAAATGGCATAAACACATGTCCTAGAGGGACTGTTGAGTTAATCAGGTCAAGTGTTGACTAGGATATCCAGACTCTCTGAAAAACAAGGGGAGTGTCCAGCAGAGACTGTCTTATTCTTGCAGCAAAGCAGATAAATTGAATTCTGAGGAGGTTTTATGTGTGCAGATCTTTCATATCAGCTCATGAAAGCAGACGTTTTCACAGCCTTGCATTAAAAATGCAAAATCTCATGGTTCTTTCATAAGGGAAAGTATTCACGCTGCTTTCCTTGGTCACTCATACATTATTCTCAGAATTGTGAGTCTAAGGCTTTCTCTGCTAGGCTGGGATTTGCAGATATTTAATGGCTACATTTGCCTGTTTATATTTCCGCTCCACTTAAACAATTACTACTGACTGTGACCTACTGTGCCTAGAACCCAAGGTTTTAAAAACCCAACTTGTTCTTGCTCTTGCTCTGGCTCTCTCTCTCTCTCCAGGCAAAGTAATCACAGTAATATTTTGGTGAATTTTCATTTAGCCTGGTTATTACATTGGCAAGTATAGATTTTTATTTATTGTATTTTCTAAAATTGAAGTTCTGTCATATATACAAATGGTATCCTAATTTTTTTCCTTTTGTAGTATGCTGAAATAGTTCCCATACTGTTAGAAAAATATAATTAGTTGCTACATGATATACTATAATTTGTTAAAATGCTTGTCATTATTGAATATTCATATATTTATAATGTTTTATTATTACAATTAACACTGATAAATATCATATCAAATTATAATCCACTACTTATTTTCTTAGGGTAAATTCCTAGATTTGAATGCTTCAACATTTTAGTGATTTGGGTACATATTGCCACACTTCCTTAAAAATAATCAACTTATCCATTCAATACATGAGAAGATCCATTTACCCATTTACTTCATAAATGATCTTGTATCACCTTGGATAGTATCTTTTTTAAAAAATTGTTGCCATTTCAACAAGTGAAAATAAAAATATTGTGTTTAATTGTAAAGTTAAATATTTTCTAATATGTTGAGTGGACATTTTTTGTGGGTCTTTTATTTGTGTGTATGCAAATTGTTTGATCATGATGTTTGCTTACTTTTCTAGTTTTGTTTCTAGACTTGAGTAACTATTAACCATTTATTTTTAAGGTTCCCATAAAACTTCTAATGATACTAAATTTGATTTGGAGATCAATGAATAATTACAACCACTGCACAAAGCTGTATGATTACAATGCACCAATTAGTAAAAAAAAAACTTAAAACAAATTACAACCAGGATGTGTTCATACTCAAATCCACATAGTGTAGGAAGACAATTTGAATATTATGCCTATTTTGACACATTATAAAATAGGTTCAAATAACTATAAGTATGCTTTGTAGGTTAATGATATTTTTCTAATTGGATTTTCAAATCCAGTCTATTTATATAATATAATCTATAATATACAATACATAATACACGGTATATGGTATATATAATATAATATATAATGAAGTTGATATTTATTGCTTTGTAACACATGCTCCCACCTGGTAGAATGCATAGGGGGAAATGCCTACTTTTGTTTTTTGTTTTTACTTTTAAAGATAACATATGGTATATTGTTTTTTCTTTAAACATATGGAAATATTTATTAAATATAGTCCAGAATTGTGATTTCTTAAGCTTATTCATTTGTCTTTCTGGTTTCTTATAAGCCAGAGAAAAGGGCATCACTTTCTGTAAAGTATAATTTCAGTTCTCCATTGTACTATTATTCTGCCCCCACACCAGTTCTTTAAAGGTGACAGTGCACTTTTTTGGCCAATCCTTTAGTCTAAAAATCTTATTTTTAATCAGCTTTTCTTGTAATATTTTCAAGTCAAGAAATTATTTCCTCTGACAAAAGAAAGGAGGCTCTGCCCTCAAAATACCTCACACATATAAAAAATAATTTAGAGAGGAGGAAAACCAACAATTCTAGAATGGGCTGAATCATTCATTATAATGCAGTAAAAATAATGTTTTCACATTAAAAGAGTTTATATCTAACCTTATAAATAAGATCCCTGATGGACCTGACCCAATTGCATTACTATTATCTAAACACCTTGTTATGGAAAAGTTGCCAGTTGTCACTAAAATAATGCCTGAGGCCCCAGAGAGCAAGGCTATTTAGCACATGATTTTTAAATGAATTCCCTATGACTTGGGATAACAAAAGTCAGCCTTAATCATTGACCACTGCAGAGAAAGAGCAACCTTGAGAAGGTTCCTTCCCAAGCAAACTTTGGAAGTATGGGTAGGAAGATCCCATGTTTATTATTAATAGAATGTTCACTGAAGCCTGACGTGGTGGCACACGCTTGTAATCCCAGCATTCGGGAGGCTGAGACTGGAGGATCCGGGTTTGTGGCCAGCCTCAGATACCTAGTGAGGCACTCCGCAACTTAGTGAGACTCGGTTTCAAAATAAAGAATAAAATAGGGCTGGGGATATAGCTCGGAGGTAGAATGCCTCTGAGTTCAATCCCCAGTACCGCAAAAAAAAAAAGAATGTTCACTGACATTATGAGTGTCAGAGAAAATACACTTGTAATAACATTCATGAAGGAACACAGGTTAACTGTATGGGAGAATCCACTTCCCAGTGGCTGAATCTTGGAGTCTACTTAAGGAAAAAAATTAGAGATGCTTACTTTGAACACAGGGGCTTTCTGCTTCTGAGCTATACCCCCAGGCTTATTTTATATTTTGTTTTGAACCACGGTCTCAATAAGTTGAGAGGATCTCACTAAGTTGTTGCACAGCCATGTGTTCCTCCTGTCTCAGCTTCCCCAGTACTAGGATTATAGGTGTGTGCCACCACACCTGACTCTAGCAACTCTTTGTAAGCCATAAGGCAGATCCACAGCTAGAATTTTGTAAATAGGCTTCTAGAATGTGACTTCATCTAATGCACAGCAGGAGGGAAAGCTGGCCCTGCTGTTGTGGTCAGTAGTTCCTGGTCATTGTTAATGCGCACACAGTTCTGTACCCACCTAAGCTTAAAATGAAGGCTCCTCTCAACCCTTCCCCTAACCTCATTCTCACCTGCTCCTTCATTCCTGACTTTTAACCAAGTCCTCACTTCTCTACTCAGGGTCTACCCTGGTCTGACTTGTACTTGTCCATCCCAATCTTGTTTAACTTGTTCCATTTGAACAGTTCTCTAACTATTTGCTGTTCACAGACTGGAAATATGACTGCTCAAACACAACATCAAACCTATTAGCCAAATCTCTCAGTGTTCCTGGGAAGGATCTAACGCGTTTGGCCTCTTGACTATTTCATAGCACCCTCACTGATGCTGCTCTTGCCTAAGCCACTGTCACGCTTTGCTGGCGCCTTTCAATAACTTCTGATGGGGCTACTCTGTTTCCACCCTGCTCCATGTGACAATCTGAAAATTCTTAACTCTCCGACTTCACTTTCTATTAACTTTACCCTTCTGCTCCAGCGGGCGTGGCCTCCTTAGTATTGGCAAACCTTCTAACATGACTGGTTTCTTAGGGCATTTGCAATTACTGTTCCCTCTGCCTAGAAAGTTCTTCTCCAAGAAAACTTACAATTCTTTTCTTCTTGTAATATCTTTTTTATGTATTAACAGAGATGTTTTTTACTCTAAATATCTCTTGTCCATATCTCTGCTTTATATTTTTTTTCTTATAATACTTCTTCTCTATATGGGCAGAGCATATACATATTTGTTTATTGTATGCTATTTCTTCTGGAATGAAATATCCATGAGTGCAAGCATTTTTCTTTTTCATTTCTTTTTCTTTTTTTTTTTTTTTTTACTAGCATCTCGGTGCTTAAAAAAGTGCCTGACACCAATTGACCCCATAAGTGAGTGGTGAGTGAAGGAAAGTGTGAATGAATAAATAAACATATATATTTTTTTCTACTCCTGTTTTCAATGTAATAGAAAATTCAGGAACCTCAAACAGTTAAGTTAAAAGCAAACTTCAATCTTAATCATGTACTTATTTAAGAAGAAAAGAAGTATGTAAGAAAATCAGTTATGTACAAAATCAGCAGATGACCAAGAGTTAAGAGGAGTTTTTGGATAATCAAGTATTTATTCTTTTGTGTGGGTGTGGGTGTGGATGTGGACTAGGAATTGAACCCGGGAGCATTCTACCTCTAAGCTACACCCTGGTTCTTTTTTATTTTGAAACAAGTTCTTGCTAAGTTCTGATGCTGGCCTTGAATATGAGATCCTCCTTTCTCAAGTTTACAAGTATTGGGATTACAGGTGTGCACCGCCATGCCTGGCTATTTATTTATTCCTATCACATCACACTCATTGAAGTAACCCAGGAAGGATGAGAGAATGAAATCCGTAGTGAAGGAAATGAAGCAAATGGAAAACAAGATCAGGAAAGGTTAAAATTAGTGCATCTAACTGAAGGCAGAGGTTGCAAATCCAGTTTTAATTGTTCCACTGCCAAAAGCAAAGAAGGAATACAGGTCAGCTCAAGATCAATAGGGTCAGTGGAAGAAAACAAACCGATATAAGCATAGGGCTTTTTTTATGCTGATATGTGAATGACACATCCTGTGTATTTTAGTCAGCATTCCCATTGATGCAATCCCAAACACCTGACCACCACAACCTAGGGAAATGAGATTTATTTACTCACAGTTCTGGAGACTTCAGAGCTTCAGTCCATGCCAGGTTGGTTACATCTGAGGAACTCAGGATATGGTGGTGGGAGGGAGGGAGCAAGGAAGAGAGGGGGGGAGGGAGAGAGAGAGAGAGAGAGAGAGAGAGAGAGAGAGAGAGAGAGAGAGAGAGAATAGAGCAGAGAGAGAAAAAAGAGATTCTTCTGTTTTCATATTATGAAGGCTAGAAGAGAGAGAGAGAAGGATTCTTCTTTGATTCTTCTGCTTTTATATCATGGAGGCTAGGAGAGAGTGAGAGAGAGACAGAGAGGAGAGGAGAGGAGAGGAGAGGAGAGGAGAGGAGAGGAGAAGAGAAGAGAAGAGAAGAGAAGAGAAGAGAAGAGAAGAGAAGAGAAGAGAAGAGAAGAGAAGAGAAAAAGAGAACATACAAGGGAAGGACGAACCATATGTAATCCTCAGGGACCCTTCCTCAGCAACCAGACCCTGCCTCTACCTGCTTCCAACATGACTGCCTTTTTCCATGAGGTCTGGGGGTCATTCTAAATCAAAACCATTAACATTATGTTGATATATTTCACTGAAAGTATCTTTTTTCTTTATGTAAGAACAAGAAGACTTGAATATTGAAAAAGATGTCAACAAGCATTTTGATTCTAGGCAAAATAATTGAGGATACTCTGTACAGATTTCCATTCATTGTATATTTTTTTCTTATCCAAGCCTTTTCTTACTGTAAGTTCTTGTGCAGTTTTTTTGCTTTCCCTGCCAGTTGGAAAGTTCCATGATAACTATTCAACTGTTTTATTGCCCATACCTAGTACATAGCATGACATTAGTAATTTTTGAGAATGAATGAATGAAGGAATGAATGAAACTTAAGAAGATAAAGACATTCAGGATCGTTGCTGAAGCTAGAATGAGTGATCTAGGAAGGTCAGCTCCAGGTCTGTTTTTTTGTTTTTTTAATTGGTGCATTGTAATCATACATCTTGATGGAATACAGGTTGGTAATGGCACACCTGCATAACACATCACTCAGTTAGCCCTTCCCCAATTCCCATCCCATTCCTTCTCCCTTCCTGCCTTCTTGTGTTCAGTGTAGTGACTGAATTTGATAAGTTTGTGAATGTACATCATATGAATTAGGGTGTTTCTCTCTTCCCCCTTCTCATCTCCCTTAGTTAGGTCACCTTCTTTACTTACCTACTTATCTCTTTCTTTGTTTAGAGTCTCTTCTATGTCCCGTTTTCTCCCTAGTTTCCACACAGTAGGGATAACTTTTTGTGACTGACTAATCTCACTTAGCATAATCTTAGCATAATGTTCTTCAATTCTATCAATTTCCCTGCAAATGACATAAATTTGTTTTTCTTTATGGCTGAGTAAAATTCCATTGTGTACCTGTCCCATAGCTTTTCAATCCATGCATCTATTAACAGACATTTTGGCTGGTTCCATAATTTGGCAATTGTCAATTGTACAGCTATAAACATAGATATGCATGCATTAGTCTGGTAGTTTGGGTCATATGGTAGTTTCATTTGCATTCTTCTAAGGATACTCCACACTATTTTCCAAAATGGTTGCACTAATTTGCAATCCCACCAACAATGTATTAGAGTTCCTACTACTCCACATCCTTGACAGCATTTGTTCCTGTTTGTGTTTTTAATGATTGCCATTATAATTGGGGTTAGGTGAAATCTCAAGGTAGTTTTGATTTGCATCTCTCTGATTTCTAATGTTGTTGAACATTTCCTCATACATTTATTGGCCATTTGTATTTCTTCTTTTGTGCAGTGTCTACTTAGTTCACTTGCCCATATTTTGAATGGGTTACTTTTTCTTTTAGTGGTGAGTTTCTTGAATTCTCTGTATATTCTAGATATTAGTCCTCTATCAGAGTAGTAGCTGACAAAAATCTTCTACCATTCTCTCAGCTCTCTGTTAAGGTTCTTGATAGCTTACTTTGCTGTACAGAAGCTCTTCAGCTTAATACAATCCCATGTATTGATCTTCCTTTTAATTTATTTTGCCTTTGGGGCCTTGTAGAGAAAGTTATTACCTGTGCCTAGGTGTTGAAGAGTTAGACCTATGCCCTCTTCAAGTAGCTGCAAGGTCTTTTGTTTAATGTACAGGTCTTTAATCCATTTTGAATTGACTCCTGTACAGGGTGAGAAAGTGGGGTTTATTTTCATTTTTCTGGATATGGTTAACTAGTTTTGCCACACCATTTGTTGAAGAGGCTATTTTTTTCAATTTGTGTTTTTGGGCTCTTTGTCAAAAATCAAATGGCTGTAAGTGTACAGATTTGTTTCTGAGCCTTCTATTCTGCTTCATTGGTCTATGTGTCTGTTTTTTTGTGCAGATACCATGCTGTTTTTATTACTGTGGCTTTGTAGTATTGTTTGAAGTCATGTATTATGATGCTTCCTCGTGGCTCTTGTTGCTGAGAACTACTTTGGCTAGTCTGCTTTTTTTGGTCTTACAAATGAATTTAAGGAATTATTATTATTATTATTATTATTATTATTATTATTATTATTTTACTATTACTATTATTATTATTATTATTTATTTTGTGTGTGTGTGTGTGTGTGTGTGTCACTGGTATGGAACCCAGGGGCATTCTACCTCCAAGGTACACACCCAGCCCTATTTTTATTCTTTATTTTGAAACAGCGTCTCACTAAATTGCGGAGTGCCTCACTGAGTAGTTGAGGCTGGCTGTGAACCTGGATCCTCCAGTCTCAGCCTTCCAAGTACTGTGATTATAAGCGCGTGCCACCTTGCCCGGCTAAGGAATGATTTTTCTGTCTGTGAAGAATGACCTTGATAATTTAATGGATATTGCATTGAATTTGTGGATCATTTTTGGAAGAATGGCCATTTTGATGACATTTATTCTGCCTATCCAAGAGTATGGGAGGGCTTTTCATTTTCTAAGATCTTCAGTTTCTTTTCTCAGTGTTCTATAATTTTCCTTGTAGAGATCTTTTATATGCTTGGGTAGGTTTATTTCTAAATATTTTATTTTGGGGGGGGATATAATGAGTGGAAGTGTTTTCTGGATTTCTTTTTCAGTGGATCTATGGTTGGCATACAGCAAAGCTTCTAACATTTTAAGAGTGATTTTGTATCCAAACATTTTGCTGTATTTATTATAAGCCTTTTGGTTGAGTTTGTTGGGTCTTCTAAGTATAATATCATGTCATCAGCAAATAGAGATAGTTTCAATTTTCTTTTCCTATTTGTTTAAAGGCAGGTTCTATGTTTCAAATGTGCTCCTCAGATTCAAGTGTTAGAAATTTAATCCCCAAGGCAGCAGTGTTGGGAGTGAGGGTCTAATTAGACATAATTACATAACGAATCCTTCACCTTATAGATGGACTAATGCCATTATCACAGGAGTAGGTTAGTCGAAGAGTAGCTTTACTACAAAAATGAGCTCTCTGTCTCTCTCTCTGTCTCTGTCTCTGTCTCTGTCTCTGTCTCTCTCTCTCTCTCTCTCTCTCACACACACACACACACACACACACACACACACACACACACACACACATGCCCTTCCTTGCCATGTTCTTGTGGTACCCTTTATGATGTATTTTTTAGCCTTCAGACTATAAGAAATAAATTTCTTTTTTTATATATAAATTACCAATCTGAGATGGGCATGGTAGTGCACACTTGTAATCCCAGTACTTGTGAGGCTGAGACTGGAGGACCACAGGTTAAAGAACAGCCTCAGCAATTTAGTATGGCTTTCTAGCAAGATCCTGTTTAAAAACAAAACAAAACAAAACAAAAAAACAAAGAGCTGGGATGTACCTTGGAAGTGGAATGTCCCTGGGTTCAATCCCCTGTACCCAAAAAAAAAAAATAATAATAATAAATTACCCAATTTTTGGTATTTAGTTAAAGCAAAAGAAAATAGACAGATTAAGGCTCTGGTTGTATGTACAAATTGCAGGCAGTTCAAATATATTGAATAAACCTCAGTCAATCAAATGACTTTTTGCTCTGTAATGCATGTTTAGAAAATTTGAGAACAGTGCTAGTTCTAAAGTTTGGAATTTTTGTATGGGAGAATTTAATGACAAATTTAAAATTAATAAGTATTATTCTTAAATTCTGGAAATCTGGGGCACACTAACGTGCTATTTTGTGTGAATGCTCCCTAACTCTAGAAACTGTTTATTGGGGCTTGGGTATGTGTCAGAAAGCAATACCTCTTCTGGGTATCTACCCAAAAGAATGGAAACCAAACTATCAGACCGACATGTGTGTATCTATGTTTATAGCTGCACAATTCACAATAGCCAAACTATGGAAGCAGCCAAGATGTCCATCCACAGATGAATGGATTACAAAACTATGGGATATGTACACAATGGAATTTTATTCAGTCATAAAGAAGAACAAAATTATGTTATTTGCAGGGAAATGGAAGGAACTGGAAAACATTATGTTAAGTGAGATTAGCCAGTCACAAAGAGTAAAGAAGCATATGTTCTCCCTAATATGCGGATGCTAGGGAGAAGATGGGGTATAAGAGGGTCTCCAGATAAAAAAGGAGAGACCCTAGAAAGCAAAGAAGTTGATTTAACTGAAGGGGTTGGATTGGGGGGGGCACACTAATGTATACAAAGGTTACTCACTAAACTGAACTTGAGAGGGAGGGAGGGCGAGGGAGCAGGGTGGGAATTTGGGGAAGGGGTCAAATGAGAATTGTGAGCACATATATCATTATCAATTTGTACCTAACAAAGATGTATGCTTATAATATATGAATAAAAATAAAAATTAAAAAAAGAATCTTAAATTTTGTCCTCTGCTTACCTTAAATTTTGATCATTTTAATTTACTACTCATTTTTGGAGAATCTACATTTTAGCAATCATTTTCAGGATATTTAGGAGAAAGCTAAAATAGATACATACCCTACCCTCACATAGCTTGAATTAGAGTGTAGTAGGCAAGTAAAGTTAAAGAACTGAAATTGTATTATAGTATAAGGGAGATAGCTTCAGAAATTGAGTGGTCTTCTAGCAGTTGCCACTTTACAATGCTGACTAGTTCTCTACTTCATGATGTTAATTCAAACCATAGCTTTACTTGACCCCAGTTCAGCCTGTTATTTCAGTCTCCCCAGTACTTACCTTCAAAAACACAGCCCTACTAGTCCAGGAACCACTGCATGCATTCCACCCAGTGTCCTAGTCTAGACCATTCTCTAATTCTTCTGGCCTGCTCTCTTTTGTACCAAGTCATGCCCTAAAAGGGTGTATCTTGTCGCAGACCCTTTCTTCACTCTTGATCTGCTTCCTTACTGCCATGAGGTGAGTGGCTTTACTCTGCAACACCCTCATACCAGGATGCTCTGCGTCACCTCAGGCCCACAGAGATGGGACCTGCCTACTATAGACTGATACCTGTGGAACTGTGAGCCAAAATAGATCTTTCCACTTCTAAGTTGTTAATGCCAGGTATTTTGGTCACAGCAATAGAAACCTGACTAATACATTTCACAGAAAATTCAACAGAACTCAGCTCTGATACTCATCAGGAGTGTGATCTTGCAAAAGTATTTAACCTTTCTGATCCACAGTCTGTGAATAGGAATAATAATGCTTTTCTCTAAAGGTTTCTGTGAAGGTCAGAGAAGATGAAATATTATTCTATCCCAGTGCCTGGCATAGCAACCTTTGTTTCCTTTCTCAGTACCTGGAAACATAACTGTGGCCAGTAAACTATGCCTGAAGGAAGGTTGTAGATGCCTAGGAAAACTGAAAAAGGGCTCACTGAATTTATGTTGGGATGATTTCCCTAGAGTGTGCCTTTAAATAATCTACTGAAAGCTGTAATTTATTAGTAATGTTTTGGATAGAGTGACTTATCCCTGGGGAAATGTAGATGATTATGTAGTTCTCATAATCATTTTTGCTTATTATCTTGCATTCATTTCACACTTTAAAATAGAGCAATCTAAATGTTCTATAGGAACAAAATTATAATAACTAAGAACTACTATGATTATTGTTTTGAATTCATATCTATCAAGATCCTTATTAACTTGTCTCTATATAGTATCCATGCAAAATATTTAGCAATGAAATATAAAACTTGAGAAAGAAAAGATTGGTCCAAACAGTGAAAAAGATAATTTCTCTCATTTTTCTTTGAATAATGCCAATTTCTCTGTGTATATATTTTTAATAGCACTGAAGTTTGGGTTGCCATGATACTCTTTAAGTTTCAATTTGCATTTGAAATTCTCAAGCTGGTATACTCTAAAGTGTCAATTTAGTTATGTTTTTATTCAGTCAGTCCCTCACACTTGCTGTTCCTGAGGCTATGAGCCTTTATTGAGGTTATAAAATGTTTCGACCTTCATCAAAGGCACAGTGACTTCCCTTGAGGTCCAAAGCATTAATGATGAGGTGAAATGCAAAATCATTATCTGAGGGCAGCATCTCTCCTACCACAGAAGCTATTCAAATCATCCAATTGAAAGGCAAACCTATCCAAAAGCTAATAAAGAATTCTCCCTGGAAGTTGAAATATTGGACAAATTGCTTTTCAACCTATGATAAGATGTTAACTGGTGACAGCAAAATGATGTTGCTGGTTCACTGTGTTCCACCTCTGCAGTCTGAGTAATTGATAGTCTTTGAGTCCAGAGGTCAGCAGTTGTTGGTGAGTTTGCAATGAGAAACTTCACTGTGGAAATGAATCAGTGGTGAGTGTCTATGACTTGCCATTGTTTTAGCACCAAAGTCTCTAGGAGGAAAGCCATGCTTCATCCAGGGTTAGTGTGCATTTTCATTTGACTATTTGTGAGACCTTCTAAGTGCACAATGGAAAATTGAATCCTGGCAACATGAGAAAATTTGGCTTATGTGAGAATCGGACTAGAATCAAGACGTTCCCTTCTAAAACAAAGCAATGTTCACCAATGGATGCAACTCCTATGGGTGACAGTGATGACAAATAGATGTCTCTAGTAAAATCCATCTGTTTATTTCATCCCAGACTTAAAGACTATATTTAAAAAGAGGCTCATGAACTGGGCATATTGGCACACACTTGTAATCCCAGTACTTGGGAGGCTAAGACAGGAGGATCACAGGTTTGTGGCAAGACCTTCTGCAAGTTAGTGAGATTCTGTTTCAAAATAAAATGGAAACGGGGTTGTAGCTCAGAGGTAGAATGCACCTGGGTTCAATCCCCAGTACCAAAAATAAATAAGTAAATAAATAGCCTTGTATATTTGAGAGATTGGCTAGACGATAAAGTTCATCTTAACCAGTATTTATCCCACCTTCATATAAATAAACATACTTATTTTTACAGTGTTATGCATATAACAAAATTCAATTTCTTTGTTGTATATTAGTATATTTATAGTGAATTATGTGTTATTGGGTTTCCATTGTATAACACAATGATTTGCTATCACTATCAGAAAGACAAAAAGTGTTCTAGTTAGAAGGGATCTAAACAAACAAGTTTATCAGTTTTCATCTAGTTGATGATCTCTCAGAGGAATTGGATGTATAATGGTAGAAATTTAGGTTGATAAGCATTTCCAATATTCCATAAAACTTGTTAGAAATCATCCATTTACTCATTGGTGTAAGGATCAACGTTACTTGCTTTTGACTTGTTTGATGCCAACGTAATGCATAAGTGAAGCTATTATGTGTGTTATTTCAGAAGTTCCAATTGTTAGTATAGAAATTTTTTTGAAATTACATGGAGACTGAATTTTCTGTTCAGGGTAGAGAACTAAACTTAGTCTTAGTTAAAATTGGGTATTTCATGAAGCTATAAAAAGATTTTCTAATACAAGCTGGGCATTTGAACATAATGCACAAAGAATTATAAGACTTTGCTTCTGGTAATGACTCAGCCAAAAATCTATGAGAAATTTAAAAAGTTATTTTATTTGCCTAAGTTCTTAATTTGTTGTCATACCAGATAATCTTTAAGGCCTCTTCTAGGCACATTCTTTGTTTCTGAATGTACTTCTTATTTACATCATCCCAAACCTATTCATACTGGGACTTTGGGCTTATTGAAAGCAAGAGGCTTGCTTCCTAAAGAGACAGCAATCATTTTCCTCACTTTGAGGCAAGTGAATATTTTTAAGGATACAAATGAGAAAACTTCTAATAAGATGAAATTTAAAATAAATTTACTAGAGTAAGTCTAACTGGAGCCTAGTTAAACTATGATAGCTGTAAATGCTTCAAGTGCAAGGTTTTCTAAAGGGTGTTCCTGTAGAGTATGATTCAGTACTGGTTTATCATGAAAGAAAAAGATATGAAAGGTGTTGCTGAAGGACTATTGTACTCATTCCCAGGTCCTTCAATATTTCCTATAGAATAATAGGGGAGAAAAAAGAAAGAAGTAAATCTGCTGGTAGTGCATGCCTGAATTCTCAGTACTAGGGAGGCTGAGACAGGAGATCACAGGTTCAATAACAACCTCAACAACTTAGCAAAATTCTCAGCAACCTAGTGAGACCCTGTTTCAGAACAAAAAATAAAATAGGGCTGGTGGTGTAGCTCAGTGACAGAGTGCCTCTGGGTTCAATCCCCAGTACAAGAAAGAAAAAAAAAAAAGAAAAAGGAAAGGAAAGAAAGGAAGAGAGGGAGGGAGGGAGGGAGGGAGGGAGGGAGGAAGGAAGGAAGGAAGGAAGGAAGGAAGGAAGGAAGGAAGGAAGGAAGGAAAGAAAAAAAAGCAAAACTATAAGTCCTCAAAGATTGAGCATGACTTGATTTCAAAATATTATAACTTCAAAACAAAGAAAAATAAAAATAAATACCATACCCCAGAAAATAACTTTTATGCTCCCACCATTGTATATGATGTTGAAGCTAAGCAAAACCATCTGAGAAACAGTGCATAAACAGAGAAGGAAGGGCTAAAATGAGACCAAAGTTGGGCCCAAAACAAGAACCAGAAAGATTTATTCCACTCTAAGTCAAAAGTAATTAAATCATGTTTTGACAAATTGGAGCATGGATGAGAGGAAAGAAATTTAAAAGTATGTATCTCTCATCCTGACACCCTTCACCAACATCTGAAAAAGAAAAAAGATCAAATGTGAGAGAGAAGCACCTTTTTTTTTATTCAACTAAGTTGCAGGTAAAAAAGGGAAGGGGAATATCAGGGCCCTGCAAGATAGATAAAACGAACAGGAAGACATGGAGAGAAGAATATACTATGCTAAGCATTCATCTTGTAAACTACCCAGAATACACAGACTACACGGAAGAAATCCAAATAAATCTACACAAAATTACTATTACATATCAGAAAGTATGATTTAGCACACCTCAGCTTTAAAAGATCTTTTTTTTCCCTTGTAAACACATAAAGCAGAATTTCCTATTTCTGGTCTAGCCTGTAAAAAGCTTTGAAGTTACTGCTTGTTCTAACCACAAGTAAACAGCTGAATAAACTAAAATCATGTCTTCAGGATTCCTAAGAGAAGTGAGGTCACAGGCCAATCACTACCCCCAAACAGGAAAGACAGACAGGCTGGATAATTCAAACCACAACTTAGCACGAGCAGAATCCTCCACAGGAGCCAATTCAGATATAGGGAATCCTGAAATGTAATTGATTGATTCCTCAGGTTCAGTGTGAAAGTCGAAAGTAAAATAAACTTCTACAGAGGGAAAGACATCAAGTAATGTGTGCATACATGTTTTCATCATTCTGAATCTCATCATGATGTATAATTACATTGCACCAATAAAGGTTAAAAAAGAATGACCTTTTAGATTGTTGCGTAGGAAATAGGTAGGATTTAAAAGATACTATTAAAACTAATAAAGCAGAAAGCAAAATGTCAAACAACAAAATAGAACAAAGAATATAATAAAGATAAAAGACAATTTGAGCGTGTGTGTGTGTGTGTGTGTGTGTGTGTGTGTGTGTGTGTGTGTGTATTTGCATGACTGTACTGGGGGGGTTTCAATGAGAATGGAGTGATGTCTTACTTCAGAGACAATGAGACAGTGAGAAAATGTTGTGGGAAACACAAGCAATACTGGTGTAGAAACAAATTCATGTATGTGTGTCTGCAATCCATTGTTTTTTCACTTGAAATTGGGAACATATGTGATTTTCTCTCCATGAACTTTGATTGCTGATATTAAAATGGCAAGAGGTAATTAATACTGTGCAAAGCCCATAAACAGTTGTGTTTTTATTTGTAAGTGTGATAACATGATTATGGGAATATATTATATATTGTGTATAATATATGGGGTAGATACAGTGCTGGTGAAAATAGGAAAAGAAAGGACATTACTCTTGAGTAAACAAGAGATATAATAAATGCTAGCTTTCTCCAGCTATGTTTAATTTTAGAATTTTATTTTTGCAGCTTTTTAGTGTACACTGTAACTATTTTTTTTTCGGGAGAAAATCACTTGAATATAGTGAGTGTGAAACACTAATTTAGCTTCACACCCCCTTTTTCCATGAAACACTATCATGAATTGCTTTATTATCAAAACCATTACATCTTAGCAGAACCAACTTATAATTGGATGAGCTGACAAATGGTGACTTACTAACTTACAGAATATTTTCAAACCTATGGCTGTGTACATTTGCTTTTAAGGTTGAGATTTTATCTTGCATACTGGAGCTCTGCATATCCCAGACTTCCAAAATATCAATTGACTAAATATACCAAAGAGGGAATCATTTATCATTTTTATCAATTTTTATACAGATGTAGTTTTCTCTCCTTTAGATACATTACAGGTTGTCAATTCCCTTTATATTTATATCTCCATAAAATTCTAACCTCCAGGAATGAAAGAATATACTAGTTCCATAGGATGTGGTTTACATTATTTTCTACCTACTCAGAAATAAATGGTTTAATTATTTCATAAACTTTCATAATTTAAAACAGATTTATTTTCTGTCTTTGATGCTTATCATAAAGTATAGCCATGCTTCACTCTAATATATTCTATTGTCATTTAGTTCCTCAGAAGATTTAAAAGATGCAAATTTCTTGTAAACTTTATCAGAAAATATTCAACAATTCTGCTCTGAACAAACTTATAAAAATATAATTTACAAAAGATGTATCACATTGTTTGCATTTTAGCATGGTAACCTAGTTTCTTCTTGTTTCCTTTTGATAAGAGTAAGTTTAAGATTAAATATTAACTTGCCTTCCCATAAAAGAGATAAGGCATTATTTATTTAGGCTGTATTTATTATAAAATTATTTAGAGGTTTTTACGCATTCCTGCAATGCCTATATAAGGGCTTATATTTTATTCAATAGTCTGTTTTCATAAGTTTTTACTTGCCCTTTTACCTAGCTCTGACCAAAAAACAAAACAAATAACAAATAACAAAATCAAACAAACTCTCTTTTCTAGGTAAGAGAGGGAGCTTTCAATTAGCATCTCCCTCTTTGTTTCTCAAGAAAAAAAGATAGCTAATCTTATGGCTCAAATCCCAGGGAGCTGATGGGGTAATGATTACTTAGGTGTTACATTTCTGTATGATTTTTGTTTTGTTTTTGTTTGTTTGTTTTTATTTTTTGTTTTATGTTTTGTGGTACTGGGGATTAAATCCAGGGACTTTCCACATCAAAGCCACTCTCAGCCCTATTTTATTTTTTATTTTAAAACAGACCTTTGCTAAGATGCTTGAGGGACTCTCTAAATTGCTAAGGTTGGCCTCAAACCTGCAATTCTCCTGTCTCAGCCTCCCAATCACTAGGATTGCAAGAGTGCACTGCCACACCTGGCTTATTCCTGTGTTTGATGCTAATTTCCTCTGTTATGGCTACATTTATGTGTCAACTTAAGTAGTTGCTTAGTCAAATACCAGTCTAGATGTTGCTGTAGCATATTTTTTAGGCCTAGCATTTCAATCAGTAGACCTTGAACACAGCAGAATATTCTTGATAATGTGGATGGGTCCCAGTCAATGAACTGAAGGCCTTTCAGAGCAAAGACCGAGATTTCCAGTGGAAATTAAAACTGGACGAAAGATGGACATTAGCTCTAACCTTAATCTCTAGCTGGCAGGCTTGCCAGGATTTTAGACTTGGCAGCTACTTAATTCCATTAGCTATGCCTTTAACTATTTCTCTCAATTCTCTCTCTCTCTCATGCTTACTTGTATTATTTCTGTATCACACACACACACACACACACACACACACACACACACACACACCCTATTGGTGCTATTTCTCTTCACAGAATCCTAACAAATATACCTGATAATGGCTATCTCCTATCTTTTTTTTTCTTTTTCAGTTGTTTGGCTGAGGAAGTTTACTGTGTAGGACCAGTTATTTCATATATATATATATATATATATATATATATATATATATATATATATATGAAATATATATTTTTCTATATCCCTTTCTTTACACTTGAGTACTCTCCCAGTAGAGATCTGGGTTTTCTGTCAGGTATCAGATAAGCCCAGGCTACGATTCTGGAGGCTTCCACCCTGAGTCTTTAGGAACCTGGCTAAAATAAAGTGACCCTCCTCTTCCTATATGCAGCTTCCTTTGAGTTGCACCACATAAAGGGCCACAGGCCTTTCTGTATAAAGTCAAATACCATGGAGTAGAACTCTGAATCCTACCTGATCTGTGAACATATCCTAATCCTTAAATTTCACTGGAGATGGGAAAGGGGCAGCTTTATGTTGTCTGAGACTTTCTAAATCTGGTTCCAACATAAAATGAAACCTCTGTGGGAAGGAGATAGGGAAAAGAATAGCACAAAATCTCACCTGATGAACTTTCACTTTGTGCCCATTATCAGGGTATTTATTTTACTTTATTATATGGTTTAACAGAATGAAATTCATACCACAACTTTGTGAAAAGAACACTGTCATGAGAACACTGGAGATCACACAGCCCATTCCCATAAAGTTTCCTTCACTAGACATAGTAGTGCACACCTGTAATCTCAGTGTTTGGGAGGCTGAGACAAGAGGATCACAGGTTCAAGGCCATCCTGAGCAACTAAATAATACCATGTTTCAAAATAAATGTAAATAAAATTAAAAGGGACCAGGGTATAACTAAAAGGGAATGCTCTGGGTTCATTCCTCATTACCCACCCCCCCCTCCCCAACTCACACACAAGAACATCCCCTTCACAATTGATACTGTTGAGTGGTCTGCTGGACAAGTTGTTAGAGGTCCTACAGACTCATATCAGTATTATAAACTGGCCTTAAATTTTAGCTATCTGAAAGCATTTTAATTATATTCTTCTAAACATGTGATAGAGACAATGTCCATGTTCTTCCTTTAAAATTATGAAATAGGACTGAGATTCAACTGTCCTATTGGGATCACATATTTCATTCTTCTTTGCAACTAAGCATTACTATGTAAATGAATTCACACCTAGTTCCACACAATTTAGATGTCTTTCCATACTCTTTTCATTCTTCCTAATGGCTGCAACGGCCACTCATTAAGTCATTTTCTACAGATGACAGAGCCACTGTTCCCCCATGTGTCCGAATCATGGCATGTAGGGATATGCTCCCTTGCCAAGAGAACCTACCCTGTATTATTACATAATTGAGAAACAGACCTCTTTATTTCTTAAGGCATTGAATTGTTGTTGTTTCTTGCAATAGAAGACCACATATGTCTGTCCTAGCCTGGTCATATGCTAATTCGTTCTTATTTGAAAGGAGCATGTTCCAAGACTCTTAGTGAATGTCTGAAGCCAGGATAGTACTGAACCCTGGGTATACTGTTTTCATATATACATATGTATACTGTTTTTCATACATCTATATGAAAAATAGTATACCCAGCACTTATAATATATATATATATATGTATATATATATGTGTGTGTGTGTATATATATATTATATTATAAACTTAACTTATAAAATAGGCACAGTAAGAGATTAGCAACAACAATAATAAAATAGAGTAACTTTAGCAACATATTGTAATAAAGGTTATGTGAATGTCATCTTTTTTTCTTTTTGTCTTTTTTTAAGCATATATAAAGTATGGATTTGCTAAACAGTAGAGTAATTCTTGTTATGGGCAGAATAGAGAAAAATGGCAAGATTTTTATCATAAAGATTAAAATAGCACTTAATTCAAAACTTATGAATTGTTTATTCCTGGAACTTTCTATTTAATATTTTTTGAACTGCAGTTGATCATGGTTAAGTGAAACTACTGCATTCTGTTTATGTTTTTAGTCAATTTAATTAGCATGTATCATTTTGTTATATAAAAATACAGTGACCTACAAATAAATTTATTTCATTGGTTAACTTGCCTGATGATTAAATTGATGTATTTTTGCAAGACCAAATTAACTGTCAAGTCAATATATTGAAAAAAAGATTATGTCCAATCAGTCAATGAATAAAAAGGGTAACTTGTAATTTTTGATTTTCACTTTGCACTCTATTTTGAAAGGAAAGTGTAGATTGGGTATGTGTTCACTGTAAACCATAAGAGAATTTTTATTCCTTTGCTGCTTTTCTTGTAGGTATGTCATGAGTATATCTCAAACAAACTATATTTCCTAAAACACTAATAACAAAGAAAAATGAAGGCAAGGTCTCCATTATTTGTTCATTTAATTTATTTCCTTGACTCAACTTCTCTGATATCTTTTAAAATTATAAAACTTCTTAATTGTTGATCAGTTTGTAAAGTCATGCTGAAAACTGAGCAATGAATATATAAATTATCATAGATAATTCTAACTTATGACTACTACAAGATTATTTTCATGAAAAAATAACAGAGAAAAATGTTTTTCCTCTGAAAATTAGACCAGAGTCTTTGAAATTACAAGAGGAGGACATAGATCCAACACACCAACATATAGGCATAGGTAGTAGATTCCTCAATAGTAATTCTAAAGCTCAGGAAGTTAAAACAAGAATTAATAAATTGAATGGCATTACACTAAATAGTTTCTGGTCCTCAAAGGAAAACCATCAAGAGTCTAAAAAGAGAGTCTACGGAATGTGAGGCGATCTTTGCCAGCTATTCCTCTGATATAGAACAAATATCTAGATATACAAACTACTTAAAAGACTTAACACTAAAAAACACTAATAACCCAATCAAGAAATGAGCTATTGAACTAATAGACACTTACCAGAAGAAGTACAATTAGCCAATACATACATGAAAATGTTTAACATCATTAGCAATCTGAGAGATGCAAATATAAACTACACTGAGATTCTATCTAACCCAAACTAGAGGGCAGTCATCACAAACTCAAACAACAATAAATGCTGGCAAAGATGTGGGGAAATAGGAACTCTTCTATACTGTTGGTGGGATTATAAGTTAGTACAGCTGCTATGGAAATCAGTATTGAGATTTCTGAGAAAACTGGGAATGGATCCACAATATGATCCAGCTATCCCACTCCTGGGTATCTTTCCAAAGGGACTGAAATCAGAATATTGGAGTAATACATACATATCCATGTTTATAGCAGCACAACTCATGATAGCCAAGTTATGGAGCCAAACCAGGTATGGATCACAAAATTATGGGATATATACACAATACAATTCTACTCAGCGATATAGAAGAATAAAATTATATTATTTGCAGGAAAATGGATGGACCATGAGAACATTATGTTAAGTGAGATTAGCCAGTCATAGGAAATGAAGGATTATATGTTTTCTCTCATATGCAGAAGCTAGTGAGTAACCAGGATACAAGAGGGACTTTAGATAATGGAAGAGAAACTCTAGTGGAGTGAGAATTAATGAAGGAAACACTTCCACTGACATTATATACATATGTGATGATACCAATGCTAATCTCAATATCTTGTATGGAGAAGGGGTGCTAGGGAGGGAGCCAGGGGAACCCGCCAAGTGTTGTGTGCATGTATGTCACTGTAACTATGATGTGAGACTATAGTGCACCAATAAAATACTTTTTAAAAAATGTCTTTCAGTCACAAAGAGTAAAAAAGCATATGTTCTTCCTAATAATGTGGATGATAGGGAGAAGATGGGGCATAAGAGGGACTCCAGATGAAAAAGGAGAAACCCTAGATAAGCAAAGAAGTTGACTTAACAGAAGATGATGGACAGGGTGGGGGCGGGGGGCACCCTAATGCACATGATGTACTTTCATAAATATATCAAAGTCAATCAATAAACTGAACTTGGAAAGGAAGGAGGGCGAGGGAGCGGGGTGGGAATTGGGGAAGGGGTTAAATGAGAAATGTGCGCATATGCCTTTATCCACTTGTACCTAACAAAGATGTATGATTACAGTGTACCAATTAATAAAAAAAAGTCTTTCCAAACTCACTATTTTTCTTTTCTTTGCATGACAGATTAATCTAGTGTCTCAATAATACACTTAAATTTGTTGTCTTGATCTTGGAACAGGTGGGCACATATTAGGAAATGTCAAATTCCATCAGCCTAACTGAATATAGATGTTCCATGTGGTGATTTTAAATGTAGTGGGAGAGAAAAGAACATTGATCTGGCAAAATAGCAAACGAAGTAGTGAAAATCTCAATCTTCATCTTCTACCTTGCTTTAATTAAAATATTTTTCTTCATTTATATCTTTCACTCTTATCTTTCTAGGCCCTCTGAATCTTCCATCGTGGTATGTATTGTGAAAATATTCACTAGATACTATCTCATATTTAATAAAAACTCATTGCACTTAATGAAAAATATGCAAGAATTTTAACTCAGCTTCCTATGGATATGATTTGGTCCATGCCTTCACGACTTCAAGTGCGGGTACTATATTTTTCATAATTCTCAAAACTGACCTTTTTTGTCAGTTTTTTTCTTTTTTTTGAAGTGCTAGACACTTTCCCACCTTGTGTATGGCCTTTCATGTTTGTTCCTTTCACAGAAATAATATTTCCTCCACTCTTCTCTATGATTCAAGTTAAATGGCATTTCCTCAAAAAGACCTTTCCCTTCTAATAAGGTGCTTCAACTGAGCCTTTGCCAGGATTATAATTTACATTTTTGTCATATTAATTTAACATTTGTCAAATTCTTACAGTCAAAACTTATTTTTTCACCTGCCCAGTATTTCTCCTGATTTTCTGTGAGCTTAAACACTGTCCACCACTCTACCTATGCAATTTCTTCCAGAAATGTTTTCTCTTACATAATCGTAAACCTATCCCAACTACAACTGTCTGATAGACTGATGGACATCTAAAGTCTGAATACCTTCTACTAATCAGTTGATTGGAAGAGGTGAGAATCAGAGTTTCCCCATAGGTTTTTTCAAACTGTCATTATCATAGTCAATGTTTTCTTGAGAAGAACTTGTTTGTTCTTAGCAGGCTTGTCCCCACAGTTTGGAGAAATAAGGATTGTCTACAATGGCAGAAAGTGAAGCTGACATGCTAGAAGAATCAGAGATGAAATGGAAACTGAGAGTAGCAGTGTGTTTGAGTGTCTGGTTCTAGTTCTTTCGGAGGCCAGCCTATAACAATGACCTTCTTACAGACAGTATGGTTTTATAAGATTCTCTGGTTAGATTGAGTCACATTGCTGTTGCTGATCATCAAAACTGTTGATTAATAGTATATCCTGGAAATGTAAACTGAATAAAGTCACCATTTGTCTATCTGGCCAGGACTCCCAACATTCCTCCTCTTTTTGGACCAGACTTTTTTGTGTGATTTTGTAAAGGAGGCTCTATCTGCTATGGGCATATTAAACTACAAATGATCCACATGGTACTACTCTAATTTATTTGACTTATTATTCTCTCTAGACATTAAATGTTTGTATTAAGGCTTTTTGTCCTATTTTCTTTAGAAATCTGGAAAATGTCCCATCTGTGGAATTTTGTTAGATATCTTAATTAAAAACAAACATCTCAGAGTTTTTTCCTCTTATTCCTCTTCTCACCTATCCTCCCCAAATGTAAACTCTTATTTGAAATAATGTCTACACATTTTCTTCTGAATAAATTGTCTTTTGCTGACTAGTAACTTTTAAGACAGTTGGAATTCTGTCATCTTATGAGTTGGTGGGATAAGGAGTCCAACTATTTTGACACTTCTTCTTGAGATTAAGTTGCTAATAAAGGCTCTAGGGATCCCACTGAGTGATGTAAAGGTGTAAGCTCCCTCTGTCTCAAAATCCTCAATTGAGACCACAATCTTGCCACCTCACCATATGCTTAGAATATTTCGGGGAGTAAATTCAATTTGGGTCCATACTTCCTACTGTTTCACCATGATTGTTCCTACAGCAGACACAGACAATCCATCAATGGGAAGGAGCTGCTCTCATGGTCATAGACACCAAAACACAATCCTAAAATATTTGTTTAAAAGACAACAGAGTCTCATGTTGGTCCTTTTGAAAAACAAGTATGTCATTAGAATAAAAATATTTAAATAATACATTTGCAAATAGATGATTGAATATGAATCATATAAAAATAAAGACTGAGTCGAGTGTGGTGGCCCACACTTGTTATCTCAGTATGTGGGAGGCTAAGACGAGGATCACAGGTTCAAGGACAGCCTCAGGAAATAGTGATACTCATAAGTCTAGCGAACAAGATCCTGTTTCAAAATAAAAAAGTAGGGCTAAGGTAGAATTCCCCTAGGTTCAAGCCCCAGTATCACAACAAAACAAAACAAAACAAAACAAAACAAACAAACAAAAAAACTGAGCTAGGCATAGTGGGTAATCCCATTACTTGGAAGGCTGAGACAGGAGGATCACAGGTTCGAGGTCAGCCTTGGCAACATAGCTAAATTCTCAGTAACCTAGGGAGACAGTGTTTCAAAACAAAAAATAAAATAGAGCTGAGTATAGCTCAAAGGTAGAATGCCCCTGGGTTAAATCTACAGTATAACAAAGAAAGAAGAGAAGAAAGACAGAAAGAAAGAGAGAAAGAAAGAAGAGAGAGGAAAAGGAAAAGAAATAAAGACTGGATAATTGGATAGGAAAAATAATAGTAATGATGACAATAATAAAATGTGGCCTATTTGTTGTAGGTTACAAAATACTTCCTAAATCATTCAGGCCTTTAATGTGCTCGGCAGTTCAAAGATACAACTTTTTAAAAAATGAGGAATATGGAATTTAGTGAGGGGAAGTGAAATAGTGTTGCCAGATGTAATACAAGGCATTCAGTTTATTTCAGATAAACATCTCTTAGTTTAAATATGTCTTCAATATTGCATGGTTTATCTGAAATTCAAATTTACTTGGATGTCTAACATCTTTTCTAAATCTGGTAATTCCAGATAAAGTTAGTAGTTGGCAGAGTATTTGACAACTGAAAGGATTCTAGTGTACACTCTGATAAAATTATCATCACTGGCAGGAGATTAAATGAGATGTAACTTCACATCCCCTATTGCCAGATGAAAAGCTAATGTGAAACTGCCTCTGAACAGGCACATGTTCAGTTGAGCCTCTTTGAAGATAGAATGACCTAGATGGAGATAAGCATGAATTGGTCCCATTTCTCCTGTGGATACCCATCACACCCACTGATCACTAAGGGTTAAAGACCTGTTGGAGTGTGACGTGTTGTAATTTGTTTGGATTTCGGTTGCTCCCCAGCCTTTATGTAAAAGGGGTGACAATGTTGAAAGTGGGGCTTGTTTGTAATCTCAGCAGTGGATAAATCTTCTGTAATGAATTTATCTTGGTGGTGGCATGAGCGTGTAGAGTGTGGTCCCTGGGGCTGTGGCCTTGGGAATTATATTGGTTCCTTCTCCCCTCACTTGCTTTCTTGTTTCTGGCCTCCAGGATGTGAGGAGCACAGTCTTCCTCTCTTCCTCTCTCCACTTCCTGCTATTGCTCTGCCCTGAGATACAGTCCCTGTTCTGGCCTCACATGGACTGAACCCTTATGGTGATCTAATAGATATTCTCTCCCCTGAGTTACATGGTCAAGTCTTTTAGATTATAGCTGTAAAAATGCTAATACACGTGTGGCATGATATTTGTAAAGAACTATCCATCTTTTTTTTTTTTTTTTTTTTTTTTTTTTTTGGTACTGGGGATTGAACTCAGGGACATTCTACCTCCGAGCTACACCCTCAGCCCCATTTTTGATTCTTTATTTTGAAACAGGGCCTCACTAAGTTGCGGAGTGCCTCACTAGGTAGCTGAGGCTGGCCCCAAACCCAGATCCTCAGGTCTCAGCCTCCCGAATGCTGGGATTACAAGTGTGCGCCACCACGCCCAGCTGAAACTAACCAATGTATTTCAAATTTGAGCTGGAAAGTAATTCTAAAAGGAATATTTTGTGGACAAGAGAAAAACAGGGCCCTCTAACTTCTTCATCCTTTCAAGAGTCAATGAGGGAAGTCAATTATGCTACAGTAGGGTCTATAAGCATCCACCAATTTTCATGGTGGACAGTTTTCAGACTACTGAAAATATATATGATGTGGAGATTACAGGTAAGAAGCCAATTTAGCATTTAGCTTCATTTTTGCTTGATAAAATAATAGCTTTTCTCAACATAAGTTATATAAAATATTTGAGTTTTTTGTACCAGAGCGAGTAATTTTGGAGAAATTCTAGAAACATACACATGATATTTATTTTTCAGATGTAAAGTAAAGATAGTATAATTCTAAGACTTAACTTTATACTTTGTAACTGGTCTCAAGCAAGAAAAAAAAAGGTCAGTAGTGGCTTTTAGTGTTTCTTGACTGTAATTCTAAATGGATAAGTCCCCATGGGCAAGCCAGGGTTATTGAGAATCCTAGAGATAAGATCTTCTCTACATGGCAGCAGAGCTTGAAAGGATAGTGCTTCCTCCAAGGAGAAAAACATTTGAAAAATATACAATCAATTAGTAATCCGCTGTTATATTTTAGATATAGCTACCATATCAGAGAATTAGCTTTAAAATTGAATGCTTCCAGAACTGGACAGGAGTTCTAGGCAGCCCCTCCATGGGGGCAATAGGACCTCTACTCTGCCTGAGTGCATTCTTGACCTACATCATTGAAAAGAAGACATGATGGAAGCAAGACAAAATGGGAAAATGTATTTAAGAATAGCAAAGGTATAGTCATGTGTGATGTGTACACCTGTAAATCTGTAGGCAGAGACAGGAGGATTACAGGTTGGAGGCCAATCTCAGCAATTTAGGAGCAATAACCTCAGCAACTTAGCAGAACTTTGTTTCAAAATTAAAAATAAAAAGAGTTGGGAGTGCAACTCAGAGATAGAATGTCCCTGGGTTCAATCCCAGGCACCAAAAAAAAAAAAAAAAAGAATATAAAATTGTATACACCTCATAAGCAGGGCATGAATGCCTCCTGATTCTCAGAGAAGAGAAGATGAGTAAATAGCCCCGGGTTGAGATTTCTAATTATTTATATAATTTCCCTGGGAAGAGATATGTAGTTTCCTTCTTTGAAAATCGAATCTCATGACAATCATCTGATATTTGAGGTTCAGAATATTTCTTCTTGGACAAGTACACTGTGTAAGTCTTTGAATTTGGTAACATTTATATAGATTATGCTTTGCTGTAATTGATCTGGTATAAACATATGCTAGGCCTTTAGTTCATCTCACTGAAGAGTCAAGCATGACTGATGCTCATAGATTCAAGTCACCATTTACCAAGGGTCTCTTTTTCTCTCTCACCAATAACTCATCTATTTTATTAACTGTCCTACAAGGAGCTTCTTATCCATGCATATCGTGCCAGACGATAAGAAGGCACAGACCTTTCCTATGGGGAGAATGGTACTAATAAAGACTCAACCACCTTCAATCTCTATGTGCTACATTAGAGAGAAGCATTAAGCTTAACACTTAAACAAAATGGCAGAAGCAAAAAATAACTGGCACCAGTATGGTATTCTAGAGTAATGGTGGAAAGTATGAATTATTTGAAAAAGTAGACATACTTCATAAGGATAAACCCACTAAGATCTAAGGAAAATAATCTTTATAGCTGTTGGTGGAAGAAGAAGTCAACTTTCAGATGTAAAGTGACACAAATTTAATGAGAGACAGAGACATCCCAGTTCATTCCTTGGGCAAAGCTTCACTTGAGCCCAAACATCATAGATTCTTCTAGGAGAGTACTTTTATCATCTTTCTAAATCAGAGGAATCAATCAACAATGGCCATTTTTTGTAACTGAGTTTCTGCTTATTCCCCCCGAATTATCCGTAGTGTTTCATGGGAGAAGAAGTGACACAGAATTGTCTCCTGCTTAAAATTCCTACATGTGACACAGGGTAAAATTATGGGAAAGTACTTTCTCCTGTTTTTATCACTTGGTTCCTCAAATATTTGGATCATTCTAGTAGCATTAAAATGGTCCAATCTAGTTCTAGAAGGAAAAAACTGTCTAATTTTGGCAGACAAAACAATATCTCCTGATTTAAACTAAAGACTATGTGGGACTGCTTACTTGCCCCCTGAGTTTAGTTGTCTGGCAGCCAGTCAGGGAAAACTAAATTGTAGAAAGATTGTGATTACAAAATTATGGCATATCCACACAATGAAATTCTACTCAGCAATAAAGAACAAAACTTTGTCATTTGCAAAAAAATGGAAGGACCTGGGGAACGTTATGTTAAGTGAGATTAGCCTGTCACAGAAAGTCAAGGGTCGTATGTTTTCTCTAATATATGGAAGATAGGGAGTAATGGGGATACCACAGAGAGTCTAGATAATGGAGGAGAAACCTCAGTGGAGCCAAAGAGATGGTCTAAGGAAAGGGGAGGGGGAAGAGTGAAGTTCATTGAAGTAATTACTACCATTGGCTATGTGTATATATATGAAAATACCAATGTCAATCTCAGTACTCTGTAAGGGGAAGGAGGGAAATGGGGAGGCAGTCAGGGCGGGGGGCACGAAGTGCTTGTGCATGTGTGTCACTGTCAACATGATTTATATTATGATATGAGGCTATAATGCACCAATAAAAGCATATAAAAGAGGAAGGAAGTTTTGGAGGTCCTTCTTTCACCTATTTCTGAAACAACAGATGAGAAATGACAAAGGAACAGTAATTAAATTTTAAGACTGGACACCATATATAAAATTTTCAATCCAATATGCAGGGACTTGTAAACCTCCAGATTTTTTAAATGTGTTCTTGCTCTGGAAAGCATAAAGGACTAAAGAAATGAGATGTGCTGTCCCCCAGGATATAAAATATTCACAAACAGAAAACTATTATCTTAAGGAGAAGCCTGCTAAAGACATTTTTAGAATAAATAGGTGAGACATCTGTCCTTTGCCCACCCAAATTCATGTTTTTTTTTTTTAATTTGTTTTCATTTTTTAACCCCTCAGGGATATTGTATTTCCAAGGTACACTCGCAGTCCTTTTAAAAATATTTAGCAATCAGAGAGATGCAAATCAAAACTACCTTGAGATTTCCCCTAACTCCAATCAGAATGACAATCATAAAAAACAGGAATAACAACAAATGCTGGCAAGGGTGTGGAGAAGTGGGAACCCTAATACATTATTGATGGGATTGCAAATTAGTGCAACCACTTTGGAAAACAGTATGGAAGATCCTCAGACGAATGGGAATGAACCTACCATATGATCCAGCAATACCACTTCTGGGTATCTACCCAAAAGAATGGAAACCAAATTATCAGATCGACACATGTGTATCTATGTTTATAGCTACACAATTCAAATCTGTTAAGATTATCTTCATGTTAGAAATACCACTCAAGCTTGTAATCCCAGCATTTGGGAGGCTGAGACCGGAAGATCCGGGTTCGCGGCCAGCCTCAGCTACATAGTGAGGCACTCCGCGACTTAGTGAGACTCGGTTTCAAAATAAAAAAAGAATAAAAAATAGGGCTGGGGGTATAGCTTGGGGGTAGAATGCCCCTGAGTTCAATCCCCAGTACCGCAAAAAAAAAAAAAAAAAAAAAAAAAAAGAAATACCACTCAAGACTAGGTGGTTCTACTTTTGATCTCAGAGGATGGACAGTTTCCTGGTGATGCTGTAACAGAATTGTATCACTGGAAGGAGGTCATGTACCTAGAGTGGACCTTTCAAGTAAAGTAGTGGACAGAGAATTTTAAAAAATGTAGGGACTTCAGAACAGATGAAGTGAATGATTCTGTGCTTGCTTAAAAATAAACATGTTTTCATCTTTTAACAAATATTCTGAAACAAAATTTGACCAATGATTGAACCTGAATACAATGTTTATTGAAAAGCTGTGGAGTAACTAACCTTTATGGAATCTTACATACTTCAGTTGTTCTTATTGTCTCTAAAGAGAGCTCAAGAGTTAAGAAACAAACATTTTGGCTTGAGTTCCATGCTTAGAAATGATCTCTTTTACTGGGTATTTTAATCCGTTTTGCTGACCAAAGGGAAAAAGATTTGGAGGAAAGGGATTGAGTTTTGTTGCTACTTAATTCACTGTTTGATGGCAGTTTCCTAAGGCATGCACCCCCAAGGAATACACAAAGCTCACACTGAAAAAGTTATCTTTCTTCATCAAATATGCAATGTTGAAGGGGGAAAATTTAAAGGAAGTGACTAAGAAAAGCAGAAATGTTCTTAAATAAGAGTATGGACTAGGGGAAATAGCAGCAAAGTGTTTTTGAAGCACTATTGAGGAGTCCCTTTTTGGAGGAGAAATATTGACACCTGGGAAAGTAGCATTAAATAAACAATGCTGCCAAAAACACACCAGGAGCTTAGATGCACTGTAAGCACAGATTTACAGAGCTGAATTAAATCTTGTCAACCTGGATGCTATTTTTCATAGAAATGTAACTTATTATACATTTTATATGCCATAAAATGCTCACCTTCAAATTGAGCACAATACAATGTGTGTGCATACGTATACACACACACACACACACACACACACACACACACACACACACACATATACTCGTGGATGTGTGTTTTTCTCGGCCTACTTCTCAATGAGGGTGCATATGGTGTCAGAGTGCGCACCTTAGATGTTGGGTACGGAGAGCAATATAATGATATAACTAAAAGCTTCTTGCAAGTGGCACATGGAAAACTTCTAAAGAATTCCTACTAATTAGGAGGGCTAGAAGATCCCTATTGTATATGGAAACACTTTAACCCACTCTTTTTCCATTGGTCAATTCACCATCTTCAGTCTCTAAATTTATAGTATCTCTGTTCAATTTATAGACCTTCTGTGGTTACCTATTTCTCACAGATGAATTTCAAATACCTTCACCTGGTAGTTTAGACTTTGCAGGGTATGTAGAACCTATAGGAAACTTTTCTCTCAATAAGCTGGGGAGTTGATGCCAGCTATTTTAAATTTGCTTAGCTATGGTATTTTCTAACCTTTTCACTCACTTGCTTTGCAAAATCTCATTCTTAAAAAGAATCAAAGTATTTGTGTTTGTGAAGAAAGAAATAAGATGGAATGAGTGTTGTTCTTTGTTCTTGGTTTCTGAAAGTAGTTCTAGGGGAAAAGAAAGAACAAAAATATTAAAAAGAAAAAGAAAAAATAAGACCTTCCTTTTAATAAAAAAGGATAGCTTGCCAGTGAACTCTGCAGAGGCATTAGAAAGAAATTTGCATAGCTGACTTGGAATCCAAATATCTTTGTGCTCAATTACATTAGATAAAAAAACAGTTTGCACAATAAAAATTCACTCGGCTCCCCTGCTTTCCTATGTATAGTCAGGGAAAAGCTTCCTTTCTCTTAAATGGAAAGAGGATATTCTGGAATCAGACACTTGTATCAAAGTGCCAAGGAAGTGACATTGTAATCTGCCCCTCCTGAAATGATCAATTATCCAGGCCCAAGATTTGCCACTGGAGTGAGAAATGTCTAAAGAAAGACGTAAGAGAGAGAAAGGTCCAAGAAATGGAGGGAAAGAGATTTGTGCAAGCCCCATGAGATAGAGCCTGGCACCATGCCCTTGTATGCTGTGCCAGCCATCCCATCTGTGGCCAGGCTGAGTTAAGGTAGGATAAGAAAATCTGCTCTGAAATGTGGGCCTGTTAGCACTTCTTTTTTACTTATTTTTTTAGCTAATGATGAATTGCCACCTTAAACTACAATGACAACAGTGCTTGTCTATAACAGAGATCTGCTAAATTGGGGAGAAATACATTTTGGGAGGTTTGTTCTGATGGGTGCAGTATGAGGGGCAGCTCAGAGTCCCCAAATGAATCTGGGAAGCAGAGGTAGAGAGAGTTGAAGGGAAATGGCAATTTCATCTTTTACTTTCCCAAAAAAGAGTTTTACATGATTTGAATTGCACACTTGGTCAGAGCGATACTGAAAAGCACACCTGAGTTATTTCTGTTATTTCTTTCTGCTTTTTGTTTTGTTTTTATTTTTTGGCAGTGGGGATTGAACTCCTGAAAGTTATACCACTAAGCTACACCCCTTCCCTTTTTAATTTTATTTTTCATTTTGAAAACAAAGTCTCTCTAAATTACTGCATGTTGACCTCCAAGCTGTGATACTCCTGCCTCGGCCTTCCAAGTGTTGGTATTTCATGCTTGGGCCACTACAGTCTGCTCTGCCTTCATTTAATACTTGCAATTTATTTCCTAAAATCCTAGGTTGATTTCACATTCCCCTTTCCTTTTTTCCAGGCTGTTAGGAGAGCTTGGTAAACACCAGGCACTCAATGTTCACAAGGAATATGTGTGTGGGAGCGGGGGTGCTAGAAAGGACTGTGTTTGAGGAGGGAGATAGGTTCAATCTCTTTCTACCCTATCTCTATGGCCCTGAGTTGTAGCAAAATTAGTAGTAAGATTTGGAAGGGCACAATTTGGTGAGAGATATGACTTTGTTTTGAGAGGTAAAGGGAATGGAGCCTGAGGGAAAATAAGTAAAGGTCTTGCAATTTAGGCATACATTGTCATTTGTTTCTTTTTATTTTATTTTATTTTATTTTATTTTATTCAATTTACCAGGTTAGGGAAATAGACAGGAACTGAATGTAAAGACTGGCAGCAAAATAAATGTTCCTTTGGCTAGAGTCAACTATTGAAGTTTTAAAAGGATGGAGAACTTTCACTCAAGTTTTTCTACTCATTTATACCACAGAAAGGTAAAATGGAAAAAAAAAAATTCTGACCCCATTGTGGGTAAGAAGACTTAAGGACATGGAAGGGATCCTATTTTCTAATGGGTGAAGTTACTCTATCCTACATTTTCTATGATACCCCACTTATTCCAGAAAGAAAAAGAATATTTTGTGTTTTCTTTCTCTCTGACAGAAGAGCCATGACAGAAAAGAATATATAATATAATCAAATAATATGGTCTACAGCTTTAGAACAGTGATTCTGAGACTTTATATGACCTAACTTGGGTTAATTTTTGTTATCCTGTTTTCTTCTTTATGATTCAATTTTAACACTTATGTCTATGATCCACTTGAAGCTAATTTTTGTACATATGGCAGAGTGTATTTTCAATTTCATTTTCTGCATATGGACATTTAATTATTCCAGCATCATTTGGTGATACGACAATCCATTTCTACTACATATATCCATATATTTTTTTTAAAAAATCAGTTGTACATAAACATGCATGTCAATTTCTGAATTTTATCTTCTCTTCCACTGATCTATTTTTTTTACCTTAATACCAATACCAAAACATATTAAATATCTTGAAAGCAGGTAGACTTGAATCATCAACATTGCTCTTCTGTTTCAAAGTTGTGGGGGTTGATATTTGTATTTCCACATGGATTTTAGAATCAGCTTGTCACAATTTGCACCCAAAAAAGAAAGCTAAAAATTTAAATGGAAACATGTTCAACCTATAGATCAATTGGAAAAGATTTCATATCTTAACAATACTGAATCTTACAACTCATAAAGAAGTTTCATTAATTTAGGATTTCTTAATTTATCCCAGAACATTTTATGGTTCTCAGTGCACAGAATTCTCACATTTCTTATATATTTTCCTAAATTATGATATTATTGCAAATTTTATCACTTGCATTTCAAGCTCAGATTGCTTGTCACTAGTGCATAAAGGGTCAATTAAATTTTGATAGAGTTATATTTTAAACTTTTTTCCAAATTCACCTCATGTAAACTTCTTGGTAGATTCTATTGTATTTCTAAATAAACAATATGATGAATAAATAAAGACTTTTACTTGTTTGGTTACATTCAAATTTCATTTCTTTCTCTTGCTTATTGTCCTGAATAAATCTCCAATATGATATTGAACAAACATGATGAGAATGAACAACCTTGTCTTGTTCCTCATCTTAGGGAGAAACCAGGGAATATAATTTTCCAAATGTCCTTCATTGAGTTAAAGGGATTTTATTCTATTTCCTATAAGTTGTGAAGTATTATCAATAATAGATGTGACAAATGCTTTTTGTAGAATTGAGATGATTATAAAGTTTCTTTACTTTTTAAATCTATGAATATGGTAAATTGAATGGGTTGATTTTCAAATGCTCAACAAACCTTGTGTTCCTGGGTTAAACTCTACTTACTTTTTAACCACAATTTACTTTTTGTATATTACTGTTTTCAGAGTCTGAAATTTTCTTCCGATTTTTCCATTGATTTCATAGGGGATATTGAATTATAGTTTTTTTATAACAATTATTTTGGGCAGTTTTGATATCGAGGTTCAGTTCACACAATCATACTCAGACACTGGATATTATATGGCAAATGAGTGTGTAACACTATATGTAGTAAAGATATGATTAATGATCCTGAGAGGTAGACTTTATCCTGTATTATCTTTTTGATTTAAAATCCAATGACACGTGTCCTTATTGAAAAAAAAATATGTTTCTTTTCTTTTTTGTGGTACTGGGGATTGAACTCAAGGGCATTCTACCACTAAGCTACACCCCCAGCCCTATTTTTAATTCTTTATTTTGAAACTGAGTCTCACTAAGTTGAGGAGTGCCTCACTAGGTAGCTGAGGCTGGCCGCGAACCCGGATCCTCCGGTCTCAGCCTCCCGAATGCTGGGAATACAAGCATGCGCCACCACGCCCGGCTGTTTATACTATAATTATATAGGCAAAGAAGCAGTTGAGGCAGACAGAAGAGGAGAAGGCACAAAGAAGATGAGAAACTGAAGTGATGTGGCCACAAGCTAGAGAACACCTGGAAGCACCAGAACCTGGAGGAGGATGGGAAGATTCTCCCCTAGAGACTTCGCAGGGAATGTGGTCCTATTGATACCTTGACCTTAGGCTTTTGGCTTGCCAAGATGAGGGGAAATAGATCTTTAGATGTTACAATGACTCCAAGAAACTAACATGGAAAGTAATGCTGGACAAGTAAAATAAATTTCCGCAAATGTTTATGAAGAATGAACATTATTTACACATTCTTAGAATTTACCAGTAAAGTCATCTAGGCCTGGATTTTTCTTTTAGATAATTTTGTTTTTTTCTACAAGTTTGATTTCTATAATTGCTAGATGGCTAATCAGGTTTTTCTTAATAAATAAATTTAGGAAGTTAAGTTGTCAAGTTTATTGGCATGGAGCTATTCTAAAGTTATTATTTCTGATCTTGGTTTTAATATTTTATTTTGGGGGTAATATGTTTGATTCCATTACATTATACCTACAAGCTATACCTCCTTGACCTTTTTATTTTTCATTTTGAAATAGGGTCTTTCTAGGTTGTTGAGGGGCTCACTAAGTTGCTGAGGCTAGCCTGGAACCTGTGATCCTCCTATCTCAGCCTCCCAAGTACTGAGATTACAAATGTGCCCTACCATTCCCATCTTCTTCTTTTTTTATTTATTTTGCTTGGTTTTAGGTGTGATGTGGGTTGAATTGTGTATTTCTCCAACCTCATATAAGATATCTTAAGTTGATGACATGAATTTCCATGTGTAAAAATGTGATCTTATTTGCATATAGGCTGGTGGCAGATGTATATATTTGGGAGTATGGTGGAGTAAGGTGGGCCCCCAATCCAATAGAACTGGCCCTTATAAAATGAGAAACCTGTGCAAAGACATGCACATATGAAGAAAGCCATGTGAACATAAATGCACAGTGGAGTGCTGTGGCAGAAGCCAAGGAATGCCAAAGACTGCCAGCAAACCCCCAGAAGTTAAGAGGGGCATGGAACAGATTCTACTGTACAGCCCTCAGAAGGAGACATAGCCCCTGACAGCTTCACATTGAATTTCTAGCCTCCATAATTATCAGACAATGAATTCCCATTATTTAAACTCCCCAGTTTGTGGTACTTGATTATAGAAATCCTGGGAAGATAAAATGTAAAGTGGCAAATCCATTGCTTATTACTATATCTTGGCCAAAAACATGAGGTGATAATTACTTCTCACTCAAGATGCACAAGTGGTCTGGATTTAGTAAAACAGACAGTTTATATGATCATTGATAAAGTTTAGTTAGTAGACTCTATTCTGGGAAAATGCTATATTGAGGGTCAACAATTCAAAGGATCCTTCATGAACCTAAGAGTGCAATGACAGAATTTTCAGCTACCTCTGGCTGAGCAAAGGTCAAAGAGTAGTGAAGTCGGATGACAAAACATGCCCAGATGGCAGAGGATTGCTTAAGAATGTGAGAAAGTGAACTGGTCATTTAGTTTGTGAATTACAGTAAGAATTTCAGAAAAAAAAAAAGTTAAATCATAAGTCAGGAAGTAGAAAAAATTATGCCCTGGATCTGGAAATGATGGGCCAGAAAGTCCTTTTGAGATGGGACTGACATAATTTCTCCACTATGAAGAGTAGCATATCATGGCATGTTTATTATCTGTAGCGATTGTGGCTGATTCGCAAGCCCAGACCATGAACTATGAAGAAATTAAGTACATCATTTCCATAATGCTTTTGTGGTTGTTTGTTTTCACTAATGATTTCTAACACTATATAGGAGTTTCCTAGATAGTTAACATGTGAGGTTTAAAGAATAATGAAATTGAATTAAATGGGCCAATTTGTAATCACTCTATAATAGTCTTTTATGATAGGATTGCAAATGTTTCATGCAGAGAAACTTTACATTTTAAAATTAACCATTTCTGAAAATCCATAGTAATTCTAAAATCAATTGCTCCAAGTCCTTTGATCTCATTTATACTATAGCCCATGGCTGATTAACCCAAGATTTTTGCCTTCCATTGTCCTTTGTTTTACATGTTTTTGATTATATCTAATGGTCCATTAAGAATGTGATGACAGGCTGATATCAATGAAAAACTTTGCCTTGACAAATAGATCCATTGCACGTAAATCAGTACCTCAAAATTATTGGAACTAATTTTAATTTCCTGAAAAGACCGATTGCATAGGTTAAAATTGATGAGCCCCGGGAAACATTAACTTTGGTTTCTTTCTATTTCAGCTAATTGAGGCAAATGATCCAAGTGTAGATTTGCCAGCAGCATAGGTTTTATTTAATATAAAAAGCTTTCTTATCTATAGAGAACAGCAAAGAGGGCCCTTGGCACACTCATTTGTCTATGAAGCAGGAGTATTTTCACAGGCTCTGGCCTTTGGGGAGTAAAAAAAAAAAAAAAAAATGGAACAAAGAATAGACTGTGAATTTTGAATAGATGCACACTTAGTTGCTGCTATAGGTTACCTACAGGCGATGTATCTCTAATTCTTTCCTCATAAATTCTAATTTATCCTCCTAGGATTTAAAAAAAAGGATTAATAAAAATTTTCAGCAAGGGAGACCAGATGCACTCCCTTACTATTTCTTCTTGACATCTCACATAACCTCTGAGCAGTGTTCTCCTATTTCCTGGTTAATTTAATCAGGTAATTTTATTCTACAGACAAAACACAAGAGAGGAAAATGCAAATAAAAGGTCAGAGTACTCCATTTTGTTGTAAAGCCATTTTGGTCATTTGCTTTTGTTGTTTTGGAGGGTGATATTCTATTGTCCCAAACTTAGGTTTTCAAGTTTTATAAATCTCCAAAGGGTATGAACATCTTGCATTCGACTCTGCAAATATTTATTAAGGGCTTAGATGCAAAATCCTGGAAATACTTAGATACATGAGACATAATTCATGCCTTGTAGGAATGCTCGTCATCATTGGGGTGACAGATATGTTTAACCTTACCAACATGCAGCCTAAAAAAGATCTGTGTACAAGGGCTAAAAATCTGCTGTGAGATGCCAGAGTAAGAAATGGTTTTTCTTTGTAGCCACTGGAATCCAGTTCACCACACCACATAACACCAAGCACAAAATGCAATCTCATAAGAGTAATGAACTTAGAAGTAAAAGACAGTTCTGGAGACTGGGAGCGGGCAGTTTACAATTTTCCCTAGAAAGGGAACTTGAATTTGATTTATCCATAGTTTGAGAGATAGTCTGCTCAGCCTTGGAGAATTCTATAGAGCGAGCACAGTGGGATCGGAAGTGAGTCTCATTTCTAGGCTGAAATACTTTATTCTGTGCACATCCTTGCACCTACATAACTTTATACAACTTTAGAAAATTTATTATCTGGACATTATCAGTGTTGCTCTGGGAAGAAGTTTACTATGAGTTTTTGAGAAAAGGAGATATCACAATTGATGACAAATGACCAGAGAGGAGATTTTAATCTACTTTATTTGTTTCTTATATACCCTTCGTAGATGGCTCCAGGAGTAAAAATGCAGGTGTGCGAATATACATTTTTTTGGTGTTCCTTCAGATTTATTGATTTTTAAAGAAACACACATGAAAGAAAAAATGGCTAGCTGGTAAATACTTTTTTGAAATATCTAAAAGATGTTTCTAAGTTCTACAGTAATACCCTTCAACTTTAAATCACTTCTAATTAAAATTTTAAGTAACAAAATAATTTCTTCTGTAATTATATGGAATATATTGGTGACTGAAAATTTAGTCTGGGATGGCAGGGGAGTGATCACTCAGGATGTAAAGAAACTTTTACATTTACAAATGCTTGTTACTTATAAACAGTTATTGATATTGCTGTGCCTAGTTGCATGAGAGATTTTATAAGAATGTCTTTTTAGCTTTATTGGGGAAAACCCATTTCTGGGATTAAGAGGAAGATTGAGAACTATAACTTATGCAATTGTCATAAAATGGGTTGTTTGGAAAAATTATTTATTTAACTTAATTATTTTGAAATAGTTTCAAATTTGTAGAAAACATGTAAAAGTACAAAAAAGGTTCTATATGTCTTAGACATTTGCCTTACATTTTACTGTTTGTGTGTGTGTGTGTGTGTGTGTGGTAATGAGGATTGAAACCAGGCACATTCTACTTCTGGACTACCCGTCTACCCCATCCACCTTTTTTTTTAAACAAGGTCTCACTAAGTTGACTAAGTGGTAAGGGTCTCACTACTAAATTTCTTTTTTCTCTCTCTTTTTTTTTTTTTGTAGTACTGGGAATGGAACCCTACTACCTCTAAGCTACACCCCCAGTTCTATTTTTTATTCTTTATTTTGAAACAGGCTCTCACTAAGTTGCGGAGGGCCTCACTAAGTAGCTGAAGCTGGCCATTAAGCCGGATCCTCCTGTCTCAGCCTCCCAAGTACTGGGATTACAAACGTGTGCCACCATGCCCGGCTTTCTCACTAAATTTCTGAGACTGACCTCAAACCTGAAATCCTCCAGTCCCAGCCTCCCAAGTACTGAAATTAAAGGTACACACCACCACACTCAGCTAGACTTTGTTTATATTTATGTATTTATTTATTTATTTACTTATTTATTTATTCATGTTTTATTTTTGTGGTACAGGTGATTGAACTTAGAGGCATTTTTCCTCTGAGCTATATCTCAAGACTTTTTTGTTTTTCACTGAGTATTGCTAAGCTGTTGAGGGTCCTCCTAAGTTGCAGAGGCGGCTCTCAAACCTATGATCTTCCTTTCTCATCCTCCATATACTGGGTTTAAAAATGTGTACACCTATGCCTGGCTCTTTACATCATTTTGTTTTTTCTCTTCTTTTTGTGATATGGGGATTGAACCCAGAGGTGTTCTACCTCTGACTACATCCCCAGCCCTATTTTATTTTTTGTTTTGAAATAGGTCTCACTGACTTGCTGAGGATCTCGTAAGTTGATGAGTCTGGCCTCGAACCTGTGATCCTTGTGTTTCATACTCCCAAGTACTGGGATTATAGGTGTGCACCACCATGCTCAGCTTCTTTTTCTTTTTATAATGTTGCATTATAATTATACTTAACAGTGGGATTCATTGTTAAATATTTGTATATGCATAGCTTTATGGTTTATTTTTATTTTGATTTCCCAATATATGAAAAGAAGCTTGAGAAATGAAGCTCTATTAATCTTCAAAGCTTCAGTGTATATTTGCAAGAAAAGAACACATCTATTCCCGTTATAAGAGTACAACCATCAAAACCAGAAAATTAGTGTTAATATTGCCATCTTATCAAATAATAATATTTACAATGTCCAGAATCATGTGTTTTATTTACTTTTACAGCCCTTTAATCTCCTTCAACCCGTTATTGTGTCTCAGTCTTTCCTTGTCTTTCAGGACTTTTGAAGAGTATAGGTCAGTCACCTTGCAGAATTTTCCTCAATTCAGACGACTAGATTTCCACATAATTTATGCATAACTAGTGAATAAACAAATCATAATTTGGGAGAGCTAGGACTACATTAAAAGTGGTGCTGAGCTGAGCATGGTGGTGCACCCCTGTAACCTCAGTACCTGGGAAGCTGAGACAGGAGGATGCAGGTTCAAGGCCAGCTTCAGCAACTTAGCAAGGCCATAAAGAACTTACTGAGACACTGCTTCAAAATAAAAATAAAATATGTCTGGGAGTGTAGCTTGGAGTTAGAATGCCCCTGAGTTCCACCCCTAGTGCCATAAAAAAAGCGATGCTGAATTCTTTTCAATGTGTCATATCAGGAGGCAAATGGCATAAATTTCTTCTATTGCTGGGAATATTAACTTTTATCACTCGGTTGGCTAGTGTTGGCTTAGTTTTCCCACTACAAAGTTGATTAATATATATTTAATAATTAAATAATATGTAATAGATATTTGAGGGATATATTAAGATATACTGTAAGGTGGGGCTATTTCTTTGTCTATATTTATATATTTGTGATAGATATATTGATTTTTAATAATGAAATTACCCCAGTTTGAGCCAATAAGAGTCATTCAAGCTGGCTTTCTGGTATCTTAAGCACACTCCCATTACTTTGAGTACTTTCTGTACAATTTATTCGGGGCTTCCCTGATATTATTTTGTTCCTCAGTTCTGGAATCAGCCATTTCTCTAAGGACATTTTGTTCTTTTTTTTTTTCCTTTTCCTTTAATAAATCTAATACACATATAATCACACACATAAATACCTTTGTCTATCTGTCCATCTAGCTATCTAGCTAGCTATCCTTCCATCTGTTTGATGGTCTGTTTTTCCTAAAACTTTAAGTTCATTACACATCTTCTAATTTCAATCCCATACCACAGGTTTTATTCTGGTATCCATTTTCCCTATTTCTACAGTAAGGGATCTGTATCCAAAAATCATCAAAGTATTTGCTTATTCACTCAGTCTTCACTTCGTATAACCAATCTGCCTGGCACAATAACAGAAAGTTCAACAATCCTTTGTGGCACCCTTTTTATAACCATAACTCAGAAGGAAACAGAAGAAGGAGAGAAAGAAGAAAAGAGAAAGAAAGAAGGAATGACATTAAAGCATGGCTTGTATCAGTGTCATCAGACCTATGTTAGCAGTATTTAATGTCAGTAATAGTAGAGTGTGAGTATTTCACTGAAATTATATTCTCTTGACTCACTTTGAGAACCAGTGATGATTACTCTTTGAGGTGAAATGAGAGCTTCCTTGGTATGTCATAATTCCCTATATTTTTCTACTACTATTTATCATTTTTTCTCCAAATAGCAAAAGGTAAAAGATAGGAAAGATATAAAAGACATTTACTACAAAGAGAAAAATGATAATGTGGTGGTAATCATATGTATGTGTGTGTGTGCATTTATCTGCACATATGAACGTATCTCTACTTTAAATTATCAAGGAACTGTGCTATTATGAACTGAACTATCCAACTGAGTCATAAACAACAGCATAAGCTTTTTGGTTAAAAAAAATATATATATATATATACACACACATATATATGTGTATATATATGTATATATTTCTTCCCCCACAACTATGGGGAAAGGCATTTCACACAAATAAGCTACTCTAGTATATAGTTAAAAACTAATACCAGCCTCCCCACTCCACACATACACACTATCGCTCAGCTGAAACATTGTAAAAACAATTATAGTCATCATAAAGATCTATTCCCAGATATTTTGATATACTTTTCTAAAAAGTACTATAGACGACTATGATAATATGATGAGTATTTGTCTCTGTATCTCCTATTCTATTCCATTGGTCTATGGCAGCCAATTAAAAGACTTCTGTATAGCAAAAGAAACAAGAGCCTAAGGAAAAACCCTAACAAATGGCAGAAAATCATTGCCAGCTAATCCTCTGATAGAAGACTAATATCTAGAATACATAAAGAACTAAAAAAAACAACGCTGAAAAACAAATAACCTAATTAAAATATAATCAATTGAACTGAATAATCACTTCTCAAAAGAAGAAATACAAATGGCTAATAAATATACGAAGAAAAGTTCAGCATCATTAGCAATCAAGGAAATGTAAATGAAAACTTCACTGAGATATCATCTAGCTCCAGTTAGATTTGCAATGATCAACAATGCAAACAATAGTAAATACTGGCAAGGATGCAGTAAAATAGGAACTCCTTTACACTGTTGGTGGGACTAATAATTAGTACAACCACAATAAAGGTTTCTCAAACAACTAGGAATGGAACTACCAGATGACTCAACTATACCACACCGTGGTATATTTCCGAAATAATTAAAGTTAGAATACTATAGTGATACATGCATATCCATGTTTATAGCAGCACAATTCACAATAGCCAAGTTATCATAGTACTCTATGTGTCTGCCAGCAGATGAATGGATAAAGAAAATGTGGTGTATACACAAGACGGAATTTTACTCAGCTACAAAGAAAATTAAAATTATGCAATTTGCAGAAAAATGGGTAAAATTGGAGAATGCTATGCTTATTGAGATTAGTGAGACTCAGAGAGTCAATTCTTAAATGTTTTCTCTCATATGTGGAAGCCATTGAGAAAACACAAAGTACCTTAGATAAATGAGAAGAGATACCAGTAGAAGAGCGAAAGGGGATTGAGAGAAGTGAGGAGGAGAAACAGGATTGGGGAAGAAAACATTTCAAATAATGCTATGTCCAAATATGAAGGTATCATTACCAATCTCACAAACAGGTACAGGGATTAGGAGGAGGCAGTGGAGTGGGAGGAAGAAGGAAATATACCAAATGCTGTGTATGTGTATGTTTGTATCTCTTTGAAACTCACTATGACATGTAAATATAATGTGCTAATAAAGATATAAAAATAAGCAAAAGAACTGAAGCTAATATCAAAAATATAAACAAGAGTACCTCAGATTTTTAGTATAAAGTTATTTTCATTTCATTATTAAAATGAAATAAAGTAATATATGTGAAACTCAAAAAAATGAATAAAAATAAAGATGTCAGCTATAATGGAATTTATTTTTTTTTTCAGAGAGAAAGGCAGAGGTTTATTTAGGAAAATAGGAAATACACATTCAAGGGAATTTAAAACATAATGAAAATGACATAACATTTCCAATAAAATGAGAGGTACTAGATACAAGAAAATTTAAAATTACCAATTTGACCAAGGAAGAAACTAAAAGATGAATAGATCAAAATCTTTTAAATGAATTTAATTACAATACAATTTTAAATAAAAATAGAATCAATTTCTCTTCCCCACTGAAATGTAAAAATATTTGACCTAGGTAGTTTTTCAATATCTTCAATTAAGCATTTTAGAAAATAGATGGTTTCTTTTTCTTGTAACTGAGAAATTTTTGTTTAGTTATTTTGAAGTTTGTATAACTTTATCCCCAATCATGTAAGGAAATAGAAAAGTTCAAAAACATAATAAAATCAAAATCCTAATAAAATCTAACAGTACAATATAAAAAACAAATGACATGATTTAATGGAATTTTTACCCAGGTCCAAAATGGTCAAGAATACAGCACCACACAAATTTCTAACCATGGCCTCTAAACCAGTAATCTGGCCCCTAGCTACCATCATATGTTCACTAATGTCTCTCTCCACTGTTATTAAAGTCTACCCACAAGTTCCTATCTCTTCTTCTCTAATATTAAACTCTTTCTTGCCTGAGGACCTGTGTGCCTATCATCTTCTCTTACTAGAATTATTTTTCAACAGCTTCCCGGTTGACTATCTCTTCTTTCCCCATTACTAGCTGAATATTTACCCCCCAGAGAGATATTTCTTGACCATAGACTATGAATGAAGCCCCCTTTATGACCTTCTACCTGAAGTATCCTGTAGGTTGTTTATTTCGACATTGTATAACTCCCACTTTTGAGGAACAATCTTGCTTGAGAACATAGATCCTGTTTGAAATAGTGCTGGACCATACAACTGTTAAATGAGATTACATTAATTTCATATGTAATAAATGGAGCATGAAAAAGGTATTAGGTATTTCAGTTTCCTCTCCTATTACTTGTCCTAATAATCAATGCCAACTTACCTCAAAAGATCTTTATGGGAAATATATAACATATAGAAATGTGAAAGTCTATTGTTACATGAAAATAGGTATCATTTTTATTGCTATCCTTGCTCTAACCATCATCTTAACTCTTATCACTGCAAAATCAATTAAAATCACAAAATACAGTTTTCTTCCAGTTATTCTCAGCAACATTTATGAGATAGATTACATGGCAACTGGATGCTGCAATTATTTCTAATCTTCTGTCTTCAGGGATATAGATATGTCATTCACTGCTTGCCTGAGAACTAAAATTACTATCATATTTTTCCACCAATGAACTGTGCCAAGGATGTTTATGTTTGTTTTGTTGCTTTATAAACAGATGAACAAGATCCAAAAGGAAGACTGCAATGTTGTGCTGAGGGGAAGGACTGGCTTGATTTTAAAAAGCCATCAAGAAGAAATATGGGGCAGCATGAGAACTGGTTGTAAATGGAAGACATCTGAGACAGCAGAGATCTGTCCATGAATGAGGCAGGCTTCTATAAAGCAGCAATGAGAAGAATAGGTATGAGGTACAGGAGATACATTGAAACATCAAGTTTGAAGGAAGTTGGAACAATCTAATCTGTACAAAGGAATCCCAGGATAGGATTGTTCTTAAACTTTTATATATGGTCCATGTTATTTGAATTTCTTATGCATCAATTATTTATTATCAATTTAAGTAGAAATTCTAATGGAGTACTCAATAGGTACACAGCCTTGTTTCTGGGCCACAAGGATAATCGACCATACATTGAACTTCAAGTATGGAAGATAGCATTAATATTTTGCACACTGTTTTAAGTATGTTGTAGCTTACATTCATTTTACATATATTACTTTATTGTAGATTCCCAAAGCAAATTTTGGAGGTAAATTAGAGAATAAATTTAAGACTATCTAGGCAAAAGGGCTACCTCAAAGTCACTTATGTAGACGATGCTGACAAGACATAAATCCAGGTCATCTATCTAACACAGTGCTCTTCTCATGTCTCCACACTAGTGCATCTTTTCTTAGGATGGGGGACCATGCATAGCATAGCACAGGCCATTGAAATGTCTGACATGTCGAGCGTCACATAAATACCTGAAGAAAGAACAGGGTACCTGGAGAAATGAAGGGAAAGATTACTTGGAAAGTGTGACACTTCAGTAGAAATCAAATACATGAAACATTTGAGACTCATGGCTGTTTTGTTACTTACGATCAGGCACACATCTGAAATCACTTTAGAGCTGGCAGTATAAGCACACAGTGTGAACACAGAGAAAATGAGATGAAATCTGGAAAATAAGATTGATGAAAATGATGGCTAATAAGTAAAGGAGGAGTTGGGCATGGTGGTGCATGCTTGTAATCCCAGTACTTGAGAGGAGGAGACAGGAAGCTAGCAGGTTCGAGGTAAGCCTGAGCAACTTACTGAGGCCTTTGGCAACTTAATGAGACTGTTTCAAAAGTAAAATAAAATAAAATAGAACTGGAGGTATAGCTCAGAGGTAGGATTCTCCTGGATTCGTTCCCCAGTTACACACACACACACACACACACACACACACACACACACACACACACACACACAAAGTAAAGGAGGAACAATAAGTTGGAGCCACATCTCCATGGCACTGTATCTTGAAACACTGACTACTTGAACTGGCAGGTGGTTGACATCGCTAGATGAGTAGCAGCTTCACAAGTTGCAAGGAAAATGCTCTTGGGATGAGTAGAGGTCTCAGTAGAGTAGAAACTACATTGAAGAATAGTGATAGATATTTAATTAGCACTTGATCTTCCCTGAAATGACCAGTCCAAAAAGAATTAACCAAATAAACTTTATTATCCTCCAGTGTGAGGCCAGATTTAATTAGTGTGCTCAAATCACAGTTGATTTTGGCAGAGAGCTCAGGCTGGTTTTAAAGCAACCAAGTGAGAATTTATAGTGGATGAGGTCTTTTGATATTTTCAAGGTTTCCCTGAAGACACCGCTACCAAGTCAGCTATTCAAAAAGGGACTCTTATTCAGGATATTTTTTTCTTCTAAATAAAAAAAGAAGTAGGAGCAAATTTTGGAAAACAGAAAAGATTGACATGAAAATAATTCATACTATTAAATTCTGGATATGTAACCCCACTGACAAAATTTTAGAGTATTAAATTCCAGTCTTATTATTTGTATATAAAATAAGCATGCATATAAAATGGGCTTATATATGTCATGCATAATTATAATCACACATATAATTATACGTATAGAATAATTATTTTTTATATCTGTGTACATGTGAATGTATAGAGACAGAGCAGAAGCAGATACAGAGATACCGAAAGAGAGAGAGGGGAGAGAAAGAAAGAGAGAAAAATTTAGGTTTCACTTAAATTGGGATTGCACCATGTTAGTTTAGCTTCTTGCTTGCTCTTTTACTCACAATTATGAACTATGTTTTATATAATCCCAAGTACTAGCATCCCTCCTTTCCATGAACACCTTCTGCAGAAGAAAAATGTGCAAGGGTGAGCTTGCCAGGAAGTTTCCCCTGGGTCAATTAATTTTGCAAAGCCTTCTTTTTGCACTTTCTTGCTGCTGCTCCTCTCTCCCCTCAGTGCCACTGTTTTCTTCACAGGGCTCAATCATTAGAAATCCAGGATAAATCTCTCTTGGCAAATGCAGCCATCACTGTGCTGACCTCATCAAAGGGGCCATACAGAGAAGGTCACACTTCTCAATTTCCCATTTATGAATCTGCCTATAGTCCAAAAACAGAGATTGTATATTTACAGCCCAGTTTGCAAGAGGATGGAGAATATCCAGCAGTGATGGGGGGTTGGGCATCATGATGTAAGGTAGAAGATAACCTGGATGTGGAATGTGGTAATCCTGGAATTCAACTCAAGAAAGGAAATATTAAAACCTATCTGTATCCATCATTGCCTTGATTTGCTGCACTGTCTTAAGGTGTATTCTCTCTGACCTTGGCATTCCCTCCTCAAGTGGCATAGCATGTTAAAGCATCACACGCCCCAAAAGCATTTATATTAAATTACATTTCCCATTTGCTTTCAGAAATATACACGCAGAAGTAGAGTGGAGGGTCAGTGAAGAAAGGTCAGTTTATATTTTTCAGAAGACTAGTCCATCATGGAGGCGGTAAAGTCCTAGGTCTGTCGCTTGGGTGGTTTTTGTCTGAGTCAGAAGAAGATAAGTCAACTAATTTCTCCAGTATTCATGTGGGATTTTCTAAGATAAAACTCATCTATGTGCATTTATGCATGTAGACACACACACACACACACACACACACACACAAAACAAATAATGATTCTTTCATAGAGGACTGTCTTATTGGAGGCATTTGTTCTTATAGGTTAAGAAATGTATGAAACTTTTCTTACTGACAATGTAGAAAGAGTATTATATAACTTTGTAGAAAAAGATCAGATAGCCTTTCATTTTTGCACATACTCCACTTCAAAAGGGGCTACTGATTTATAAGGAACACATGAGAAACTACTCTTGAAACAATAAACTATCTCTCCTGGAGTTAGTTTTTTTTTTAACTTTAAGATAAAAAAGTATTAAGCATAAAATGTTTCCTTTCTGAGTACTGTTTAATTAGTTGGTAATCGCCAGTTGTTGACTATGTTGTTTTCTTCTCTCTTGTTTACAAATGTATCAACCTTTAAGAATTATTTCACTACCCATGTCACAATTAATAGTAAGATAAACAAGAAAAACAGTGCACAAATTTTCTAAAATCCTATGTTCTGATCACTACTTCATTAGTGATCTGAGGAGCACTGGATTATCACCTAGAACTTATATGCTTCAGTGTCTTCTTTTTCAAAATCATATTGGTTTTCAGGCACAGTAGTACCTACGTGTAATTACATCAACTTAGGATGTTGAAGCAGGAGGATCTTAAGTTCAAGAACAGGCTTTGTAACTTAGCAAGATCCTATCTCAAAATAAAATAGTAAAAAGATCTGTAAATATATCTTAAAAGATCAGTAAATATATCTTAGTGGTAGAGTGACACTTGGTTAAATCCCCACCATCAAAAAACAAAAACTGTGCTGAAAGCAAAATAGTCTTCAAGATTCTTTTCAAACACTGGTTTATGTACCTAAAATTTTTAAAACACTAATTCTCAGCCTTGAGCCAAGTTATCTCCAAATACTTGAACTATCAAATGTTGTCAATCAATCATCAGCAATGAAACAAATTATCTTTGATTTTAAGTAGAATTTCATCTATCATTTATAGTTATTTGGGATGAATAAGAATTGTTTAAAGTCAAGCATAAGAGATAATTATGGCACAGATGGTAATCTTTGGTAGTTGCCTCTCCTGGATCATCAGAAAGGCTTCTTCCAAGCATCGTATCATTGAACATTCATTCTTCAGCTCCTGTCATGAACTGGGCACAGTCTTAAGTCATAGCAAGAAACAAAAACTCTAGATTTAAAGAATAATTATAGCACAGAAAAAAAAAGGTATGTTAATGCCAAGAAAAGGAAGGTCTACACGCCTTGTTGTTTGTGGAAGAGCTGGAAGTTTGATCCTGAGGAAGATGTCGACAGAGTAAGGACTCCTAGTTGAGCCTGTCTCTAACTTGTCTCAAGGAGCAACAATACACATTCCAGACTGCCCTCCTGGGAAGTGAGAACTAATTACAAAGAAACTCAATATTATCTACAAAGCCACTTTTAAACATCTAAGCTGACAAAAGGAGAGAAGAAAAGCAACCAACCAGAGATGCAAAAGCAATAGTTGCGGACCAGGTACATGGACCAGCAGGAACCTTTGGAAGAACTAAAAAATCTTATAATCAACAACTTGAGACCTACTTCACAGACATTGAGACCACCAGTCACAGAACCACACAGCCCCATGAAGACAGACAGAGGACCACTTCCATGTCCCCATCCACCCCAACCTCCAAACTGCCCTATGCCCGGCAAGAGAGGTGAATGTAACATCCCCATGGGATAACTAAAATTAACCCCCCAAAAATGAGGGGGTGTGGATACAAGCAGTCTATGGCTGCACACCACACATGAATCTCTGAGGATCACATCAAGTCTGAAAACTACAGACCAATTCAGCCTTATCTGTGGAGAGTGTGAGATCCCACCCACACTTACACTGGGACAGGCCCTAGTGGCACCTGGCACCTGTGCAAGCAGGCACCCACACAGGCAGAGAGAAAAACTGGACTAAGATCTCATCCACTGCAAGTAACCAAAATATCAAACAGCCCTGATGGGCTGTAAACTAATGTCATTGCTATAGGTTACCATGCTCAAGAACCTACTGTAACAAGTGGACCTTAAATGGCTCAAAATATCCATTCAGAACCAAGAGGGCAGCAAAGGCCAAGAACAAGTTGTTTTGTTTTTTTATTGCTGAGATATATATTCACACATATATATTTCTTTTTACCTTTTTGTATTTTTCTTTGTTTTTTTGCTGCTGCTCTGTTCTTGTATACTTACAGGACTTTTTTAACCTTTTATATAAGCTTTTTCCTCTTTCCTATCTTCTCCCTACTCTTCTTCCCCCCCCCCTTTTGTGATACAGAGGATTGAGCCTGGGGCCACCCCAAACCCCAGCTTAGTACAGCCTCCTCCCAGTAATCAAAAGGAGCCAACCCCTAATTGCATCTTTTCCCTAATCAACCTCCTTTGAAAAGTAAGAGACAGAGCAGGCAGGGGTTAGGCTCTTCTAAGTAAGAAAAAAAAATACAGGAACCTGACAATGAAACCTCCAAGGCCACAATGGAGAACAGATGTATTCCAACAAAGAAATGTTACTCAATCCCAATTAAGCAATTCTTAAGTTTTTTTATTATTATTTATTTTATTTCTCTTCCTCTCCTCTTGTGTGTGTACATGCAAGAAATTTTCTGTGTTATTTTTTGTCTGTTGGAATCCAAATGAAACTGTCTGCCAATGCCTTGTATTAAATCCATTTTGTACAACTATATCTAAACATTCTACATTGTCTACTAGAATTCTCCTTTATTTTCACTATCTCTAATCTCTACTATATATTACCTAACTACACTCAAACTCTTATTCTACTAGATTCTATTCTCTACTTTACTCTATTCTTGCATTTCTTACTCCAGCTTCACCCTTCTAACTCACCTTTACAATTGAATACAACACAATTTGCCCTTGTATATACCAGCTGACTCCTCGAAACCCCTACTGCTGAGATTGGACCAGATAGTGAGCCCACCAGAAAGGACTTCTAGACACTAAGAACAAACTAATCACAGCTAACAGATGGAACAACCTAACACCACATACACTGAAGTTTAAAAACTGCACAAACTTCTCTGCTTATACCTCTGAGTCTGTTTCCTATTACAGAGGCAATAGACAGGTCCCCAGACATTAACACCTGGAACCCATCAACATCACCATCACAGCAGCAGACCGAGCCCTGGAGTAACCTAGCACTGTTGATCTACAGGCAGAAGAACAGTGGAGTGATACAAGACACAGACTGCAAAGTCAATAGTTAACGATAACAAATACATAATAGAAAACTGAGAATACCCTTATAGTAGAGGCTATCTGCTTTTAAAGCATACCTTGAAGTAAATATCTACCTCTATAAGAAGATACTATATAAAGAGAGAGATTAGACGTAGGAAACATACAAAGTGAGAGAGATCTATCACAAGCAACAATGACATAAACTTAAAAAAATCTGAAATCATGAGAAAGAAAAATAGCAAAAAAAAAGAAAGAAAGAAACAATCAGTCTCGGCACTACCACAACAACAGAACCTGCCAACATAGAATTGTAAATTGTGCCAGAAGGAAAATTCAGAACTTTAATAGTAAAAATGATACAAGATTTCTGAATATAATTCAGAAAGAACCTCAAATAAATGAAGGATCAAATAAACAATCTGACACCCTGAACAGAAATCAAAAAGAAGCTCTGAAGGGAGTGAAAGATGCAATAATTGAAATGAAGGCATCAATATAAACCATCAACAGTAGACTAGAGCAATAGAAAACAGAATATCACTCTTAGAAGATGACCACTCCAAAAATAAATGTATGTATATAATTAAGAAAAATCAATTTGACAGCATCAGTTGGACATTGGAGAGATCTGGGTCAACTTTAAAAAAGCAAACCTAAGAATAATAGGCATAGAAGAAGGATAGAAGCCAAAACCAAAGAAATAAAAAAGCTTTTCAGGGAAATAATATCAGAAAAATTTTCAGACATAGAAAAAAGGTCAACACTCAGGTACAGGAAACATATAGAACCGCACTAGACAAATTAAAGAAAATGTTCACTGTGTCACATAATAATCAAATTGATCAATGTAGAAGCCAAGGAAAGAATATGAAAGGCAATGAGAGTAAAAGACCAAGTGATGTTCAGAGACAAAGCAATAATAATCACTCCAGACTTCTCAAAACAAGGCATGAAAGCCAGGAGGGCCTGAAGTGACATATTCCGAACCCTGAAAGAAAACAACTTCCAGCCAAAAGTAGTCAATCTAGCATGATATCTTTCAAGTTTGACAGGAAAATGAAAATCTTCCATGACAAACAGAATCTGAAAGAATGTATGTCTTCCAAACCAGCAATAGAGAAAATACTCAAAGAGATAAATTACAAAGAAGAAATAATGAATAAACATCAGAAACATAGAAACAATGATTTCCATCAAACAAACAACTAAACAAAAAAGACCATGAGCTACCTCAAACAGTAGTTATAAATAACTAGGAATAAAATATTAGGAATAAAAAAAATCATCTCTGAATATCAATGGCCTCAACTTCCCAACCAAAATACATAAAGTGGTAAATGGATTAAAAATCATAATCCATCTATATACTGTCTGTAAGAAATGTATCTTACAAGTAAATATACTCACAAACTAAAGGTGAAAGGCTAGAGCAAGGTAATTCACACTAATGGAACTCAAAGACAATCAGGAGTAGCAACTCTGGTGTCAGACAAAATACACTTCAAGCCTAAATTTATCAGAAGAGAAAAAGCAGATCATTTTTCCTGGTAAGAGGAACAATCTAACAAGAAGATATAATGATAGTCAACATTTATGCTCTAAACATAGGTGCAACCACTTTTAAAAAACAAATTCTTCATGACATGAATTCACACATTGATCCCAATACAATATACTAGGAGAATTCAACACTCCTCTCACACCACTAGATTGATCTTCTGGATAAAAGATCAGTAAAGATGCCTCAGACCTGTGGAACACCATAAACCAAATGGAAATACTCAATATAATCAGAATATTCTACCCAACAATAGTTGAATTCACATTCTTTTCAGCTACTCACAGAACCTTTTCCAAAATAGACCACATTTTAGGACACAAATCAAGCGCTAGCAAATTTTTAAAAATGTAACATAACTCCTTGCATCTTTTCAGGCCATAATGAAATGAAAATAGAACTCAATTATAAGAAGACACAGAGAAACCTCATAAACACATAGAGACAGAACACCACACTACTGAATGAGGAATGGATCATAGAAGAAATAAGAAGAGAAATTAAGAAAGGGAAGGAATAGGGCAGATCTGGGAGAAGGCTAAATGAGTGCTATGTGCATGTATGCCTCTTTCACCTTGATCTTCATCAAGATGTATAATTACCGTGTACCAATAAACCAAAAAAATAAATAAATAAAATTTGATTCTTCTGTGGAGGTCAGGGAAAGAAGGATTTTTTTTTTACTAAAATAAAATAAAAATATTTCCAGCCCAAATACAATAATTCATTAATTTTTAATTCTATTTTAGATAAGATACTTGGCATGAATGACCTTACTTCTCTTTATTTTATTTTATTTATTTTCTTTTTTGTTATACTTGGTATGGAACCTAGGGGCATACTACCTCTGAGGTACAACCTCAGCCCTATTTTATTATTATTTTGAAACAGAGCCTCACTAAGTTATTGAGGTTGGTCGTGAACCTGTTTTCCTCCTGTCTCAGCCTCCCAAGCACTGAAATGACAGGCATGTGCCACCGCACCTCTTTAGATACCTCTAAGTTACTAAAATTTTGCCTACATCTTGAAATACTGGCCAGTGGATTTTGGCCTCTGACACTTATTTCAGTGCCTCAGATTAATTCTTAAATGTCATTCTGAGAGAGGAAATGAAAAAGGCCTTCCAACATGCTCATGTTCATTTTTGGCTCATATTCCTCCCATCATTGCTCAAGCAATGGGTTACATAAATTATGATATTCATCTTAAAATCCTGACAGTAGATATTCCAAACCAAAATTTCGGTATGCTATTATTTCCACTAGCTATTCCATTGTGTGTGTGTGTGTGTGTGTGTGTGTGTGGTGTATGATATATATATATATATATATATATATATCATGATTGCCCACAAAAAGCACATTCCAGTGGAAATTATACGAGCAATAAAGTGAAAAGAACATAGGTTAGGATTAAGAAAACTGAATATAAATCAATAGATAAAAGTTAAAAAGCACAAAAAAATGGCAAAATGATGACATGGAAATAAAAATATCATCATATTCTAATATCTACTCAGTTACTGGCACTACACATTGGGTAAATCAGGTTACATCTTGTAACTTTAAAATCCTCAACCATGAAATGGAACAGTTGAATCAGAAAATATGTTGTGTCTAAATATATCTTGTTGGTTTGGTGTAAGCAGCTGAAGTGACAGCAGATGACCCCTGAATTTCTCCAGGGCCATGATTGTATAATTCTTACATCTGATATATTTCCATCTTAAAGGCAACAAAGCAAAGATGTAATTTAATGACATTATTTTTAAGGACATAAATTGCTTAAAGAATACATATAGTATTTTTTCAACGAGTCATTAAACAGGAAAAACACATCTTAAAGTTTTGAGAAAGGAGTCTCTTAATTCTCAGAGAAAATAACTATCAAGAGATGTAGTTACAAAGATAGTGAATGGTCTTGAACCATCTAAGTGTGTGTGTTGCACATGCATGTTACTGGGGATTGAACCAAGTGGTAATCTACCTCTGAACAACATCCTCAGCCCTTTGTTTTGTGTGTGTTTGAAACAGGTTCTCACTAGGTTGCTGTGAGTCTTGCTACATTGATGAGGCTGTCCTTGAATCCCAGTGCTTGAGAGGCTAAGACAGGAGGATCATGAGATTGGAGGCTGTCTTAGCAAAATAGCAAGACTCTGCAATGAGGCAAGATCCTGTTTAAAATAAAAAATAAAAATAAAATATAAAAAGCTAGCAGTATAGCTCAGTGGTAGAACGCCCCTGGGTTCAATCCCCAGTACCACAAAAAATAATAAATACATTTAAAAATAACAAAATAAAAGCAAGGAGGTTGTGGTGATTAAAAAATATATTCCTAAAAAGTGTATGATACACTTTCCTTCAGGAATATAATACAACAGGATTTAAGATATATATATATATATACACACACACACATAAATGTTTTGTTTTTATGGAACATAAGTAATAAAATGGCGAATCTCAGTCTCTCTCTGACATCAGTATTCTGAAGGAAACAACCTTCTATGTTAAAAGCTGTCAATAGAATGGGGTCCTGAGATTGCCTCTGGCCAGCAGAAGCAAGGGCCTGAGTTCCTCAGTCCAAAACCTAGCAATGCACTGAGGTTTGCCTGCCACCACCCTGTCTCTGCATGTGGAGCAGGACTGCTCTCCATCACACCTTCTGTTGGGCTGCAGCCCAAGCTGACAAAGTGACTGCAACTGCATGAGAAACGCTGAGGGCTAATCACCCATCTAAGTCACTTAGATTCCTCATTCACAGAGTATGAGAGGTGTTATTTTTTGGAGCAATTTGTAATGCATCAATTGGAAATTAATACAGAAGTGAATCACAGGTCCTCTCAAAAGCACCTTCCATTTCTTCAGTATCTCCATTTCCTAAAAAGTAAAATAGCTGCTCTCCAATCTCCAAAGTCCATTTCAGCCCACTTGATAAAACGATGCCTTCAGGCTGCTGAGGCTTTCTGTATGGTTTTCCTGGAATTAAAAACAAAATAAAACCCTTCCCCCTAAATTATGCAGAGTTCAAAATGCATCACATTTGCAGTATATACTAGCATTTGTTTATTTGTTATTACATTTTTTCTTTTTTCTTTTTTTTTTTGGTACTAGGAATTAAACCCAGGGAGGACATTCCACCTCCGATTTGCATCCCTGATATTTTTAAAAAAATATTCAAAATTTTGAAAAAAGAAAGGTTTTGGTAAGTTGATGAGTGCCTTGCTAAGTTAAGAAGCTGACATCAAACCTGTGATCCCCAGTCTCAACCTCCAAATATTAGGATTCCAGGGGTGTGCCACCATGCCCAGCTATCCTAGTATTAAACATGTTGAGTCTGTTTAAGTGGAACGGAGTTTGCATTTTCACTTTGTTCATTGAAAATTGTTATGTCACTCAAGTGACATTTTTACATCTTAAATTATGGGTAATATTTTCCTTTCTCAAATAACTGATGAATGAATTAAATAAGAAAGTGCCTGTAGAACAGTGCTCAACAAGCACTGTTACTGTCATAATTATTATTCTCTTTCTCATTGGTCGTGGAGGTTTTGCATGTTCCTCTAATTCAAACACAATTCCTTTCTTTTGGAATCCTATTGTAATATTTTGCTCTTCTATAAGGGAACTTATTTTAATCTTATTACTATTTGTGTCTTCTAATAATTTAATGGAGGAATGGTATCTTATTTCTCTATTCCTTGAAGTGCCTTAATTATAGTAAGTAACCATCATTAAGCAACTATGTATACATTTGCTGAATAGAATTGTACCTCAAGCTTTTATATGCTTTTTAAAATTGAAATTGGCTCCCCAATTTTCCATTTTTTCACATCTTTCTAAATATCATATCATTCTAGGTAGGTATTTAATGATGCGTGTGTGTGTGTTTTCCTGGTTATTGAACCCATGAGCATAGCATTCTACCTGAGCTACATTCCCAGTCCTGCCCCTTTTTTTGTTGAAACAGGTCTCCCTAAGTTGCTGACAGTGTCTTGAACAGGCAATCAGTCCTCCTATCTCAACCTTCCAAATACTGGGGTTTCAGAGTACATTACCACACCCAGCCCTTAACTATATTCTTAAAATCCAGAGATTTGTCTATCTCCACAAAGAGAGATAAGCACTTGGCATCTGTGTTAGACTCCAGCATTGTCTGACTCCATGACAAGTGGAGTCATTCAACTACTTGAGTTCAGTTTCTTCAACTTTCATTTCAGGTAAAGATATTTAAACTCCCTTTCACTTCTGACATATGAAACACACTTTATATCATCCAGCTTTTACTTAGGTTACACTAAAATAGACAAGGAGGATTTTTTCCTTCTTCTTCTTCTTCTTTTTTTTGTACCTCAGTCATTTTATACCTTTCTGATTTGAATTACAAGAAATCATTTCCTTGTGAGCCAAATAAAATTGACTTTTTTAAATGCTCAATTTGGTCTTCTTCCTTTGATTTTACAACAGGAGCAGTCTGACATGTGAATTTAATGATTCAAATAAAATCCTTGTGTAGTCACACAAAAACTATTTTTATGTGTGTCTTGGTTCCTGAGAAATCTGAAAGCTTATGTGCTGGTCTGAGAGACAAAGGCAAAAAATGGACATTCAGAAGGTAGTAAAAGTTTTATTTTATGTCCTGGTCTCATTTATGCTACTGACTGTGATTACCTTAAAATCATACACACACACACACACACACACACACACACACACACACACACACATACATAAGAGAGATAATAAAAAGGAAAGGAAAATGTTTTTGTCCTTAGAAGTTGTACTGTTTATTAGCCATATAGGTACGTTGATCAAATATATTAAAATCATAAATTTTTGAGGGATAGAAAAGAGCATGAGGATTATCTCACATGGTGATTCCTGACTGGGTTTCTTGGAAAGCTATTTTCAAATATTTTAAAAACCTATGTAAATTATACATACATCTATGACATAAATACACTCAAAAAAATAAAAATTCAGGACAGAGGAGTGGGAATAATAATAGGAGATGTTTGGACTGGTATTTTGGAGTCCTGTTCTTTCAAAGAAAAGGAAAATAAATAAAATGTTTTAGTTGTTGTCTCTAGGTGACATAGGATGCTCATGCCAGGAATCAGAAACCTTTTTCCTTATTCTTATTCAGTATTCTTTTCATCTTACCAAAAGTCACCATGAGATTGAACTAATTTTTTTTGTGGCCAGAACTTATCCTTTATCTGTGGGCCAAAGATATCCAGGAAAATGCTTTTGAAGAAGTAGACTTTTTATTCAATTGCTGGCCTCATGCCACCATATTTATAACTTTCTCCAATGGTCACTGCCATCTCTAATTTGGGCCAGATTTGTTTGGATATTTGTTATATCTTTGTTTTCTATGCAATTAGATCCTGTCCTGCCCCTGTCCCATTTACTCATATTCAAGATTATCATTATTTCTGTTATTATTGTAGTAGCATATCCACTGAACATCTGCTATGTAAAATGCATTTTTTATCAAATACTTTAGAGGGATACTTCATTAGAAACTGGTAACAATTCTATGAGTGTCTAGGGAGGAAGATTCACAGTTTATGGAACTTTACTGAGATCACTCAGCTTATACGTATCTGGTCCAGGTTTACTAGTCAGTTATTCTGATTCTAAACTTGATGTCCACAATGCAAACCACTTTGATGTGTAAAAACCAATTTTTCTTTCTATAATCAAGATCAAGGGTGCCAAAAATCATAAAAATAGGTAGGAATTGTTTTTGTCACTTCCCCATGCATATTTTCCTCTTCATTTTTACCAGTTTTGTGTCTAAAAATGAGGACCTTGCCTGAGGGAATTCTTATCCTTCCATCATGGCTTACCATTTATTATAACTTTGGAAAGATGCTCATAGCAGCTATAAGATTGAAAAGGATCCAACACCCTGTTTCAAAATAAAAAACAAGAAAGGACTTGGGGTGTAGCCCAGATTTAAAATTCCCCTGGGTTCAATCCTAGTGCCAAAAAAAAAAAAAAACCAAAACCAAAAACAAAAACAAAATGAAAGAAAAAAGGATCTAACTGTTTAACAACAAGCTTAAAATAATTTAGCACAACTTCTTATAATGATATTGGTATTTTAACAAAAATAAGGTATTCAAGGGGATGAGTCTAAAGTAACATAATCAGTGCTATATATAGATGATTTCATGAAAGAAAATACTGATTATTTTTTCTTACATGGGAAATGAAGCTCTAAATGAGCTTAAAGTTCTAGAAGTTTTCACTCATTATTTAGCAAGTATACATGAATTCTCATGTCAATCTATAGATTTTGCTTTAGGGAAAAGGTTTGCATAAAAATTATAGATAAATGTGCATATATGTCTTTATTTAAAATATTAGTATTCTACTTTTTACTAAGTTTTTCACATAATTTATTATTCCATGAGATGAGATTTGTTCTAATGTAAATGATTAGATTGTTAGTGATTTCACTACCTTTGAACTAGTTTAAAGAGTTGTTAAACTGTCTTTATAAACTATTGTTATGTTAAGCTATGTTATTCCATGGTATTAACATATGTATTCTTGTTCTCAGAACTTTTCCTTCTCTATTACTTAGATAAATTATCACTAGATTATTTTTAAAAGATTCTGGCTAATTTCTGCAATGAAAAATGAAAAAATAATAACCCTTGTCTTATAGAAACAGCACTTTTATTTTCCACAAAGATTATATCTAAACCCAGCCATCCTGCTTCATTTATTTACATCTTTCTAATCAGTAGTATAGAGAAGCCAGTTTTATTAAATTCAGAGCTTTTGATGAGAAATAAATATTGGTAAAAAATATTGTTCTTGGAACTCAGCTCATTGTTTTCCCTTTTTATCCTATTCATTTCAGTGGAGCACCGAGGTTTAGGCTTTCCGGGGAACATCTGCACATCGAATCCAGCTGGACAATTTCATTGAGTCACCACGGGAAAGTGCCATGAGAGAAGACTCTGTCATTGAGCCGCCACGGGAAGAAGTGCCGTGAGAGAAGGCTCTGTCATAAGGATCGCCGTGGAATGCCCGCCCGTGAGACTGATCCAGGTGGTGTAAGGTAAGCAGATGATTTTGCAAACAAGATTTACCCTAAAGGCTTAAAAAGTCTCCCTTTAAATTTTCCTTAGTGGGCTCAAAGAGTCCCTCAGGACGCGAGGAATAAGGGTTAAGAAAAAGGATCTTAGACACTTCTTCTCTTTCATTCATGATACATGCCCC